>CM073591.1:27238086-27648086 GCA_037074705.1 Zhengitettix transpicula | reverse complement strand
GCATCATTCATCTTCTTCTTCGGCTTTTCCTCCTTTTATAGGTTTGCTGCAGTCTTCAATTTCCATTTATTTCTGTCCTCTTCCAAATTTCTATCCTCCATTATGGTTTCAACTTGGGTTTTCCGCTTTAATCTGGGTCTCCCACTGTTTTTTTTATTCCAGGAGGTGATATTTTTATTTTTCCCATATTCCATTTTTCCATTCTTTGTACGTGACAATACCATTTTTTAAGGGTTTGATTTTCAATCCTTTTAACGACAGACGTGGTTACGTTCATTTCTTTCCAAAGAAGCTCATTTTCTAATTTTATCCTGTCTTGTTTTTTTAGAGACTTCTCCTCAGATAATCGAACTCTACTGTTCTAATTTTGTTCTTTTGTAATTCTGTCAGGGGCCAAGTTTCACTTCCATAACGTAGAATGTTCTGTGTTTATGCTCTTATAAATTTTGATTTTTTGTTTCCTTTGTTATATTTTTATTCCAAATTATTCCGTGTAAAATCTTGGTAGCATTATTTTAGTTTGTATATCTCTTTTACATGTTCCTACATTTGTAATTATTGACCCCCAAGTATTTAAAAAAATTCAAATTTTTTTATTTTTCCTTATTTCGAGTGTTATGTCTTCTCTTTTTTTTCCCTAAACACATGTATTCTGTCTTCTGTAAATTTATGTTCATTCCCCATTTTTTATATTCTTCCATTAGCTTATTTATCATATCCTCTTCATCTCCTGCAAATATTACCTGATCGTCGGCGAACAACAATGAACGTAGTATCCTGTCTCCTACAGGAATGCCCATTCCAGAACATTTTTATACCATAAATTAAGTGCCTGATCTAAATAAATATTAAAAAGTATCTGTGATAGACTGCTTAAGGCCTTTATGCACTCTGAATTCTTCTGTTAGTTTATTCTATATTTTATCTTTGGCTTTTGTATTATTATATATTCTCCTAACAATATTAATACATTTTTCATGGATATTCATATTTCTCATTGTCGACCATAAGAGATGTCGAGGGATACTATCGTAAGCCTTGTATAAATCGATAAAAGCCATATGTAGTTCTTGATGTTGAATTACCATCTTCTCTTGTAATTGTCTAATACAGAATATGTTATCCGTGCATGCATGATCTTCCACTCAGGAAACTACATTGTTCCTCTCTTATTCGGCCAATTGTCTCAATAATTTTAGAATATATAATTTTCCTGAAAATTCTCGCTGAAACACTTGTACCTCTATAGTTAGAACATGTAACATTCTTAACTACAAATATGGGGTAGTGTCGAATTATTATACTTAATTATAAATTACTAGCGGCGTTGCCCGGGCTGTCATAATTAAACTTAGCGTCACATCCATAACGCCGGATATGAAGTCAATCTCTGTTGTTATATTTATGTACCGCCCCTTCACATCCACCCCTAAATATACTACCCTTCAATGCAGAAATGGGTTGAAATTATAAGCATCTATCTAATTGATCCCGAGAAATTTACTTTCGACACAAATATCTGCCGTTTTAACATATTTGAAAGTTTACACCTCAGTACACTCCCGCCCCTAGGGGGGTTGTAGGCCTTCCACAGTGTTTCTTTCCCGTTATAAAGGAACATCAGTACGAAATTTGCTCCTCCACGGGTGTAGATTTGTATTAGGAACACACAAAGTGAATTTTATTTATTACTAGCCTTGGTGCCCGGTGTTGCCACGTCTACTTACTTCTATAAACCAGAAAAATATTTAATTCTATATTAATCATAAGTCAAGAAGTGGTTTAACCTAAACCTAACTGTTCCTAGTTCCGTACACACTTTCCACAGATAATAGTGCATTAATTCAACAGCTGTGAAATACATTGAATTTTATTGCATCAGTCCCAACAAACATAGCTCAGAATTTCTTCTTAAATATACTCCTTGAGTACTGCAGGATATAATTGCCCCTCAGTCTTCAGACATTACCAAAGATGAAATTCTTAGCTGGATTCACAACGTAAACAAATAGTCGCCATATTGGAGTCACTAAACATGGCGCGAAAAATTAACTTGCATTTCCCGCAAGGATCTTAAAGTATTTCGTGCTGTTTTTCATTATCATTCGTTGGATAAAATTATACTTTTTATTCAATGAAACATATTTCTGCTTTATTTCATTACGGTAAAGGAACTATTTCCTTTGTTCGTCGCGTAGTAACGTCACCCTTTCTCGCATGACGTCAAGGTATCTTAGCGCGTAGAAATTTAACTCAAAATCACATTTTTTAATTATAATTCTTATCGTTGGGGGGTTGTCACCATCACAGATCCGTTTATCATGTTTTGAAGAATATGTGTACCAATTTTTGTTGCAATCTGTCCACGCGTTTAAATTTGTATACAGATTAACGTAAATACGTACATACAAATATACATCCTTTTTTATTATATAGATATCAGAGAATCTGCTATCAAAATTACTCAAGAAAATTACTAGTTTAATTTCTGCAAACCTAATGGTGTATTTTTTTTTACTATCAAAAATTAATATGTATGTTCCATGTTTGCTTAGAGCCTTCTCATGCGAGAGATTCTTTAAAATGAATAATTACAGGTTGACAGAGTTTTTGTTTTGTGTTATATTGCAATCGTCTTCTGTACTTTTTTTAATTATCCCACCACGTATCGTAATGATTCACGGATGCGTTTCATTGCTATGTAGCAATCTTACATTGCACAAATAGTCCCCGACAACTTTTATTGCGCTGATTGTTTCGATCACATCACCTAAAAAGACACATTCGCGTTTTTTTCTCGCTTTATTAGCATTAGTCACGTCTCTCTTGAATGTTATCTTTGCTGATGACGTGTCAGCGACTCTCAGTTCATTAACTGAGTTACAGCGCATGCGCGAATGATCGCTTTAGGATTTTTTTTTACGAACTATGTGACCGTAACCTGACAGAGAACAGTTGAATAATTTATTTATTATCCCAAAAAAACAACAGATAAATCCTGTAAATTTACTAAAACTGATATTCTTGGTAATTTCTTAATTTCGAAGCCCCATATTTTTTTTATCAGCCACATAAAAAATAAGTAGACCGTATATTTTAATGAGGGAAAGGTTTCGGCGTTTGCCATAATCACAATCACATTCCAACGTTGTTTTACATAATTTAATATATATATATATATGTATATATATATATATATATATATAATACAATTATGAATAAAATATTATTAAGTTCCAGTCATGGTGTCCATTGTAATCAGTTCCAACGCTATTTCGGACAATGATCAATTTTAAATGTTTTATCATCTCTCTTCTTCTTCTTCTAATAAATAAAATAGCCTGTACGTTTGTGTCTGTGTGTGTGTTCCGCGTACAAATCTACACCCGTGGATCGAATATTACAAAACTTCGTACACGTGTTCCTTTCGAACGGGTGGAAACAAACCCTGTGTGGCGGAGGATAACACTCGTCTGCCACCCTCCCGGTGGCGGGGGTGAAAATTTTCAAACATGCTAAAACAGTCGATATTTTGCGACAGATAAATATTTTTCGGGGGTCAATGACAGTGATAGTGTTTCTCCCGATATTTTTTGTGTGTGTGTGTGTGTATAATATCAACCCCCTTTTCGGAATGGGATGGCAGCGTCCTTTTTTTCGGGGACATATCCGCGGTTATGGATGAGACGCTAAGTTTAATTATGACAGCCCGGGCAACGCCGCTAGTAATTTATAATTAAGTATAATAATTACCCCATTTTTGTAGTTATGAATGTTACATGTTCTAACTATAGAGATACAAGTGTTTCAGCGAGAATTTTCAGGAAAATTATATGGAGGGACGCATCAAAAAAGTAACGGAAAAAACAACCGAGATTGGGGTCAAATCCGTGGTTATGGACGTCGCTGAAGTTTAATTATGACGACCCGGGCAATGGCGGGCACTCAGCCAGTTATTAAATAAAATGACAGTTAATGCCAACAATAGCAAACTTCTATTGATAATAGTTCAGATTAAAATGTATACGTTTCGTTACCAAATTGAGACCATCTTCAAGTTGCGACGTATTGAAATTAGTTGACTTGTAATTGTAATGGTTCACCGAGTCTTTCTTCCACGTTCAGTCGAATATTTTACACGTTACGTCATAATTATAATTTTTCACCAAGCTTCACAGTTGAGGTTGAAGTCCAGAGCTCTTAATATTGAGATATATTTTTTTTATCTTTTTATTTTAAGTAACTTACCGTAATTTGTTAAATAGTTTTTTTTCGCTCCAAAGTAATTAATATATATATATATATATATATTTAAACTGCTGGTTTTCTTAACTGGTATAATTTTATTTAATGAATTTTATATAAATTTTGTTTTTGGAATGAAAATGATGTTGGTAAACCCCTGAAACGTTTTCAACATTGAAATAAATTGTCAGAAGAAATGTTTTTTATGTGCATGATTAAAATTATGGCGGCCTCTATAATTAAGTACTTATTTATTGAACTGAGAAAAAAAACACCTGTCTGAAACAAACGAAAGAAATAAATGTAATAAAGACTGCATATGAAGCGTTGTTCTCGTATAATGAAGCAAAACAATTGGTCGAAAAAACTATGTCCTTATAAAGAAATAATCAGAAGTCGTTCTTAATGGACACAAAATTTTGACGTAGTAAATTTAATTACTTCAATGGGGGGGGGGGAAAGGTAGATTTTTAATTAGCCTTCGCCATGTTTGTGTGTGTGTGGCAGTTGAGGAGTGTTTGCGTGAGGATGGACGCTGTTTTCGCGGGTTTCCTGTAAGGTGACCTCTGCAGATCTCCAGTGACTATTAAGTTACAGTCAAGGTGTCCATTGTAATCAATTTTAAATGTTTTATCATCTCTCTTCTTCTAATAAATAAAATAGCCTGTACGTTTGGTATCTAATTTATAAGTAACTAAATGAGTGCCCGGCGTTGCCCTGGTTGTCTTTATTAAACTCAGTAACATCCATAACGCGGGATTTGGTTCCAACCTAGGATGTCTTTGCGCAGGCAACCACGAAATGTCGACTGAAAAAAAAAAGGCCAGGGATCTGGTCCCAAAGTCTTCACTGAAGCGTAGAAATTGTGACGTAACTCGTCAATGGTCAAATTTAGAAATTTTACCAATTCCATTAGTCCTTTATAAGACGAAATAGGAAAGCGAAAATTTGCAACATATGAAAATAAACAACTGGAGGAGGTTAGACGAGGTCCCAAGGAGCTCTGGCGGAGGCTACCTTTGGGGATGCCTTCACATCTCTCTGGTATTTTGAACTAAGGTTCCCACAAGCCAAGGCACCTCGGCCTGTTTTGAGAGGTGTATGTTCCGGGGTCGCAGACCTTGGGCGTACGGTAAGAGTTGTCCGCTATTCCTATTGGAATAGTCGGCCAGCTGCCTCCTAAACCGGTCAAGGCACAGAGAGGGGAATGTTGCGACCCCTCAGCAAACCCCTCTCCCGTCATCGGAAGGGCGTGGGACAAGTACCCAATGCCCGACCTACCTGATGCAGGTTTTTCTGGGGTTTTCCCTGCATCACTTTTATGCGAATTGCTGGGTAAGATCCTTAAACCATAGCCCGAGGGCCCTAGTTGACCCTTGGCTACCTTCCTCTACCTTTCCGCATCCCCCTTTCAGATCCCTTCCTATGCTATTAAAGGGGCGTTGCCAACATGTAGATTTTACCCTAAAAAAACAAAAAAACAAAAAAATATAAATAAATAACAGCAAGTTTTAATGAAGTTAGAAAAAAATATGACTTAACCAATTTTTTACGTCTGAAGAGTTTGCAAAGTTAGTGTCGAAACGTTGTTTAATTTTCCATATATAAATAAATATATTTTTTTCTGACTTCAAATTGCCTGTTGTTTATTTATATGTTGTCGCTGTAGTCAGAATATATATATATATATATATATATATATATCTTTGCCATTTAGTTTGTATATCTCTTTCACATATTCCACGTTATCACCTATTGAGTCTTTTTTGTGATCCTGGGGATATGATTTCTAGCGATGACGACTGCTATCGATTGCGTTTCGAAATGCTGTCGATGTTCTTATGGAGGACAGAATTAAATGATCCCAGTATGAAAACGAGAAATAAATAAATAAATAAATAAATAAATAAATAAATATATATATATACATCATTATCAAAAACCACAAAATATTTTGTAAGAAACAATAACCCGGGGGCCCTAGTTAACCCTTGGCTACCTTCCTCTACCTTTCCGCATCCCCTCTTTCACTCCTTTTCCTATGCTGTAAGAGGGGAGTTGCCACCATGTGGATTAGCCTATACATACACCTTAAAGAAACTACAATGTCCCCCCCAAGGCGCGCCAATACCATCAAAGACCAATGGAAAGATGCCCACGCAGATCTACTACAAATATAGAATGGAAATCCTTCAAATGAAGCAAGACCCACAACGAAACCAACAACTTGACTGCAATGAAGCTCAACCCCAAAGAGAACAAAATAAATCTAACGCGAATAAGAACTGGACACAACAGGATGATCCATAGGTACAACAACATCATTCCTTCACCCCACTCCGATATTTGAACAGAGGAATAACCCCCTGATCGCAATAGAACAGGTCATCAAGTTCTTCAAATTATTAAAAAGAATAACTAAATTGTAACACCGAAATTTACATTAAACAAATTGCAGACCGTTAATGATTATATTGCAATAAAAAGGATTATCTATGGTCGCACGTAATTATTTTTTTTATCACGTTTCCTGCCCTGCCTTTCTTTTATTACCAAACGCCGAAGTCGATCTCAGTTCCTTATCGTCCTGTCCTTGGACATTCCTCAGGACAATTGTTTAAACTGAAGCTGATTTGTACAGCGTTCTGTGGAGCCGTTGCAGATAATCTTAGGAGTTATCTTGTTTGTGGAGTAAACTAATACTAAACACACGGATCGGGAGTGCAATGGCTTTCAAAAGCCTCCATATGTCCCGCCAGATAAGAACAAAGAGTTTGGACGGGAACATGACTAAACCTTTTTGTTTCCGGACCAAACAGCGCGTATTTATTAAACCGCTCTCGGGAACGGCAATTTTAGCAAACACTTTGCGCAATCTAAGCCCGGATGGTCGTTAAGGACTCACAGTTAACGGTTTGCAGGAAAAGAACGAAAAAAACAAATTAATTATTAATTAAGCAATTTTTCATACAAATTTATACGGCGACGTTTCGACCTTACATTGGGACCTCTTCAGGCGTTATCAGGAGACCAAAATCTCGGTCACCTTTTGTTTTAGTGATCGGCTTTAATAGCATTTTTTTTAACGAGGGTAGGTGAAATATCTTCAGACACCGGTGGCAGGCCGCACTACAGGGTACTGTGCGATTCTTACCCCCTAAAAAATATCTTCCTTTTTCATTAATGACCAATTATTTATTCCTACGGATCTGCACTTAAGTATTACTTCGTAGGAAGCGGTCTTCGTTTTTTTTAGGGCAACAGGCTACACGAGGGTGATCCATATTGGGCAACTCCCCTTTAATAGCATAGGAAGGGATTTGAAAGGGGGGGTGCGGAAGGGTAGACGAAGGTAGCCAAGGGTCCCCGGGCTATGGTTTAAGGATCCTACCCGGCATTCGCCTAAAGAAATGCATGGAAAACCCTAGGAAAACCTGCATCGGGTAGGTCAGGCATTGGGTACTTATCCCACGCCCTTCCGATAGCGGGAGAGGAGTTTTCTGTGGGGACGCAGCATTCCCTTCTCCGTGCCTCGACCAGTTTAGGAGGCAGCTGGCCGACTATTCCAATGGGAATAGCGGACAACTCTTACCGTATGCCCAAGATCTGCGACCCCGGAACATACACCTCTCAAAACAGGCCGAGGTGCCTCGGCTTGTGGGAACCTTAGTTGAAAAACGGAGAGGAAAAGGCATACCCAAAGGTAGCCCCTTCGTATCTCTCCTAAAAGGTTCTGCCTGCGAGAGAATCCTCTCGCAGGCTTGAGGGTTTTGCTCGAAGCGGTCTTCGCTGTGGCTCTTCCTCCTATTACGGACTATTCTCCTCTTCAACTTTGAGTAGCTCCTTTAGGATAACCACAGCGGCGTGTTTGCTGATGGCCTTCCACTTGTCTGCAGACTCCAGCATCACAGAAAACGAGATTTCAAACTTTACTTCGTTTCTTTTGGCCATCTTCCATTTTCCATTCTTTGTACGTGACCAAACCATTTAAGGGTTTGATTTTCAATCCTTTTAACGACAGACGTGGTTACGTTCATTTCTTTCCAAAGGAGCTCATTTCTAATTTTATCCTGTCTTGTTGTTTTTTTGAAGACTTCTCCTCAGATAATCGAATTCTACTGCTCTAATTTTGTTCTTTTGTAATTCTGTCAGGGGCCAAGTTTCACTTCCATAACGTAGAATGTTCTGTATTTATGCTCCTATAGGTTTGTTAAATTCCGTGTAAAACCTTCGTAGCATCCTTTTGCCATTGCAAATTTTAGTTTGTATATCTCTTTCACATGTTCCACGTTATCACCTATTGAGTCTTTTTTGTGATCCTGGGGATATGATTTCTAGCGATGACGACTGCTATCGATTGCGTTTCCAAATGCTGTCGATGTTCTTAAGCGGGACATAATTCAATGATTCGAGTATAAAAACGAGAAAAATATTAAAATAACCAACGTTTTCACCTACTAAGCCTTATTTGCGGTCCTGGCGATATGATTTCTAGCGACGACAATTGTAATTATTGACCCCAGGTATTTAAAAAAAATTCACATTTTTTTTATTTTTCCTATTTCGAGTGTTATGTCGTCTACATCTTTTCCTAAACACGTGTATTCTGTCTCCTATAAATTTATGTTAAATCCCCATTTTTTTAATATTCTTCCATGAGCTTATTTATCATGTATGTCATGACTTCTTAAAATAAATATACCAATGGTCACCTCCTGAATAAAAAATAAATGGGGCAGACCCAGATTGAAGTGGAAAACTCATGTGAAAACCATAATGGAGGATAGGAATTTGGAAGAGAGATTGGAATGACAGACAGAAATGAACTTCTTCTTCTTCGGCTATTCCCTCTTTTACAGGTTTGCCGTCTTCAATTTCCGTCTCTAAGAATATTTGTTAGATTTTCAGGATGAGGGAATTTGATAAAAAAAATTGTGTGTGCTCGACGTCTTCCTCCTCTTCCTTACCACAGTTCAAGCTCATGGGACTGTCCACACTATCTGGAACCTATAATGTTATTTACGAAAACATTCATGCCCTGTCATGAGTTGAGTTAGATAATATTCTAACGCTCTATGTTTTCTCCTTGTCCATGTTTTCTCGTTGTCCATGTTTTCTCGTTGTCCTTGTTTTCTCCTTTTCCATGTTTTCTCCCTTGTCATGTTTTCTCCTTTTCCATGTTTTATCCTTTTCCATGTTTTCTCCTTTTCTTGGTTTTCTCCTTTTCCATGTTTTCTCCTTTTCCATGATTTCTCGTTGTCCATGTTTTCTCCTTTTCCATGATTTCTCGTTGTCCATGTTTTCCCCTTTTCCATGATTTCTCGTTGTCCATGTTTTCTCCTTTTCCATGTTTTCTCCTTTTCCATGTTTTCTCCTTTTCCATGTTTCCTCCTTTTCCATGTTTTCTCCTTTTCCATGTTTTCTCCTTTTCCATGTTTTCTCCTTTTCCATGTTTTCTCCTTTTCCATGTTTTCTCGTTGTCCATGTTTTCTCCTTTTCCATGTTTTCTCGTTGTCCATGTTTTCTCGTTGTCCATGTTTTCTCCTTTCCCATGTTTTCTCCTTTTCCATGTTTTCCCCTTTTCCATGTTTTCTGCTTTTCCATGTTTTCTCCTTTTCCAATAGGATGTCAGGAATGAGAGACGGTGTGTCCATCGTCCCTTCGACGACTCTATCCACCGACGCTGCCACTTTCTTAATGATTCCCTTCCTGTGTTTTTTTATTCCTTCTGATTTCTCGCCAAGATGTCCAGTGGCGCCATTGCTGCTAGAACACACATGCTGCATCATCAGACTATATGGACTATAGTTTAAGAATCAAAGAGTGTTCACAAGTGGTCAAATTTTTATTATTAGTGTGTATCAGGATGCGGGGGTGAATATTAGGAACTAGACAAAATTCTCGGGTCTCTACCCGGGTCAATTTTTTGTTGAATAACAACGTTTCGACGGCAATCTCCTCCATCGTCATCAGATTCACCGAGAAAGCCGTCGCTCTTTAATATTAAGAACATTTGTATATATTTAATTATTTTTTTTAAAAAAAATATTGGTTACAGTCTTTGCATTTGGATTTGATGAGCAATCAGCCCAAACTGATGAGAAGTTAGACCTTTCCATCTTACTGTCCTCGGTCACTTCTACTTCAAACATTCTGGTGAAGCTGCGTAATGACAGAGACAGTCTACTGTTTCCAATCACGTGAGAGTCTGAGGTTGCGATCACTTTTTCTCGTCGGCAAACCCCGTCCTTTTTTTCTCCCTTTCACCTTTTATTTTTATCTCATTTCGTCTGCAGCAAAAGAATCTCCAGGTCTCACAGCATTGAGAATTCCAATAGTCGTGCAGATTTGCCTTACCAGCGCTCCGAGAAAGACGTCTGGAATGCAATTCCTCTCACAATGGGGGTGAAGCATCGTCAATGTGAAGTCACTTAACTGCAGCTGTTGTACGTCCTCCACACCACGGAAGACCTCGATTGTTTCCAAAATTCAACAATAGATGAGCGTCGGTTTAATGGTGATTAATATATTCAAGAGAATTACTCAGACTGCCTTGACTCAGACAGGACTTGCTTGAACTACACAAATAAACTTGCTCATTGATTCGACACGGGAAAACAGGAATGTTCAGACTGACGGCGTGACGTCATCCCGCAGAATGAATCACACATTCAAGCATCAGTCTGATTCTCTTGGTCATTTACTCAGCAAGTCATAAGTTGTAAATATGGCCGAATACAGACAGATTAGGAAAATACTTTGATAAATGCTACACAACGTTTCATCACGTGAGTCTGATTCTAGAAAGTTAGGTTTAGGTTCACCCTCGTGAGGTTTCATGGTGCGTGATAGAAACGTTGTATGTTTTGTATGTATTTATTTAATCTACAAATGGACAGTTTTCTCCCGGCGGTAGATGCTTGAAATTACAATTTAATTAATAAAGAAACAATAAAAGGAATTATTGTAAATTAATATAATTATTTTAAAAGTATGAACTAGGTTTAGGAACATTTTTTAATTATAAATACATGTATCTTCTTCTGCTTTTCAGGAATAGGCTTTCAGCCTGTTCTGGCTTCACCTCACCATCTCTATCTTGGTCTTCCAACACTCCTTTTGCGTAATGGTTTATATTCCAGCACTTGTCTCTTTCCACCTTTCTTTATACCCCTGTTAACTTATCTGTGATCGCCTCAACACTTATGGAAGTACTCTTTATTTTATCCATCCTTGTCCACCCCTTCACTTTTCCGCGCCATATTAGTGACTCCAATATGGCGACTATTTGTTTACATTGTGAATCTAGCGAACAATTTAATCTTTTGTAATGTCTGAAGACTGAGGGACAATTATATCCTGCAGTACTCAAGGAGTATATTTAAAAAGAAATTCGGAGGTATGTTTGTTGGGACTGATGCAATAAAATTCAACGTATTTTACAGCTGTTGAATTAATGCACTATTATCTGTGGAAAGTGTGTACGGAACTAGGAACAGTTAGATTTAGGTTAAATCACTTCTTGACTAAAGATTAATATAGAATTAAATACCTTTTCGGTTTATATAAATGAGTACACGTGGCAATACCGGGCACCAAGGATAGTTTATCAATAAGTGGGTAACACACAAACCGATAATTTCTAGAACGCGTCACTCGTATCGCAGATTTGTACTCCTGGAGACATGATTTCTGTGAATGGCGACTGCGGTCCATTCTGGAGACTCCGCTGTAAAAAAAAATTATTCTTTCAGAGAACACGTTCTTGGATCAAAATTGCATCACAACTAATTATTTTGAGCGTCACGTGGACAATTTTCCTCCACGGGTGTAGATTTGTCTGTGAAACATAGAAACAGTGTATTTTATTTCATTAGTTGGGTGAATTATATGTTTATAATTTGTATTCTTACTTTTGTATTTGTGTGATGTTTTTTTTTCTACAAAAATTCCCCCCTGATAACTTTATTCTTGCACTAGGAGAACTCGTCGATTAAGCTCAGACCACGTGCTAATTCTGAAACATATATTCTTTGTGAACCGGAAAGACCTGCTTACAACAGTTTCGTGTGTTTAACCGTATTAGATTTACTATACGTTTATTTACTACTGGCCCATTTTATAAATTCAAAGTTCACTCTTAACCCTGCTGTCACATTACTTTGCTCTTCTCTAACATAGACAATGAATTTCAAATCCTTGTCTATGTTATTTATTATAACGTTATAAGTGGCTGGACGTGTTTATAATTGTTACTATATGAGAACTTTTGTATTGATCATGGGAGCAAACTTCTAATGGTGCCAATTTTAATTTATTTTTGTGTTGTTTTGCGATTGTGTAATATCAGCTGATCTTAAAATATCTCAGATAATTATTATCTGTAAGAGACTTGTTGATGTGTGAGAGTATCATCGCTGGTTGCAGAGAGAGAGAAAATCCAACAACTGAGTGATGTTGGAGTGAATATTATCGTTTTATGTTAAATGTTTCCTGGTGAAATAATAAATATTAGAAAGGAACGTATCTGAATTTATTAAAGACGGAGCTCCATCACCCATGGAGAAAGAACTGAGACGGGTTGCAGCGCCCGGTGGAAGGAGGTCGGCCATCTTTAACTGCCATTGTATCAAGGTGCTGAAGTTAACCTGAGTTTCGCCGCCGGAGAACCTTCTTCCTCTTCAATTGAAATAAAGTGAGAGGGTCAGTTCGTAATCTGCCAATTGTTTCAGTCCATTTGGACCTGACGAAAAAGAGTCGCATTTTCATAGCCGCAGCGTTGAGTATTTTTATTTCATTATCTCTTGATAAGTCACGTTATTAACTAAATTAGTGTAGGAATATATATATATATATATATATATATATATATATACTAGCTGGGTGCCCGGCGTTGCCCGAGATGTCATTTATCTATAACCCCCGATATGACTCCAATTTCGGCTGCTTTTGCGCAATTTTTATGTAACGCTACTCGAACCCTAATCATTCTAATTAACTCTGAAAAATATTTCTTCAACGCAAATATCTCCGTGTTTGCATGTTCCAAAATTTGCACCCCCCCCCACCCCTGCATCTGAGGGGTAAATGCCAATTTGAATGTCGTAACTAAGCACAGTGACTTCCATAACCTTTGATTTGACTCCAATCTCGGTTGTATTCGCGTTATTTTACTGTAAAGCATCTCAACCCCAAACCCGAAGGGTGTCCTTTTCACAGGGCGTAGGGGATGAAAATTGTATTCAGATAACATTGGTAGAAACACTATCAATATCTTTGACCCCTAAAAATATTTATCCGACTGAAATATCGGCTGTTTTAGTATGTTTAAATACGCGTCTCACCCCAACAGTGTTTGTTTCCTGGTCGCAAAGAACACGTGTACGAAATTTGGTGAAAATTGCTCGACTGGTGTAGATTTGTATTTTATTTAGAAAACGTTTGTATGGGAAATAGAAAAGGGCTGTTTTTAGGGTTTTCCCGGAAATTATTAGATTTTTCTCGCCTTTTAAACCTTTCCTAGACCTCCACGAACATTTCAAGACTAAGATAAGATAAATCCGTTCAGCCGTTCTCAAGTTTTAGTGAGACTAACGAACAGCAATTCATTTATATATATATATATATATATATAATATATATATATATATATATATATATATATTGTATTGTTTAAAAGGTCTTTAATTAAAATAAATTCTTAAACAAACAAAATTAATTAAAATTTGAATGATAGTTAACCACACGTTGAAGACGCCAATTTATGTAATGATTAATAAGGTGGTCTTGATTAATAGGAATAATTAACAAAATTATTATGTGTTTAAAAATTTATTGTTGATAATTACACATTATAAGCCCTGCCGAATTACATCAATTTAACAAACAAATATTTCAAATTTTATTTTAATAATTCGTGGCGTTGTATGAAAATACAGCTTTATATTTTTACAACCAACTACGTCGAATTTCTCATTATCTCAGGGTCACCACTGGGTTTGACAGGAAGAACAAATACAATCTAATGAACTATTACATTAACAATCCAAACTCGTGGAAGTTAACGGAATACAATATTAAATACAAGAAATAAAAGAAAACGAATGAAAAGAAAAACGAGAACGAAATCTGACTATACCCTTTAATTATCGTTTACATTAATTAATAATTGTTTTGTACTCACAACAGTGCTACTGGTACCAGTTCTGACTCTTGTAGCTTGAAGTCAACACCCACTAAACAGGCCATTATACACAGATTCTACACTTTAGATTTTGAACACACATGGTAGATGTTCTTGATCTCTGCTATCCTGGAACCTGGATTATCTCACCCTCAGTCAGGCCTCGGACGTAGTAGATCTCCTCAAAGTGTCTCAATGCGAAAATTAGTTCAGTTTGTGAAGTAAAACTTCTGCTTCTAAATTGAGATTTTATGAGTCTCTCCGTCAAAACTGTTTATTTGCGTTTTATGTAAACTATTATATGTCGCTGTTGGACTTCCTAGATAGCCCTATTCATATTTCTAGATCCGCAGTATTTTACTGTTTTTTTATTTCTCTATGTGGACCGAATTGCCATGTCCCAGTTCTCGACGCACACTGAGTTCTCTAAGCGCGCGGTCTCCGGTCTCCCATTGTTAACAAAGAAAGACTCGCTGCGATTGTTGTCTTTAAACAGCCGTGCCGCCAACAATTCAATTATATTAAAAACAATTAATAGCCTGTTTAATTGGTATTACGATATATACATAATAGATATATTCTCGGGGTCTCGTCTCTTTGGCCTTATTTCGCCCGAGTCGACTGCGCTACAAACACACGTAGAGGGAGTGTTCTACAGAATCAACCTCTATATCTGGTAAAAGTTTCTTATCAAGAAATAAATCGTGTAGTCTGGAAACTTATAGAAGATTGCTTCAACATAACGTGCCCGTAATTTTCCTCGCACAGAACCTGGCACGAGATGTTGTTGGCACGCGAACCTCTACGCACGCTGGATCTACACCTACGTCACTATCCAAGTTAAATGATTCTATCATCTGGAGTCATTTTTACAGTACAAATTTAAACACACAAAAATATTCCGCCGCCGAGAGGAAATGAACTTCTTCAAAGACGCTCGTTAATGTAATAAATCATATGTAACATAATTTATTCCGTATTTTAGGCCAACGAAAATTACTTCAAATTTGTTCTGTAAGTAAAGCGTTCATTTAATTTGGGGCATAAGCTATAGTTTCTCCTTGGCGGTAGGGTGATCGCTGAAACAAAAAAGAAATGAGGGGTGAATATTTCATCGATTGGGTGTCCCAAAAATAATAGTGAATGTAAAAAACATTAATTACGCTCGTTGTTTTTAAAAAACGTGGTCTTAAGAACTCAAAGGCAATACATCTATATAATGAAAAGATTATTTATATTTGTATGTATGTATGCATGTATTTACGTTAATCTTTATACAAATTTAAACGCGTGGACAGATTGCAACAAAATCTTGGTACACATATTCTTAAAAACGCGAGAAACGGTACTGTGGGGGTGAGAAACCAATCGAATTAAGGTGAAAAGAATTATAATTGAAAATCTTTTTAATTTTGATTTAAATTACGGCGCGCCAAGAGACCGTGACGTCACGCGACAGAGACGTTACTACCCGACGAACAAAGGAATAGTTCCTTTTTCCGTAATGAAATAAAGCAGAAAAATTTCCGTATAATTATATCGGGCAACACTCCAACGAATGATAATAAAAAAAACAATACGAAATACTTTACGATCCTTGCGAAAAATTAAATTAATTTTCGTGCCATATTAGTGACTCCAATATGGCGACCATTTGTTTACTTTGTGAATCTAGCCAAGAATTTCATCAATTTAATCTTTGGTAATGTCTGAAGACTGAGGGACAATTATATCCTGCAGTACTCAAGGAGTATATTTAAGAAGAAATTCGGAGGTATGTTTGTTGGGACTGAGGCAATAAAATTCAATGTATTTTACAGCTGTTGAATTAATGCACTATTATCTGTGGAAAGTGTGTACGGAACTAGGAACAGTTAGATTTAGGTTAAATCACTTCTCGACTAAAGATTAATATAGAATTAAATACTTTTTCTGGTTTATATAAATAAGTACACGTGGCAACGCCGGGCACCCAGTATACAAATATTAATGAATTTTGACCAATATTGTAATGGGAAGTTTTAGTCGTAGCGCCTATTTTTTCGTCTCAGAAAATAAATGCTACAAGTGTAGGAGAGGAAGGAATGAAGGGATTTTTCGTAAGGAAGTGGACAACTTCAAGGAGGAAATATCCTACGCGGACAATCTGTCTGTCTGTTGTTGCTAGTTTAAGAACTCTCCATTATAACCTCACGCACTCTCCAGATCACCGCAACACCTACATGTGACGTATGCAAGACTGTCCTGACGATCCAGCATGTCCTCTACGACTGCCCAAAGCACGACAGGACTAGAAGAGCCACAATTCAGAAATACAAAAAGAAGGGAGATGCGAACCTCAGCAGCGGCAATAAATAACCTGGTACAGTTTAACAAGAAAACCGGCATTCAAGATCTAATCTAAATAGACAATGAATCTGAGACTAAGAATAAAATGTATAATTAATATGAACTAATTTTAATAATTCCATGTAGTAGGTAGGGAAAGTCGCCAATGACTTTTATGCTGACGCGACTATAAACAATAAATTTTAAAAACAAATTACTTTTGTACGCTTCACGTTCCTAATAAGTGTCAAATCAGCAGCGGTGTTGCTGAATTCAGGGTTGCGACTTTGCAGCATCTGATGAGTAGATCTGCGGAGATCTGGTGATTGCTGGAAAACAATAACACAATGGCGAATACGTCTCTGATTGGGCGTGCGGAAAATAATTACGAATGTAAAAAAAATATTAATTACGGTCGGTATATCTGAAATATATTGTATTTAAGAACTAAAATATAGTTCATATACCAGTGTTATTGAATTGTAAGCAGTAGTAACAAACTAAAAAATTGTATTGATACGCTTAAGTCGTAGTGCCTACTCAGTCGCGGTGGAATTAACATTACAGTTATAAGCTTCAAGATTCCTAACTAAGAATAAGAAAGGTAGCCAATTCAGACAAAGAAGGGTAATATAAATACCACACAACGTTTCCGGGATCCTTGTGCCTTTCCTCAGCTGCTAAGAAGAGCCTAGAGCGACACAACTGCAGTGGTCAGTTGACAACACTCAAAAGATACTCAAAGACAATCACACGTAATTTTTATCATTTTAAGAGCATCTTATTTGTGAATTTTAGATGTGAACCGTTTTAGAAATTAGTCTTTGATAACTGTTGGGGTTCAACGTCAAGGATCTTAATGTTTGGACCAGTTAATATTGTAAGAAAACAATAAAATAAAACCAAAAATATTGCTATGATCCCTTATTATTATGCTAAACCTTCTTCTGCTTTCCCATTGTCGTTGCTCTCTTATTGTTACGCTCTCCCCCATTGTCGTTGCGCTTTTGAGTGTTGTTGTCAACTGACCTGTGCAGTTGTGTCGCTCTAGGCTCTTCTTAGCACCTGAGGAAATGTGACAAGGATCCCAGAAACGAAGTGTGGTATTTATATTACCCATTTTAGTCTGAATTTTTCTTATTCATTATTTTGAATCAGAACGTAATTTTTTCTTATTCCCTAATAACTGTCAAACCAGCGGCCGTGTGTTGCCGACTTGAAGATGCGAATTTACAACAGTTGAGAAATTTTTCTACGCATGAAACTTCTAGGAAACCGCTGCATCTGGTACGTCGTGCTCTTGGTACTCGTCCCCACGTCGTCGTACGGATGCCTGGACTGGGGTTTGCTGTGCGGACACTGCATTTCTATCTCCATACCTAGACCAGGTTTAGGAGGCAGCTGGCCGACTGTTCTAATTTAATCAAGTCCTGAGACCCCGGAGCAAAACTGACTGAGGCTCATCGGCTTGTGGGAACCTTAGTTCACAACCAGAGCGAGAAACGAATAAGTGATTCACGTGTTGGTGATGACCACCTGTCAAAATTCGGTGGTCAATAAATATCAAAGGTACCGTTTTGGCGGGTAATTTCCAATACGATTTTGTCTTCTTTCTATGATCTACATTTTTAATAGGTGAATCAAAAGTCTTCAGACACTGAAAACAATCTATTTCTGTAGACGAGTCTCCAGTCTCGGTATCTGAGAGCGAAACGTTCATGTCATGTGACGAAGTCCGGTATTTAAGGCCGAGCAAACACTCGACGTTATCGCCCAGTAATCAACAGCACGATAACAAACAAGTCCTCAAAAAATTTATGAGCTCATTTTATCTGTTTCTTACAATTGCGCCGAGGTTTTTAAGTGGCTGAATCACGACACGGTTCTGTGATTTTTTTTTGCGGTCGATTAAGCGAAACTGGTATGTCGACAGCGAACAGATTAAAGACTATCTCATCAGCATGATCGTAACTCGTGCGATTAGTCACCACAGACAACTGTCTTTGTCCTCAGAAAGACGAAATTATTAAACTGGAACTGTTTCATATAAAATTTGGTTTCTGGATTATGCCTCTCAACATTCTTAAGTAATATTAACGATCCATTTCATATGAGTAGTGTAATCACAATATTGATATAATCTCTAGGAATATAGATTAATTAAGTCAAACGATGGCCACAATAGTCTTAAGGAAAGAGGGCTTATAATAAATGAAAAGAAAACTCAATATATGATGGTTACAAAGAAAGAATGTAGTACAAATAATATTAAATTAAATAATTATACCCCTTAGGCACAAAACTTAACAGTGAAAATAATGTGGGAAAGTGAAATAAAACAACGTATCATCAATGGCAACAGAACTTGCTACATGTATGGAAAATTAATGAAATCCAAGATATTAAATAGGGAATTGAAGTTAAAAAACACTTATAAGGACCTGTAGTGATGCACGGTTGTGAAACGTGGACCCTTAATAATAATGATAAAGCACTTACTCAGAATATTTGAACGCAAGATACTGAGAAAGATGTACGGACCTGTATGTACAGATGAAGAATGGAGAACTAGAGCAGCTCATGAATAACGAGGACATTGTTAGGCTTATCAAGAGCAGAAGGTTGGCCTGGATAGAGACACGTACTTAGGGTGGGTGAAAAACTGAACAACCTAGACGGACTATAGACTGGAAGCCAGTCGGGAGGAGGAAAAGGGGGAGACCCCGGACAAGATGCGTAGATGACATCGAGAAGGATATACAAACCATGAAAGTAAGAGCATGGCGGAGACTGACACAGGAGAGGGCGGAATAGAAGAAAATGGTTAATAAGGCCAAAACTCACATTGGGTTATAGTGACAATAAAAGAAGAAGAAGAAGAAGTAGTGTAATCACAATATTTTTATTTTAGTTGTTTTTATTATTTCTTATGTCTCCATAGTGTTGGTATATTTCAGTTCCTTATAATTTACCGTCGACTGCAGCACTTCTATTTAAATTTATACAAAATGTCGTCGTTGAATCTAAGTTTTGATTACGGTCGACAGATCTGCATGGGCGGTAATTTATCAAAACAAGGGAAAGAAACGACGAGGGGAAAAAAATATGGCGGGAGTAACAGATGATGGAAGAGTCCAATAATTGCTCCGCCAACGCGACGAAACTTTGCGGAAAAAGAAGTTCTCGAGAGGATGATGATAGGTGTCGCGGTAAAAAAGAAGAAGTTGTAAACGGCTCGTCCTCGTTCTCTAAAATAATTTTCCAAGGTGATTTGAAATCATCTAAATTCATTTCTTAATTAGTTCCAAGAAACCTCCGTGAAAATTAAACGTGGAATGTTTCATCTCCGTATTCTTCTTCTTCTTGTTGACTGGCGTTACAGCCCTTAGCCTCCTTAATGATATCCTTCCATCTATTCCTATCTTGCGCCGCTATCCACCATGCTTTAACTTTTAATGTTTGTATGTCCTTCAAGGCTCCGTCGCACCATCTTAGCTTGGGCCTTCCCTTTTCTTCTACTTGCTTCCACCTCTGAGAAGGTTAATATCCTCCATCCTTTTCACGTGTCCTAACCATTTCAGCCTACATATTTTTCAGGTGTTCTACTATGTTAGTATTTTTTGTATAGTATGTATAACTCGTCGTTGTATTTTATTCTCCATATTTTCCATCAACACAGCTCGGACCATAAATTTTCCTCAGGATCGTCCTTTCAAATATTTTCTATTTTTCTTCGTCGGCCTTAGGTACACCCCGTACAGGACTACAGGCTTTATTAGGGGTTGTGTTTATTTTTATTTGATCTTTTTGGACATCATCAACTTTTTTATGCTATAAAAGCTTTTTTATTGCCTTGGTTTATTCTGTGATTGACCTCTATGGACTTGTTATTGTCACTAGTAAGTACCACTCCTAAGTACTGACTCTTCCTGTGATAAGATCGTTCATAGAGATATTTCTATTGTTAGAGGTTTCCATGAATTTTGATTTATTTTAATTGACTTTTAACCCTATTTGTGCTGCTGCAAGACTCTAATCTTACACAAGCATTTCTTATCGTTTTCTCCTGTCTTCTTTAATTAGTTTACAGACGTAATTAAATTTCTGCAGTCAAGTAACGCACACTTGTAATCATATTTTATAATGTTACGTGTCAGATCTATGTCAATATTTTTTTTGCCAAGGTCACCTTAATTCAGGTGCCGCAATCATCACGGGAAAAAAAAACAAGTAATTTTTTAAGTATTTTTGGGAAACGAATGAATAAAATACGCAGAGATCACACTTGATAAAATTAAAGTCATCTTCTTTCTCTTCTCCCATGGCGCTACAGTCCGTAGTGAACCTTGGCCTTTCCAACGACCTTCTTCCACCCTTCACGGTCATATGCTTGTCCTCTTCCAATTTCTACATCCCAGCTTCCGTAGATCTTCCTCCACTCCGTCCAACCATCTTCTTTGGGTCTACCTCGGTCTCTTTGTCCTCCTGGGGTTTACCACGTCAGACTCCTAGCAGTTTCTTAAGGGATCCAGGGCTGTAGAGAGATCGGATATTCCAGGTTCCCATTCGAAGATTAGTTTCCGTCTTTTTGTTTTCCATTCGTTGTCCAGGGTGCATGCTGTGTCGTCGTCTATTCATCCGTCCGGCTTCAACTCTTTGGATTTTCGTAACTTTGGTGGGCCTTTTTACGGGAGGAGGGTGTTAACCTCAATCCCAGCACCCAACCTGGAGGGCCAGGGTATCCCATTTAGTCTGGGTCATCATCTTTGACCTGTCCAGCAAGGGAGGCCCCTACCAGTAGCTACGCTGCCGTTGGCAGAGCCCCACCACCGCTTCAACGTAGTGGTGGAGGTTGATCGTCATCAGGCTAGCAAAATTTGTAAGATAAAACTTAATTGAATATATGCACACGGAGGTCAAACGAATATTACCATCGTCAGTGTGTATTAAAAATGGATAAAAGGCAAGAATGACTAAAATATCTGTATTTTCAGACTACTCATTAAATTTTTTTAGACCTGGGTCGTCTAAAGTTGAGGGGGTTAGTGAAGGTGTCAGTCTTTATACTAGAACACCTGGTGATAAAGGGTAAGCAACCAAGGAAGATAGCACAAATAATAAATAAGATTAGCCTGGATGGGAGACTAAATTTCAGAACATTTCAGAGAGACACGAGTAAATCCAGAGGAAAATGGACGCTGTTGATTGAAGAGGGGGGGGGGTGGGAGAAAGACTAATTTAATCAAATTGTTACACAGAACTCTCTTCTGACATCAAGATTAGAGATTCTTGGTCAAGTTTGATGCTAACACGAGCTGCATTACCCACGTGACATTAAATCAGTGACACGAAATATTCACGTATTTACGATATAAAGTTGGATAAAAGATTTTTTTTCCCATCTTATTACATTAATTTAATTTCATATCTTCGATTCGAAGCATTTCTTGTGCTCTTCAATTAGTATTAAACCTTTTTTTCTGACTTATTGTTATTATATGCCACATACATATTGGCATGAAACTCAACAACATTGGGGAATCGCTTAAGAAACAGATGGAAAAAGTAATGTAAAGGTGCTATTATGAGATTGAAACTCCTGCTCGATTGAATGGACCGAAAAAAAAAGTGGCGTCATGGCGGCGTTAAAATGGCGGGACAAAAATATATCGCGAACAAAAAATGAATTTTAATCATAAAATCTTTAATTAACAACACAAAAACGTTTCTGTACATATTTGTAAAATCTTCAGGCTGTGTGACTTGAAGAAAAGTTTGTTCTGATGTTATCATCGTTTCCTCAGTCTGATTTTATTTTCATGTTGATTGATCGTTGCATATATCTTCTATGTCACAGTGTAATTAATCTCGATTTTAAATATTGATGCATTATGTGACATATGTTGTGAATTATGACTGTTAATATCGTCTGCTAATGTAACAGAGATGTTTAATAAATTTTTCACGGTTACGTACCAGGTTCAGATTTTTGGATGTTGACGTTTCTGCCGTTGTCTTCAGACTGTGTGGCGCTGCGTGACCTATGCGAGCTATATATAGTGTCGGACATGCTGCGACCTGATTGGCCGCTGAGGATCGCCTGACCACAGCGTCAAGGACACATGTGTTTTCATGTCGCGTAGTAAATGTCAGGCGATCCTCAACGGCCAATCAGGTCGCAGCATGTCCGACCACTATAAATACCCCACGCACACGTCACGCAGCGCCACACAGGCTGTAAACAGCCGTGGTGAATGGACTCAGAAACGTCAACATAGTGAAATCTGAACCTGGTGCGTAACCATGAAACATTAGTTAATAATTTACACGGGGAAAGCTGTCTTTCTTATTAAAATTATTTCCGTTGTGAGAGTCTGTGTGTTGTTTAGGAAGTTAAATTTATTAGTTATTTTATTTAAGATGCATATCTTTAAGATGAGAACAAGAAATGCACGTGAATATTGGGAACTGCATTAGACACCTACTTTCTTCTTCATATTACAGAAAGACATTTAATTGTGTTTATGGGACTTTATATGGAAACATATGGAACGAATAAAAAAATGATTGACTATAATTTTACATTTGTAATTATTGTTAGTATAGTAATTATTGATTTAAAAAAAAATGATTACGGAATACGAAGGAAATGAATATGGGAACGCCAACATCATTCCGCTTAAAAAAATTGATTTGCAGAAAAATAAATCAAATTAAACAAAGAGTTTTTAATTGAAATATAAATTAATTATTTAATTTTGATAATTACTAAATTAAGTACTACATTATTAATTTAATTTAGTGAATTTTCAAACAAAGCAACCCTGGCCTATAACACATTTAGGGGTAGAGGGGGTTGAGTTGCGTTACATAAAAATAACGAAACAAATCGGGGGGTTAAGGATAAATGACATCTCGGGTAACGCCGGGCACCCAGCTAGTAGAAAATAAATTTGACCAGGATACAGTACGGAGGTTTCGTTCTGGATAAAACAAGTGTCCTGACGTGGAAGGGATCAGTCAATTAGCCGCCGCAATATCGCGGGTGAACGACCTCTGATAGTCCTTAAAACCATCTACCTTCGCGCACACCAGACGCGCGTCTGCCAATATCATAGTCAAAAAATTCTATGAAATCTGTCAGAGAGTGGAATCTAGTAACTTCAAAAGAATTCCTTTAAATATATTTATTTTACAATTTCATGGCCTTCACGATGATTTCAAGTGAGTAGAAATATTTATATATTATATTTAAACCAATATTTAATTTTTTTTCGTTTTTAATGTTTTAGAACCTTCCTTACTGTATCTTATTTTCCATTAAAACTCATTTTTTGTACGCGATATATATTTTTGTCCCGCCATTTTAACTCCATGACGTCACATTCTTTTTTTCCCCCTTTAATAGCATACGAAAGGTAGTGAAATAGGGGATGCGGAAGGGCAGAGGAAGACAGCCAAAGGTTAACTAGGGCCCGCAGGGTTTTATTTTAAGGATCCTACCCGGCAATTCGCCTAAAAGTGATGCAGGGAAAAAACCCTAGACAAACCTGCATCAGGTAGGTCGGGCATTTGGCACTTGTCCCAAGCTCTTCCGATGGCGAGAGAGGGCTTTGCTGTGCGGTCGCAGCTTTCCCCTCGCCGTGCCTCGACCAGTTTAGGAGGCACCTGGCCGACTGTTCCAATGGGAAGAGCGGACAACTCTTACCGTATGCCCAAGGGCTGCGACCCCCGAAACATACACCTCTAAAAACAGGCCGACGTGCCTCGGCTTGTGTGGAAACCTTAGTTCAAAAACGGAGAGGGAGAAGAAGGCATCCCCAAAGGAAGAATACAGTTTCCATTTATTTTAACAGATAGGAGGTAATTTATTAATAAAAAGTGGTCATGTTTTTGTCTTGGACGTCATATCATTCATTCCTCTTATTTATTTTTATTGCTGTTATCAATTAAAAAACCTTGTTTGTTCTGGTTGTACGCGATTAAAACTGCAACTGGAACTTCATTAACAGTTTAAATACACAGATAAATATAGCGCGATATGACGGAGTTAATGGAAAAAAAGTCCTTTTATTTAAATATGGAAAGAGGTTGCCTTCTGCCAGATTGATAAATAGCGTCGCAAACGTAATATGATAATGTATTTCGTTTGAAAAAAAATAATTATAATTCTCGTTTTAGTAGAGAATTTATGTTAGTTGTGAAGCAACACTCGCGTTGCGGTTTTATTATATTAAATGCAATGATTAAATTAATGCTTCGTGGATGTCCTGGAAATTATTTTAAATTCTCTTTCTTTATTTATGGCAAAGTAGTTCGCAATTAAATGGGCACTGCCTTTTGCCTCCGGAGGAAAGTTTTTAAGACCAGCGTGTAGTTATAAACAACTGGTAGAACAAAAACACTTTTATAATCCATAAACGACAAAATAGTCTGAGACCTGTTTTTTTTGGCTGTAGGTCGTATACATCGTATGTAATCTTTCTTATAAATAAAGCATAGTGTATGTATGTATATATATTTATATATATATATATATTGTGATGTCCAACAAATTAGGGTTAATTAAAAGAAATGATTAATAAAATTATTAATATTTAATTATTTTTATTTCTTAAAAATGCATATTATTAGTCCTATCCTTGTACGCCGGTCTTTGATAAAAATTAACAAAACTTTACTTTAATTATTTACAATTTATGTTGTTCTAGCGAATACACATCAATATTTACAATCCAATATGTTGAAAATCTCTTAATCTCAGGGTCACTACTGGGTTTGATAATTAGAACACAATCAATGTATAATCTGACTAATTAACAATTCAAAATATAAAAAAAAAATTAACCTAAAAACAATATGAAAATGAGTGGAAAGAAAACTGAACGAAATGAACTCTGAACGAAATCTGACTATCGTTTAACAAATTTGTCAAAGTTTTGGTTACTCACGGATCGTCTGTCTGGTACCAGATCTCTCTCTCTTGTATCTTGATAACTAACACACTTAAAAAGTCATTTTTTGTTACACTGACTCTACTTCATTGCAATTTTAAAACACACGTCCTCAGCTATCTGGAACCTCGGATAAGCCTCCCCTTTCTGGTCAGCTAGCGGATGCCGGATTCCTCAATGCGAAAATTATTCCATCATCGTGAAGCAACCTTTATCATAATTAAATAATAACAAATAAGAGACAAAATTTAAATTTATTGATTATTAAATATTTAATGTAGCACATTATTTAGTCTTAATTGGCTATTTATTTATATAGGTATTATCATAATTAAATATTAACAAATAACAGACAAAATTAAATATATTAATTATTAAGTATTTAATTTAGCACATTACTTTGTCTATTATTTGGTTATTTATTTACATAGGTATTATCATAATTAAATATTAACAAATAACAGACAAATTTAAATATATAAATTATTAAATATTTAATTTAGCACATTACTTTGTCTATTATTTAGTTATTTATTTATATAGGTATTATCATAATTAAATATTAACAAATAACAGACAAAATTAAATATATTAATTATTAAATATTTAATTTAGCACATTACTTTGTCTATTATTTGCTTATTTATTTATATAGGTATTATCATAATTAAATATTAACAGATAACAGACAAAATTAATTATATAAATTATTAAATATTTAATTTAGCACATTACTTTGTCTATTATTTGGTTATTTATTTATATAAGTATTATCAAAAATAAATATTAACATATAACAGACCAAATTAAATATATAAATTATTAAATATTTAATTTAGCACATTACTTTGTCTATTATTTGGCTATTTATTTATATAGGTATTATCATAATTAAATATTAACAAATAACAGACCAAATTAAGTATATAAATTATTAAATATTTGATTTAGCATATTACTTTGTTTATTATTTGGTTATTTATTTATATAGGTATTATCATAATTAAATATTAACCAAGAACAGACAAAATTAAATATATAAATTATTAAATATTTAATTTAGCACATTACTTTGTCCATTATTTGGTTATTTATTTATATAGGTATTATCATAATTAAATATTAACAAATAAGAGACAAAATTAAATATATAAATTATTAAAAATTTAATTTAGCACTTTATTTCGTCTGCTATTTAGTATACATTTACCCTGATGTATAATATTTTATAACAGTAATTTAATAATAAATAATATTAATTTTTACCGTATAAAAATAACAAACAATTGATGAAAGTCCGAAATACTTACTGAAACGTCGTTCTGTTGATTAAAACATTTAGATTGTCGGTAAAAAAATATTTATATTTTTAATAGTATTTTAAATTATAAAATTATGCTGTATTAAGAAAAAGCCAAGAGTGTTTGTAAATTTACGTTACTGACCGGGCAAAGATTTATGTGCTTTGTAAGAAATAATCTCCCGCACTCTAAATTCATCTGTTTGCAAAGTATTTCGACGTCGTTAATAATGCCTTACGCAATTGTCGAGAGTTAACATCGCGTGATGCATTTGTGGAATAATGCAAAAATTGCGTGCGTCTGTGGCTAATATGTGGCGTGACTCCCGCGTCCGAAGACTTGTTTGTCCCCCGGTTGCGCAATGGCGGCGGGTCTTCCAGCATGACTTCAGGGACGGGGCGTCGTGCTGAATATTTTACAAATAGAATGCTTGATTTACGACGCCGCAGAGGACGATAGCTCCCTTCCCAGGCTTCGCCCTGGCCGATTTCTCCGTTGGCACAAACCGATTATCACTGCTGCTACGACCTTAACACCGAATACCTCCGTCGCATTCGTCAATCATGAAGGAGTTGCATGCATAATGCAGAGGTTTGTAGTATTCAGATAGCATCTTAATGGATGTCCGTCTAAGCGATACGAGTATCAGTCCTGGTAAATTGGCGCGAGAACTTCATCGACTTCGATAAAGTAAGAGACATTTCCATTGATTACACATTAGCAATAATTTAGTATTCTATCAGTGCGAAAACAAAGTCCTTGTGTGTGTATTAAAATTATAATTTTATATATATTGTAATGATTTGGCTTTATTACTATATATTAAAAAAACTTTATTACATATTTATAAAAACACATTAAAAAAATTTTATTGGGCGCCAGCAGATATACATATAGTCTGCAAAAGAAATTATCATTAGCTCCGGCTTGGTTATAAAATCCTCCTTCTCTACAGTGTAATGTGGGCGGCTCGGTAGCTATTCAACAACAGAGCCTATTTCCGTACTGTGTAAAAGAATCTTTAAGTTTTGAAGGCACTTTACAGAAATGGTGACCCTTACTTTAACTTGTGGCGTCAGCCGACTTGCAGTGGATCACTGGTCTTGTAGTAAGGAGCACATCTTCTTCGGCCTCCCCGCGATGGACGTCTCTCCAAAAACTTTTGTTGCTTACCGCTCGCCAAATTTTCCACCCTCTCGCCTCTCACACTCCACTTTCAGTCCTCTCTCTGTCTGTCTGCCTGCGTCTGTCCCTTTCACCCGGGTTCGGAGTATATATTCATACTCCGCCCCCCCCCCCAAACGATGCATAAAAAAGGGACGCGTACCCCCGGCTTCTTGGGACCTCTCGGGCAGGCACACGTGCACGTTTAATTTATTCCTTCTAAGGCACGCGGACACAAGGGCGGCCAAGCGGCCAACTTACCGATATTATTCACTACAATATATTATAAAATTTGTAATTAACATACACTGTTTTTAAATTACACAGTCTCTTTGTCAATCTAATTACATGATCAGATCTATATAATTAAAATCTTGACATTAAATAATTAAATAGCCGAACAGACCAATAATGGCGTAAAAATAAAATTCTGCACGTCTCTGAATTATTTTTTTATTGTCTTTAATCTGACGCCAAATATAATTAAAATTTTTAATAAGCTTATAAATGACTTGCGGAATATTTTGAACAATTGCACCGAAAATTATTCGAAATATTTAACTTATAATTCACGGCTGATGAAGGGTGTTTGATTTTTAACCTACTAAATTGGTCACTTTCTTTTTTGCGATTTTAATATTTAATACTGGCGGGTATACTATGTCGGTAATAATACTATCAATGTCATTGACCCCCGAAAAATATTTATTCCACGCAAATATCGACCGTTTAACAAGTTCGAAAATTTCCACCTCTTCTTGGGGGAGTTAAACGGCAAGTTGAATGTCATAATTACACTCAGTGACATCGATAACCACGGACTCGACTCCAATATTGATTGTTTTTGCGATATGAAATGCCACTCCAGCCCCACCCTTAAGGGTGCTCTCCTCCCAATCCGAAATTTATTTAAATTATACACAGACAACATGTAGAGAAATATTATTATTCTAATTGACCTTGAAAAAATATTTATTAGATGCAAAAATTGGTCGTTTAACATGTTTGAAAATTTCTACCCCCGCCGCCCTCTCGCCCACTCCCGCGTGTTGCCCCACGTTGTCATAAATAAACAACCATAACCCTGGGTTTGACTCCAATCTCGGTTGTATTCGCGTTACTTTCATTGTAACGTCCCTTCACCGCCACCCCCTAAGGGTGCTCCTTTCCCATACTGTAACGGGGTTAAAATTATACACAGATAACATCAGTAGAAACACTATCAATCTCTTTGAACTCTAAAAATATTTATCCGACTTTAAATATCGGCCGTTTTAGCGTGTTTGAATTTCCCGTCCCCTGGAAGTTGGTAGACGTGTGTCACCCCGACAGTGTTTGTTTCCTGGTTTCATGGAACATGTGTATGGTATTTCGTGAAAATTTGCTCCACGACTGTAGATTTTTATCCGGAGCACAACAATTTATTTTTTAGGGCAACATGCTACTTGAGGGTAATCCACGTTGGGAAACTCCCCTTTAATAGCATATGAAGGGATTTGTAAGGGGGGATGCGGAAGGGTAGAGGAAGGTAGCCAAGGGTTACCTAGGCCTCCCGGGCTATAGTTTAAGGATCCTACCTGGCATTCGCCAAAAGAAATGCAGGGAAAACCTTAGAAAATATTGCATCGGGTAGGTCGGGCATTGGGTACTTGTCTCACGCCCTTCCAATAGCGGGAGAGGAGTTTGCTGTGGGGACGCAGCATTCCATTCTTCGTGCCTTGACCAGTTTAGGAGGCAGCTGGCCGACTATTCCAATGGGAACAGTGGACAACTCTTGCCGTATGCTCAAGGTCTGTTACCCCGGAACATACACCTCTCAAAACAGGCCGAGGTGCCTCGGCTTATGGGAACCTTAGTTCAAAAACGGAGAGGAAAAGGCATACCCAAAGGTAGCCCCTTCGTATCTGTCCTACAAGGTTCTGCCTGCGAGAGAACATCCCTCGCAGGTACTGCCTGCGGGAGAATAGCCCTCGCAGGCCCTAATATATAAGGATCATAACTAACACTCTGGTTCATTTAATAGAAGATTACTTCAGGATGTTAAGATGAGAAACACGTGACGTATTTGACGTAACATTTTGTTTCATAATGTGAAAGATAATTTTTACAAAATCTCTTGTTTTAATCTACCATGTTATTTTATTCTTTCTGCATTTTCTCACAGAAACCGGTTAGCGGAACGATGATAGTATAATACAGCGAGGAGTCAGCTTAGACGTGGAAGTCCTTCAACCATTAGTCGTGCTTGCAAAAAATCTTTAAACTTGTAAAAAAAAATTGAATGACGCCAAATGCGACCACCAATGAATGGTAAGTCTGTTGGAAACGTTGGAGAATCAGTCTCTTAAATCAAAGCCCAAGAGGCTGAAGATCCGCACCATCAGAGCCCACCAAAGGTGTCACCATAAAAGTCATTGGTTGTCGCACTTGTAGTATTTTTTTTACCAATGATAAGGTTTTATGCAAGAGCAATGGGATTTTTTTCTGTATTATATTAACATCTTTTTGGTTTTCGACCTCAGTATGTAAATGGAAAAAAGAACAGTAAAAAGGGGAATCGGTTCGTTTAGAGGTAGAACCTGAAAATTCTAAGTTATTTCGTTTATTCCATTTTAAATTCAAATTATATACACCGAAAAAAGTCAACCGTTCGGTTTTTCTGACGTTAATGACAGGGAAGTGCAATCTCCTTTGAACAAAGTACGATACCAACAAGCCCCGGACGAGATCAATAACGCGCGTAACACGCCTTCATCTGTCTTATCTTCTTCAATCAGTCACGAGTTATTATGATATGAACGTTATCAGGTAACAGATGACCGATGAGGCTCACCCCCCCCACCCCCTTACGAGCAAACAAGCGTAGTTAATCCTCCCCAACTAATAACCCGCGAAACGGTAACTTAAACAGCCTCACGAAAGGTATCTACAGAATGAATCTTGGACATGAATTAAGATTTCATTCTGGGCAGGAAGGAAAGGGACATTCAAAGATAGAAAGTGGTTATAGACGGACGTTTCGAGCGGTAGCCAACTCTGTTAGTCTGCAGGATTATAGAAAGCTGTGAATTCAGAGCATAAATAGTCAACAACCCTTGCAGGCGTTGACCTACTCGGTTCGGCCCAACCGTTAGAGACCAACATAACGTCACAATGTTTCACTTTAAAACTTTTATTTTAGCCAAATTAGACGACGGAACGTGGGACCAATATTTTTTCTGAAATAAAAATATAACACGTCTGCATAAAATATAATAATTAGTTGAAACAGTCAGATACAGGTAAATTAAGAGATTATATGAATATCCTTGTTCCTTTCGTCAGGTGATTGGAAAGTGAGTTTGTCAACTGTAATTGTGAAATCGTGTTGCTCCTGGCTCTCGTGGTTTTTTTTCCCCAATCACATGACGAAAGGCACAAGGACCGCATTAACGTTGTGTGGTATTTACATAACCACTTTAATTTTGTCTGTCTTTGGATGTTTCATCTAATTATAATATTATCTCTGGTTTTGTTACTCAGCCTCTTTGCAATTTAATTTGAAATCTATGATATTCCATCTTGACGTCTACGATTACTGTCCGACGTATTAGTTAAATGTATAGGTATGTGGGCGTCCGCGTAGAAAAACTCGAAATTCTATTTTGAAGGCCTTGAAATTTTTTTTAATAAACTTCAATTAATAGACGTGGTTAGCAACTGTTTGAAATTTTCTAAAATACGTGATTATTTGTACATAATTAGGATTCAAATTCATAAATTGTCTCCGATATCGGAAGAACTTAGAAAAACGTAAAAAGAGCAGGAAGAGGGTTTATAAAACACAAACATACTTCTCTTAAAATATTGAATTAAACCTAAGCAAAAAATTTCAATAAATGTATTAGAGAATAAGTCAGAAAAAAATAATAAGCAATAAAAAAAATTTAAAATGTTAATACGGATGTATAAAATTTATATTTTGTATATTTTTTATTGTTATATATTTTTTAATTATGTGGCTATATAGTGTTTATATATCCTATTCACCTTTTATTATTGTACTTAATATTTGTTATGACCTGTTGATAAATATATTTATTTAAATTTCCACAAAGTTATTGTGGGTGATGGTCTGTCAAATCAGATCAGAAGATTGTTTGGAACCGGTTTATGTTTTCCATTAATTACGAGTACTTTAATTAGCCTGTCTCTAAAATTAATTATTTATACAATTATATTATTTGAATAATTTGTTCAATTGTGTCTTTAGTTACTATCCAACGTTTCAATTCTTCAGTCACTTTACTGAGCGGTACGATCGAGTTCTTCTGCCGACAAAAATTCCAAATTAGCTTATTAGAAGCAGTTGCAAAGAGTATACTATCCTATATCCTCCATTCATTTAAAAATAATGGTTTGTTTTACTAACAGCAGTAGTAGCAGTGCGAAGTCGGAAAACTCAGAGTTAGGGATATCACGGCAAGCCTAGACCATGTGGGGCAAAGCGGATGGTGTTTTCCCAGGTGCGGGAACGATATATAAAAAGTCAGAGAAAAGGACGACCGAGGTTTTCTTCATTTGTGGTCACGTTGAGATGTTGGTATTGTTTTTATACATGTGGAGAAGCAAAATATATATTTTTTCCAAGGTTGCAACTAGCAAAAAGGCGAAAATGAAACTGAACGAACATCGGAGCAGAGGAAGCCGCAAAGTATTTCCCTAAAGGCGCGCGCCAATCACCGGGAAATATTCCACCAGATTGTGAAAGGTTATGTAAGCAAATCCCTAAAATTATTCACTCGTACATTTATTATGAAATGGAATTAAGTTCATTTTTTTTAGTTGTTCGTGAAAAAAACCTGATATATAGTAATTAATTTTCATGCATTAGACTCACATGTTCAAAAAAATTATAATAATAAAAAATTATTAATATATTTGGAATTGCAAATTTGTAAATAAATAAATTCATATTTTTATATAATTTATCACGAATTTTTATATAAACACCAGCACAACTGGTTTTCTATTATTTCCAAAGTTGTTCCTGCACTTCCTCCTTACATTACGATCTCTGTCGCCTCATTTGATCCCTTAAGAGTTACCTTCTTCTGACCCAAAATTTAATAACTGCTAAAGTCCCAAAAATTCAGAGTGTTTCACAAAAGTAACTAATAATTTCAAGAACGCCTTTTTTTAGGGCAACAGGCTACATGAGGATAATCCACGTTGGGCAACTCCCCTTTAATAGCATAGGAAGGGATTTGAAAGGGGGGATGCGGAAGGGTAGAGGAAGGTAGCTAAGGGTTAACTAGGGCCCCCGGGCTATATTTTAAGGATCCTACCCGGCATTCGCCTAAATAAATGCAGGGAAAACCTTAGAAAAACCTGCATCGGGTAGGTCGGGCATTGGGTACTTGTCCCACGCCCTTCCGATAGCGGGAGACGAGTTTGCTGTGGGGACGCAGCATTCCCTTCTCCGTGCCTCGACCAGTTTAGGAGGCAGCTGGCCGACTATTCCAATGGGAATAGCGAACAACTCTTACCGTATGCCCAAGGTCTGCGACCCCGGAACATACACCTCTCAAAACAGGCCGAGGTGCCTCGGCTTGTGGGAACCTTAGTTCAAAACCGGAGAGGAAAAGGCATTCCCAAAGGTAGCACCTTCGTATCTCTCCCAAAAGGTTCTGCCTGCGAGAGAAAATCCCTCGCAGGTTACCTGCGATAGAATGAAACGTAAGTAACGGCTAATAATATTGTGAATTAAGGGTCAAGAATGCCTGCGAGAGAATTCTCTCGCAGGTAAACCTTCCCAGAGAGCTCTGGAGGAGGCTACCTTTGTGGATGCCTTCACATCTCTCTGGTTTTTTGAACTAAGGTTCCCACATGCCGAAGCACCTGAGAGGTGAATGTTACGGGGTCGCAGGCCTTGGACATACGGTAAGAGTTGTCTGCTATTCCTATTGGAATAGTCGGCCAGCTGCCTCCTAAACTGGCAAAGGCACGGCGAGGGGTAAGCTGCGACCACACAGCAAACCCCTCTCCCGCCATCGGAAGGGCGTGGGACAAGTACCCAATGCCTGACCTACCTGATGCAGGTTTTTATAGGGTTTGTCCTGCATTACTTTTAGGCGAATGCCGGGTAGGATCCTTAAAATATAGCCCGGGGGCCCTAGTTAACCCTTGGCTACCTTCCTCTACCCTTCCGCATCCCCCATTTCACTCCCTTTCCTATGCTATAAGACGGGAGTTGCCACTATGTGGATTACACAATACATAGCGTGTCTACACCCAAAAAAAGATTGTGAATTAAGATGTTTTTTGTTTTAAATATTGTTTTGGAATTTTTCTCGAGACAATTAATTATTATTATTTATCCACAAATCGTCGACTACAGCAACAATTTTTCTATCAGAACGTGAAACGATGAATGGGCTTGCTTGCTGTACCACACCGTGCCATGTGGCCTTGCAGTTTACGTAAAATGGTGTGTTTTATAAAATTTGATATGACAGAATTGAAATAAATAATGAGACTTTGCAAACAAAAATTAACTGACCATGACTGTTGGTATAACATTCATAACAAACGGTGCCGTATCAAACTTGACCCTCGGAAAAAAAAACACAGTCGTAATCAAAAATTTCAAAACACAGGCACCGTGACGAAGCAAACTTGAATTTAATCCACCAATTAGGAGGAGTTTGGAACTCAGCATAACATCTTGATGCCCCTCAAGGTCTGACAAAACAGCAAACAACAGAGACGCAAGAGGCACTAAAAAAAAAGACTTAGTAACCACCCACAGAGGTCGGGAGGTCAATTGTTACGCAAAGCCACCGCCAAGTCGATACTCAAACAGCTCAAAGAAAGTTATCGGAGTCTGCTTTTGTGCTGGGGGGAAAAAATATTTATAGCAGAGGAGAACGTGGTTAGTGTCCATTAAACGGAACCTCATACTTGATTAACATTCTTCTGATGTATTGCAATCGATATAAGAAGAACAACTTAAAAAAGAATTTTACTGATGTCTCGACTTTATACCATGAATTAACGAAAAATAAGTGCCTTTGTATCCCTTAGAAGCTAAATAAAGAGACATGAAAGAAGTTAAACACGTCTCAGTTAAAGGTATAATAACTATATAAAGAAGTACCCAATTATAAGACAAAATAAGTTGATGAATTATCACAATACTTCAATATATTGTTCTCGGAATTCAACCGAGTTTTGCATAATTATATTATATTATTATATTATATTTTTTTTTATTTTTTTAGGGCAACAGGCTACATGAGGGTAATCCACATAGTGGCAACTACCCTCTTATAGAATAGGAAAGGGATTTGAAAGTGGGTATGCGGAAGGGTGGAGGAAGGTAGCGAAGGGTTAACTAGGGCCCCCGGGCTATCGTTTAAGGATCCTACCCCGCATTTGCCTAAAGAAATGCAGGGAAACCCCTAGGAAAACGTGCATCGGGTAGGTCGGGCATTGGGTACTTGTCCCACGCCCTTCCGATAGCGGGAGAGGAGTTTGCTGTGGGGACGCAGCTTACCCCTCGCCATGTCTTGGCCAGTTTAGGAGGCAACTGGCCGACTATTCCAATGGGAATAGCGAACAACTCTTACCGTATGCCCAAGGTCTGTTACCCCGGAAAATACACCTCTCAGAACAGGCCGAGGTGCCTCGGCTTGTGGGAACCTTAGTTCAAAAACGGAGAGGAAAAGGCATACCCAAAGGTAGCCTCTTCGTATCTCTCCTAAAAGGTTCCCTAAGAACATCCCTCGTAGGTTACCTGCGAGAGGGTTCTGAACGTTATATTATATTTTTTTTTTAGGGCAATAGGCTACATGAGGGTAATCCACTTAGGGCAACTCCCCTTTAATAGCATAGGAAGGGATTTGAAAGGGGGGATGCGGAAGGGTAGAGGAAGGTAGCCAAGGGTTAACTAGGGCCCCCGGGCTATATTTTAAGGATCCTACCCGGCATTCGCCTAAAGGAATGCAGGGAAAACCGTAGAAAAACCTGCATCGGGTAGGTCGGGCATTGGGTACTTGTCCCACGCCCTTCCGATAGCGGGAGAGGAGTTTGCTGTGGGGACGCAGCTTACCCCTCGCCATGCCTTGGCCTGTTTAGGAGGCAGCTGGCCGACTATTCCAATAGGAATAGCGGACAACTCTTGCCGTATGCCCAAGGTCTGCGACCCCGGAACATACACCTCTCAAAACAGACCGAGGTGCCTCGGCATGTGGGAACCTTAGTTCAAAAAAACCAGAGAGATGTGAGAGCATCCCCAAAGGTAGCCCCCGCCAGAGCTCTCTGGGAAGGTTCACCTGCGAGAGAATGTTTTTCTTTTTTAGGGTAACAGGCTACATGAGGGTGATCCAAATTGGGCAACTCCCCTTTAATAGCATAGGAAGGGATTAGAAAGGGGGGATGCGGAAGGGTAGAGGAAGGTAGCCAAGGGTTAACTAGGGCCCCCGGGCTATGGTTTAAGGATCCTACCCGGCATTCGCCTAAAGAAATGCAGGTAAAACCCTAGAAAAACCTGCATCGGGTAGGTCGGGCAATAGTGTTCTAATATAATTATGCAAAACCCAATTGAACTCCGAGAACAATATATTGAACAACTACACCGGGAAAGGCTTATATCTTTGATACCACAATACTTGTTGCTTTTGTCAGGTGTTTAAAAAACGCAGCTCGTGTGAATTCATTATTTATTTAATTAGTAAACGTTCAAAGACAAAAAAAAAAAGTTTAGAATAAATACATATCATTTTGAGAAATTAATCGAGTATCATCGAAATGCAATTTTATTTATAGTTAAGCCAAGGAAAATAAATGCATCAAACTTAAAGGGTTGTGACGTGGCGTTTTCAGCGAGTCACAAGTTTGTTGAAATGCTTAAATTATATTCGTTCTCAAGGCAATTCGAGGTATCAAGGACGACGATCACACCTGATAAGTGCAGCAGTATCACTGATCGGGAAATTATCTTTGTATGTGGCGCGGATTTGAAGAATTTTCATTTGTTTTATGGAATTAAAAATTAATTAAATATCATCAACATCACGTTGGTAAAATTGTTTTAGTTGGTTACGATAATACTGAGTGGAGACCATAAGTGTATTTAATCCACCAATTAGGAGGAGTTTTGGAACACAGCAACGAAAATATTGTGAGAGGTGTGGAGAATTATCTCTGACGGGTATTGTTATCTGCGAGAGAGAAAAAAGGAGAATCGTTCACAGGTGGATGATCTGTGAAGAAGTTGTGTTAAGAGAAGATAATTATAATTATACAGATTTGAATAAGTGTTTGCTGAAGGCTTGATACGAATATTAGAAAGAGAATTTGTTGAACACTCGCCGCTGCACATAGAAACTAAAGAAGTAATCAATATGGTCTGTATGTTTGTCAAATTCTGTTAAAAGACCAAGGATGTTATGGGAAAGAATATTAAAATAATTTGTTGACTTGGTCATTGGTTTTAAAAGTACTTTAAGTATTATTTTTGTATAATTGCTATTAAGTATTCATTAGTTAATTATTTGTTTTAAGAAAAAAATGTTTTTTCCTTTTATGCTAATTATACGTATATCACTCATAGAGAAGAATATTCGCCGGCTGATGACGTCAGAGTGACGTCAGTTAAATCTACTGAAGTCAACCCCTGAAGCGAAGAATACTGTAATATCAGGGTATCGTTAAATATATATATATATATATATATATATATAAACAATTATTATTGGTAAATTCTGTTTGTTTTTAAGCGTAGTGAACAAAGATAAATTTCTAAGGATCCCCTCCCGCGTATACCGTGAGCCTATAAGAGTAGATTGTTCTATTCCATTGAGAAGCTTAAATAATGCATAATATTGGAATTGTCTGATAAATTTGTCTGAAGATGTGACTATATAAAAAATTATTGTAATTTGATATTTTGTTTTAAACAATCGAGTTGATATTATTCTTGAAGAAATCTTTAATTATTAATATTTTACCACAAGGTTGCCATTGAATTAATGGAAATTTTTTTTTAAAAAAAAATAAGAGCAACTGAACCGCTCAGGGCATTTTTTCCCCCCGTAACTCTTTATATTTTCATTATTCCTCATCTCGTTTGTTTATTAGCTTATATACAGTAGTTACATTCAAAGCACGTGAATTAAGAAAGAGAGAGGTTGGTTGTATTCTACCGCTGGTGAGCTTCGTTACCTGCTGCTAAAGGGAGACCCAACTGCGAATATCGACGTTAGTTTGTTAGCGTGACAATGGCGCGAATCAACGACACCCACAGGAGCGGAGAACCTCGCCACCACAGAGGGCTTACGTGCTGCGAGGGTTTTCAAAGGCTCCTTCAACAACGGTAGTCGTAATTACGCGGGACGAACGCGCCCTTTCAGAGCGCAAAGGATAAGTGGAGCCAGTGATTGGAGAAGTAGTACCGTTTAAGTTGGATAATTTAAGTAAGTACCTTCTAGCTGAAGTGAAGCCCAGTACTTGGTCAATTGACACGGTGCGAGGGGAGAGACCCCCCTATTCGATTAGATGGTTCAATTTAGAGACGTCCAATGTATCACGGCTTAATTCACGGTCACATGCTTAAATCATTTAAACGCCCACGAGAGCCACGAGGAGCAAATAAATACTTATCCACTTGCGTTTACTGCGTTAATCGTCATAAAAATAAAAGCAATAATAGTTCCCAATTGGCGTTAGTCTATTATTATTAAATACACGCTGCCAGCCGCATAAGAGAAATTTTTGTCTATGGTTGGCCTGAAGGTTGGTAAAATCCTCTACACGTCTGTGAGGTAATCCCAGCGCTGCCACCTTGAAATAACAGCAGCGTGTAGTCACTTCGTTTAATTAGAGGAAAATAGGATGAATGAACCTCGGGTGGAACTAGGGCGACGTTACGGCCTCTTAAAATCCTCGGAGAGAACTCTGGTTCACCATCATAAATAATCGTTGAGGACAGGAACGGATTTCTTCCGGTTGAAGAACTCACGACAGCGAGTTACTGACTTTCACTCCATTATGGTAAGGAAGAAAGATTTATTATTATTGTTCACAGAATTATTAACAGTCATAATGGTTAAGAAAGGTGGAGGAATCAGCCAAACTTCCCGAGTAAGGTACCTGGTTGAAGTCAGATAATGAAGCGACGAGTCTCACCCTCAGGTTTTTATATCAGAGCGTAATCCATATTTAAATGCCACGGAAAGTGGAGTTTTCCCTGACCCAGTTGTTATTGCAAGGTTTTTTGCAGAACAACACTGTCAGCGATCTCCATTGCCCTACTTGTTGTTATACTCGCTCCAAATTCCGAGATTACTACGTACATCTAATAAATAAAATTCACTGTATGTTCCGCATATGAATATAACGCGTGGAACAATTTCAACCACGTACACGTACACGTTTCGAATCGGAAACAAACACCGTGGGGATAAAATTCAACTACTGCCCTTATGGACTGGAGTGGAGACTAAACTGGCCGATTTTTGCGTCTGATAAATATTTTATCGGGTCGATGAGAACTTTTTTCCCGATGTTTTTTCTACTCCTTTCTATATTGGAGTGGAGCACCCTTCGGGGCGGGGTCAAGGGGCGTTACAGAATAATAACGCGAAAACAGTCAATATTAGAGTCGAATCCAGAGTTACGGATGCCGCTGAGTTCAACTATTACATCCGACTTGCCGTTTAACCCACATGGGTCGGGAGTGAAAATTTTCAATCACGTTAAAATCCGCCGAAGGAAAAGTTTTCTGGCGTAATGAGGTAGATATTTTTGTGTTTAATTTCAACCCCTTTTCGGAATGGTAGGGCAGCACCTACAGGGTCGCTACATACAAATAACGCAAGAACACCCATGAGTGGAGTCTAATCCGGGTCTATGGATGTCGCTGAGTTCAGTTATGACATTCAACTTGCCGTTTAACCCACACGGGTCAGGGGTGAAAATTTTTAACCGTGTTAAAATGGCCGATAAATTTTGTCGCTGGAAAATTTTTCGAGGTCTGTTAGGTACATAGAGTTACTCATGATATTTTTGTGTATAATTTCAACCTCTTTTCCGCATGGTAGGGGAGCACCTACAGGGTCGTCGCTACATACAAATAACGCAAGAACAACCATGAGTGGAGTCTAATCCGGGGCTATGGATGTCGCTGAGTTTAATTATAACAACCCGGGCAGCGGCGGACATCTTAGCTAGTAACAATAAAATGAATGCTAAGTAATCCTCTAAAAAAAAAAATCAAACGGCAAAGTACTCGTCTGTAACCCAGATTTTATAACACACATACTTTTTTTTTCTACTCTATACGCTGTCAATTTTGTCAAAAATAAACGTTACATAATCTTGAACGATAAATATCGAGAGAGAGATTCTACGGTTATGGGACAAACTATGAGGGGTGGTTCAGTATACTAAAACATACAGGGTTTTTTTAATATAGGAATGTATTTATTTAATCTACAAATTGGCAGTTTTCCAGGTAGAAGATGCATGAAATTACAATTTATGTACAATTAAATAAAATAAGTTACAATAGAAAAATTAGAGTAATATAGGCTAGGTTTAAGGCTCTTTATTTCAATTATAAATAAGTGGATGTAAAATTATATTAATTAAAGGTTAATTTTTTAAAAATTAAATAAAGGAGTTAATATTAGACTTGCCAGAAAATAAGAAAAGTGGAAAGATATCTGAAAATAGAGGTAGCTAAGGAGACCAAAAAAGGTTACCATTTTTTTTCTTTTTAGCTTATTGTCGTAAGTTACTAACACTCAGAAACAAGACATTAAAAGCAAAACATTGTTTACTTACGTCATTGCAAAGCGCTTCTTTCCAGTAATTGCGATCACCAACATGCTTGGTAGCCTCGAAGGAGTGATTGGCGAACAGTTCCAAATATTATTGCCAGGTGTTTCGCGCATGCTTGTTCCATGATTGAGTCAACTAAGGCTCAGTGACATTTGATTACATTTTAGGTTTTACGGTTACTGAATAATACAATTAATACTATTATTCGTAATCAATCCTTCATAAGTCATGGATGTTTATGTTTCAAGCTGTAACGGTACTGTTCGGTTCGGTTCGGTTCGGTGTGGTGTGGGAAAATTCGAATCCCGCTTGAGATTCGCGCGGCAATAAAAAAACAACAACGTGGCATCGGTGATGTGAGATTCAGAACATGAGCTCCTTGTATCGTCGTGTGAAGAAGCCCTTGAGTTGTTTGCGTGATCATATAACCATTCACTGTCACAGTCAAGGACAAAACAAAAAAGTGCCTTTACGTGCCAAGTGCGTCTAAGTCAACGTTTTGTACGCACGACGATGAGCTTTGACAAAGATATGCGAATCCTCAACAAATAACCACTGGAGTATTTGTGTGTGTTGATAATTAGCTAACATCTATGGATCCATTTATTGCTATTCTGTGATGATAGAAATTTTATATTCGGTATTGAGATTCTTCCACAGCAGATAAATTTATGCACGTGCGTCTTCCTCGTGAAAAAGAAAATTAACAGGTAGCAGGAATTTTTTTCCCTGAGATATTAATACCCTTAAACAGCCATAAAATAGGAGGAAATTACATATTTTTGGAACACGACCACGTTTCTCCTTAAAAGAAGAGGATAGTGTCCTCATTACGTATACGTTTTCCCTACCCTTAAATTAATTTAAAACTTCCTTATTTAAATTGTATTAGGAGTGGTTTGGGAGAATAGAATTAATTGGAAAAATTATTAAAAAAAAATAACGTTTATCAAAATAAAATACATTTTATTAGTCCCTTCACATTATATGTATATAAAAAATTATGTCTTTAAATCCAAAGATAGCCGGGGTTGCACATTCCCTATTCCCCCTTATAAATGCGTCAAGGATAATTTTGAGTTCACCCATAATCTGTGGTGGTTCATTCTAACTAGCCTCGCCGACATCTTTGCAAGTTACTTCCGCGGCGACTTTCCCCTCCGAGTCCGTCACCCAACGTCGATCCACCCCGTACCGCTACGCCGAAGATAAAAGTATTTCCACTCTTATCCGATATCTCCGGACCACTAAATATCATTGGACCAGGGAAACACACGGATGTATAAACTTTTTATATCTGGGAGATGATTTCAGTCACACTCCAAAGTTTTTACCAAGGGTTGCGTGCATTCTGACCGGGTACAGAGATTAGTACGTCTACATCCTGGCGCCAGCGAACACACGACGAAACGTACCAACATCAAAACTTTTGTTACTCAACAAATTTAATTCAAAACCTAATTAAAAGGAACTTTCAAACTAGAACTCCACAAAATATTAATTTTAATTTATTATTATATTTCAAATACTTTGCGACATTTTATAGAATTTTTTTCTGTAACTATAATTGAGTTTTTCAGACATTTTAGAAGAAAATATTTTCATGTTCGTTTTTTATATATATTTATATTTATACATTTAAATATTTATACATTTAAATATTTATACATTTAAATATTTATACATTTAAATATTTATACATTTAAATAATTTTTAATAATTATATTATTTAATAATTATATTTTTTAATAATTATATTTTTAATAATTATATTTTTAATAATTATATTTTTTAATAATTATATTTTTTAATAATTATATTTTTTAATAATTATATTTTTTAATAATTATATTTTTTAATAATTATATTTTTTAATATTTATATTTTTTAATATTTATATTTTTTAATATTTATATTTTTTAATATTTATATTTTTTAATATTTATATTTTTTAATATTTATATTTTTTAATATTTATATTTTTTAATATTTATATTTTTAATATTTATATTTTTTAATATTTATATTTTTTAATATTTATATTTTTTAATATTTATATTTTTTAATATTTATATTTATAAAAGTATTTATATTTTTTAATATTTATATTTATAAAAGTATTTATATTTTTTAATATTTATATTTATAAATTATTCATTTTATTCGTAAGGAAATTTTTTACGAGTATGGCGTCTTTATGTATTAGTTCTATTTCACGAATAGTGGACTAATGGATTCAGCGATAAATTCTGAGTCCATCCCATTGCCTTTTGCGCACTGGAATATTGCAAAAGCGACCGCAAAGGAATGTCCGTCGTCGTTCGTTGAAAGAGGAGGCAAAAATTTTCTAGAAACGACCGACAAAAGGAGAATGTGAGGGACATCACCTTGTAACGATCGTTCGCTGACGAGCAGAGTTGACTTGGAAGGAAAAGCATTAATGCTGTGGCATGGACAAAGGATCGAGTCGTCATTCAGTGTCTTAAAAATGGAAATAAAATATCAAAGAGGTTGTAACACAGCGACGGAAGTTAAAAACATCCAAGGGAAATTAATTCGCCAGAGAAACCTCAGTAGTTAAATTAAAGTTCTGTTAGTATGATATATCATAAACTGTTAATATTTAAAACCTAGAATTTTTGGTGTTTTGAAATACCTTAATATGTATATTTGCAAAGTAATTCTGGTTAAACCGATTCTTTAAATGAGAATCAGTTAGTCTTCTTTAACAGTGACGAGCCGCGCAAAAGCCAAGTACCGCGAGATAGAATTAATTAACTTTGAGAGTAAAAGTCTTCCTGAGTGGTCCACTGCTGTAGAACAAACAGAAGCCGCAGGGACAAGTACTACTTCACTTCACTGAAGCACAAAGTCAATATGTTTATTTTTAAAAGTGTCCAAGTTAATTTTGTGAGCAAATGGAAAAAAGTGTCATCAATTCCTATACGTTAATAAATAATCTCTAACTTTTATAATTTAATTAATAGATTCACTTCATTAGCAAATGAGAAAAAAAATTAATTGATTATTTGAGGGTTTGAACATAGAAACATTTAAACTTCTGTCAGACATCATCTGTCAGGTTTCGGCTGATTTTAGGGAATCGCACATATTTATGGGCCACGAATTTGCAAGACCCCCCTTATTTTTATCAAAACGATTGTCAGGTATTTGTAATAACCCCGTATATATTTATTACTAGTTGGCTCTTTGCCCGGGTTGTCATAAGTAAACTCAACGACATCCATAACCCCGGACTCGACTCCACTGCTCGGTTGTTTCTGCGTTATTTTTTGCGTAACGCTCATTCACCCCTACCCTTAACGGTGTTCCCCTTCTATGCAATTACGAAATTATGCACAAAAAACATCTGGAGAGACACAAACAATATATTTTTATGCACAGCAAGTATCGGCCGTTTTAGCATGTTTGAGAATTTCTACCCTCGTCCCTGAAAGGAACACGAGTAAAAAATATTGGTCTAATTTGTTCCACGAAAAACAGAACACACACACACACACTTTTAAACAGTAAATTTTATTTTTTAGATTCATTGCAAAACCGGTTACAGCTTCGATAATAATTTCTGTACCGCGGTTAGCATAAATAAAAGCCACGTGCTTTATTTAAATTGTTTTACTTTTCAATCATATTACTGAAATAATAAATTTATGTTGGTACTTCGGAACCTTCCCAGAGAGCTCTGGAGGAGGCCACCTTCTCTTATCTCTGGTTTTTTCTCTGGCCTGTTTTTAGAGATGTATGTTCCCTGGAATAGTCGGCCATCTGCCTCCTAAACTGGTCGAGGCACGGAGAAGGGATTCCTGCAGCCCAATAGAAAACCTAACTGTCCCTTTTGTTAGGGTGTGGGACAAGTACCCAATGCCCGACCTACGTGATGCAGGTTTTCTAGGGTTTGTCCTGCATCACTTTTAGGTGAATGCCGGATAGGATCCTTAAAATAGAGCCCAGGGACCATAGTTAACCCTTGGCTACCTTGCTCTACCCTTCAGCATCATCCCCTGTTTCAAATCCCTTCCTATGCTATTAAAGGGGAGTTGCCATCACGTGGATTACCCTCATGTAGCCTGGTAACCTAAAAAAAATTCCAATGAACGAAGGAAATTATTTCTGATATAAAGGAACATGAGTATTTTGATATTAAAGATTAATTTTATGAAGTGGTTAAAACCATGCCAGCCTAAGTATTTAAATGAAGGTAATTTTTGATATAACAGAATATAGTAACGAAGAAAAAATATTAAATTAGGTAAATTGGAGCTATCGTGGTTTCGTTTAAAATCAACTTTTTCACAATGTTATGTATTTAATATAAATGTAGTTTAATGTGCAATTAAATTTAATTATAATACATGAGAAGGCGGAACGTGATTCTGGCAGAAACCTCAGTCTTGAGGTTAAATAAAGCAGAAGTGACGATGGAAATACCGTGAGCAGGAATGTCCCAAGTTCAGCTGTGGTCTGCATTCACTCGAGCAGTGTGTGTTCATTACTGGTCCATTATTAGGTACAACACACACACACACATTCAATAGCGGAATAGAGAAGGTTCCAGGCGTCAATGACAATTGTGATGAATGCATAGCAGCAGAAATTACATAAAAAATTAATGAAAATGGTTTAAATGAAAAACATTTACGTCTGATTGAAAATAATGAATTAGCAAGGTAGCCAATAGAGATAAAAAAAGAGTGATAATGTAAATTAGTACAACACAACGTTTCTGAGATTCTTGCCCCCCTTTTCACAGATGCTAATAAGAGCCTAGAGCGACAAAACTGCACTCGTCAGTTCACAACACTCAAAAGGACGACGTTGTGTTGAGTATATATTATCACTTTTTTGTCTGCATAGGCTATCTTTCTTATTTATTATTCAAATTTATTTAAGTATTTAACGATTAAAACCACTGGAGTAAAGAGATTTCGTAGCATTTTAATTTAGAAAAAGGTTAAAATTTTACTTCTCCATTTTCAACGTTTATATGAGTTGAGAAATTACTTTATGCGTCATATGGAGCAAGAAGAAGTTGTAGAGCTCCTATATATATATATATATATATATATATATATATATATATATACAACATAGTGGCCACTCCCGTCTTATAGCATGGGAAAGTATGTACAAGGTAGCCAAGACCTTACTTCAAAATCGGAGAGAGAAGAAGGCATCCCCAAAGGTAGCCCTCTCCGCCTCTTCTAGAAGGTTCTGCCTAAGAGAGAACAGTTCTCACAGGCTTCCTCATGTAAATTAAATACAAGGTGTAGACAGGCTATGTATAAGGTAATTCACATAGTGGAAACTCCGCTCTTATAGCATAGGAAAGGGGTTTGAAAGGGGGGATGCGGAAAGGTAGAGGAAGGTAGCCAAGGATTAAGTAGGGTCTTCTTACTGTAGTATTAGGGATCCTTCCCGGCAAATTGGCCTAAAAGTGATGCAGAGAAAACCTGCATCAGGTAGGTCGGGCTCCTGGTACTTGTCCCACGCCCTTCGGATGGCATTCTCCGTGACTTGACGATATTAAGAGGCAGCCGGCCGACTATTCCATAAAAAATAGCCGATATCTCTTACTGTATTCCCAAGGTCACCGACCCCGGAACTTAAATACGCAAAGTCTATGTTTGTTACTAGCTCCCCCTTCCACTGGGCACGTGAAATTTGGCAATCTATAAAGCTGCAGTCATACATTGATGACGTAAAAATACATATAATTAAATTTAATTTCGAGTCATCCATTTTTTTAATTGACATCCGTATAAAGAAGTATTTCTTGGAATTTATTATGACTGATTCTTATTTTATTTTTCATACCTTTATGGTTATACCATCAATGGTTTTATTCTAGTTTCAATTTATCCAATATCTATTGATTTTGTTCTGGAGTTTTCGACACAAAGTCGTTGTGGTCGCTCTAGGCTCTTCTTCGCACTTGACGTAAAGGAACAAGGATCCCAGAAACGTTGTTTGGTATTTATATTATCAATTATTTTGTCTCAAGTGGCTATCTTTCTTATTCAAAAATTGTTAAATTTGAAGATGTCCCAGAGAAGGACGAAACGCCGTTGTTGTTATAAGTGTGCCATATATATTTTTGTAATAAAATCTATAAATAGTCTTCTGACTCAAGGCCATTTATTTATTTATACAAAAAATGCATGGAATAAATTCCACGTTTTTCCATTCCTCTACAAAAACTCATAATATTTTTCATAAGAAAGATAGACAAATACAGGCAACGTTTCTGGAAGCCTTGTTTATTTTTTCAGGTGTAGAAAAAAACACGCAAAAGCCTAGAGCGACACAACTGCACTAGTCGGTAGCGTTTTTTTCCCCTTTAAATCAGACGTAAATTTTGCCATTTCAACCCACAATTTTTTGTTGACTGAAATACGCCATTTTACGATTCTTACGAGAGTCTTTGTGTCACTGTTAAAAGTACTAGAGAAGTGGGACTTGAGAAGAATCTCTTATATCATGATATGACCTTAATCCTCCTACAAGCCGTGTAAAAGATGGACTAAGCCAAAAGGCGCGTCTCTCGAGCCCTAGAAAAACGCTGGATGAAAAACAGACTCCGATATACCATCAGCTTTAAGTTACACTTTCTCCAGTCGCTCTTGAGTAATAGAAGCTTTTACGGGTCCGGGAAGGAATACGGCAGTTCTGTCTGCTTCGTATAAAGAATACCTGAGGGCGACGGACAGGAACTAGGTCTTGAGGTATTCATCCATCCCATAGGGGCGACTGTCTTGATGCGCTTAGATCATCACCGTATACAGATTATTGTATATAAATTATTCATTATAATGTTCCTTATAATATACCACTTAATTGCTGCCGTGACGTCACGCGCGCGCGAAGGGAGAGACGTTACTATGCGACGAACAGAGGAAATAGCTCCTTTTTCCGTAATGAAATAAAGCAGAAATATTTTCATCGAATAAAAAGTATAATTTTATCCAGCGATACTCCATCGAATGATAATAAAATATAATACTAAATACTTTACGATCCTTGCGGAAAATTTAAGTCGATTTTCGTGTCATATTAGTGACTCCAATATGGCGACTATTTGTTTACATTGTGAATCTAGCTAAGAATTTAATCTTTGGTAATGTCTGAAGACTGAGGGACAATTATATCCTGCAGTACTCAAGGAGTATATTTAAGAAGAAATTCGGAGGTATGTTTGTTGGTACTGATGCAATAAAATTCTATGTATTTTACAGCTGTTGACTTAATGCACTATTATCTGTGGAAAGTGTGTACGGAACTAGGAACAGTTAGATTTAGGTTAAATCACTTCTTGACTAAAGATTAATATAGAATTAAAAAGAAGTTTTTGATTTAAACCACTTAAGACAAAAAAATATTCTGTTACGGTATAAACATAACATAAACAAACTGATGTGCACAAAAATGTTACAGAAACATCGTCGTTGAGTCGAATAAATATTTTTAAATGTCAGTAACAATGGTCAGTAATTTATTTAATTTATCTTATTAATAAAAAAAGATACGTAAAGTAAGATATCAATTTGAGTAATATTTTTCTGTTTGTCTCCTACGGACTTTCGTCTGCGAGGGTTTTAAACAGGTAACCCTTTGTTTGTTCCGTAAGTGCTACGTGCCTGAACACCGGACGTTTTAATTTATTGACGACTCCCGAGAGTTGAAAACGTCTCAGGGAGAGAGAGAGAGAGAATGAGTGCCACTGCCAGAGGACCGCCGCAGTCAATCAATCATCGGCAGCCCGCCGGGTCACTTCCTAATAGATCGATATCACTTCCGCGCGCAAGAAAGGAGATTAATTATCGTCTTATTTGCCCGAACAACGACCTTCCTTGCCAACGTTTACTTTACGCAGCTCCTCAAACACGAGCCCGTGGCAGAAGTGTTGCGTTGTTTGCTGTTGATACTCGATGCTGTCATTAAGGACGATCTAAATAAATATATTTTTGGATTACATCATGCGCGTTTATTTTCAATATTTTGTAACTTTTTATTACTTAAACTATCCTTGGTGCCCGGCGTTGCCAGCGCACTTATTTATATAAACCCGAAAAAGCATTTAATTCTATATTAATCTTTAGTCAAGAAGTGATTTAACCTAAATCTAACTGTTCCTAGTTCCGTACACACTTTCCACCGATAATAGTGCATTAATACAACAGCTGTTTTTTTAGGGCAACAGGCTACATGAGGCTGATCCACATTGGGCAACTCCCCTTTAATAGCATAGGAAGGGATTTGAAAGGGGGGATGCGGAGGGGTAGAGGAAGGTAGCCAAGGGTTAACTAGGGCCCCCGGGCTACAGTTTAAGGATCCTACCTGGCATTCGCCTAAAGAAATGCAGGGAAAACTCTAGAAAAACCTGCATCAGGTAGGTCGGGCATTGGGTACTTGTCCCACGCCATTCCGATAGCGGCAGAGGAGTTTTCTGTGGGGACGCAGCATTCCCTTCTCCGTGCCTCGACCAGTTTAGGAGGCAGCTGGCCGACTATTCCACTGGGAATAGCGAACAACTCTTACCGTATGCCCAAGGTTTGCGACCCCGGAACATACACCCCTCAAAACAGTCCGAGGTGCGTTGGCTTGTGGGAACCTTAGTTCAAAAACGGAGGGGAAAAGGCATACCCAAAGGTAGCCCCTTCGTATCTCTCCTAAAAGGTTCTGCCTGCGAGAGAAATTCCCTCGCAGGTTACCTGCGAGAGAATCCTCTCGCATGCTACAGCTGTAAAATACATGGAATTTTATTGCATCAGTCCCAACAAACATACCTCCGAATTTCTTATTAAATATACTCCTTGACTACTGCAGGATTTAATTGTCCCTCAGTCTTCAGGCATTACCAAAGATTAAATTGAAGAAATTCTTAGCTAGATTCACGATGTAAACAAATAGTCGCCATATTGGAGTCACTAATATGGCGCGAAAATTAACTTAAATTTTCCGCAAGGATCGTAAAGTATTTCGTATTGATTTTTTTTATTATCATTCGATGGAGTATCACTGGATGTAATTATACTTTTCATTCAATGAAACATAATTCTGATTTATTTCATTACGGAAAAAGGAACTATTTCATTTGTTCGTCGCGTAGTAACGTCTCTGACTAGCGTGACGTCAGCTAACACAAAATTATCACGTTTTCCAATTATTATTCTTTCCACCTTTATGCTAGGGGTTTCTCACCCCCAACAGTACCGTTTATTGTGTATTTATCTTCTTTTAAAAAATAAGTTAATACGAAAACTGCTATATTTTTCTATCTAAAATATTAAACGGAATAATAAACTGTAAAAAAATTATATTATGAAAAATCACATCATAAATGTCAACATTCTTCTAATCTTTTACTTCTTCTCTAAAATAACATCTACACAAGTGGAGAAAATTTTTTATGCGTGTTCTTTTCAGACCGATAACAAACACTGTGTTTGTGTGTGTCCGTGGTGGTGGTGGTGGTGGTGGTGGTGGTGGTGGTGGGGGGGTAATTTTCAAACATCCTAAAACGACCTATTTTTGCGTCAGATAAATATTTTACGGTGTGATAATGTTTCTCCCGATGTCGAGTATAATTTTTCAACCCCTTTTGGAAGCATCCGTAATAGTGGGGTTGTTACGTAAATATAACACGAAAATTACCCAGGTACGAGTCGAATCCGGGGGGGGGGGTGGGTTATGGATGTCGCTGACTTTAATTATGTCACTCAACTTGCGTGTTAAGTTGTTCTTAAGGCGCTAAGAGTTCGGGGTGGAAGGGATAAACAATGTTCTGAATACAGTACGAAACAAATATTGGACCTGTATAACACTCCCTATCACCTACAGAGGTCATTTTAAAAACATTCTAAATTGCAGGGAGTATTAAAGTGCCGGGATATAGTGCTCATAAAAAATACGGTGATCTGAATGTGAAAGTGGTTCACCTTTATCGAGATGGATTAAACTGGGAACACATTTATTAAATAAATAAACTATACAGCGAATCTATTAGAAAAAATTATTATTAATTAAACCACCCCCCCCCCCGCCAAAAAAAACATTTTACCCACAATTTTCACATATTGGCTTTTTTAAAAAAATTTATTACAGGATAATTTCCAGATTATGTTAAATCGTAAGGCAGTTGTTTAAGCGGTGATAGAAGAAATCTCTGGTAATTTATTTGCCAATATTATGATCGCGTCCATTCATCACGAAGGTTCAGCGAACGTTTTTGCAGAGTAAAACTTCCGCCACACTCTCCAGGAAGTTTTCTTTTTTGGGGGAAAAAAATTAATTAAATGTTATTAGACAAGGCGACCTAGGAGCAAGGTTGTCCATTGTCACTGAAACGGACTCGGAAAATTATTATAAAATACCTAACAACTATTTTAAACGTTTGTAGCTGAAAATAAAGTTTTAAAAGGTTTTAAAATCAAATTTCCAAATAAATAAATGATAAACGGAATTGATAACGAAAGAAATTGGGAAACTATCGACCTGTAACTAAGGCAACAAATTATTTAGTGGTTTTTGATAACGATTTATATATGTTCTGAGTATTGAGATAACTTACGAATAAGCAACAGCTAATTTGAAGTCAGAAAAAATATATATTTATTTACGGAAAATTAAACTACGCTTCGTCGCGATTTTTCTACCTCTTCAGGATCAAGTTGAAGTTAAACAAAATTTAGATAGTTCATATTTTTTTCTGGTTTCATTGAAATTGGCTGTTGTTTATTTATATTTTTGTGTTTTTATCCTAAGGACATTTTTTTAGGGTAACAAGCTACATGAGGGTAATCCACATGGTGGCAACTCCCCTTCAATAACATAGGAAGAGATCTGAAAGGGGGGATGCGAAAGAGTAGAGGAAGGTAGCCAAGGGTTAACTAGGGCCCCGGGGCCGGAGTTTAAGGATCCTACCCGGCATTCGCCTAAAAGTAATGCATGGAAAACCCTACATAAACCAGCATCAGGTGGGTCGGGCCTTTGGTAGTTGTCCCACGCCCTTCCGATGGCGGGAGGAATTCTCTGTGCGGTCGCAGCTTTTCCCTCTCCGTGCATTGATCGATTTAGGAGGCAGCTGGCCGACTATTCCAATAGGAACAGCGGACAACTCTTTCGGTATGCCCAAGGTCTGCGACCCCGGAACATACACCTCTCAAAACAGGCCTCGGCATGTGGGAACCTTATTTTAAAAAAATAGATAGATGTGAAGGCATCCCCAAAGATAACCTCCTCCAGAGCTCTCTGGGAAGGTTCACCTGCGAGAGAATTACTCTTAGTATATTATAAATAATTCAAATGTTGCTACAAGTTGTTGTACTTTTTTAAAAAGCTAATGAAGTCCCCAAAGCCGGGATGAAACGTTATCTTTGTACCAGAGATTATACATTTTTCTGACTTATTGGCTATTTTTGTATGTAATTATAATTAAATCGCTGATAAACATATAATTTAATAATAATTTCTTGCCAGATAAGTCAGAAAAAAATGTCTAATAAAGTTAAATAAAAATAAAAATTTTAATTATTATTTTATATTATTGTTAAAATAATATTTGCACAATAGTTGCTAGAATACATCTACAATTTATTGAAAATTAAGTTATTTTTTGATTATTATGAATTTTGGATTATTTTTCCACCCCTATGTTTTTAATATATAGCTGGATGTCTAACAGTATTGCAAAAATAATTTATTTAATTAAATATTTAGTTTAAAGGTCTCCTAGTTGTTGTGTTTACCTGAAGACGTCCGAATCTTGCTGACGAAACGTCGTAACTGATGCAAATAAATCAATCATAAACCTTATTATATATTTTTTGCAACTTATTGGGCATAAAATGTTAGGAGAAAATGATTTACGATACGGTACAAGAAGAAGAAAGTGTCAGTCAAAGATGTTACAGAACAATTCTCTGACTATTGAAAGGGAAAAAGATGCGTAATATAAACAGCTGGGAACTTTGAGACATGGCTTGAAAAAGTTGTGGATATCGAAACTAATGAAGCGATCCGTAGATGGGAGGAGGACTCAAAGATGTCGTTAATGAGCTCATTTTTTTTTTATTCAAGAGACGACTAATTGGATTAGGCTCTTCCTAAAAAAAACATGTATTGTATGACGCAATCGGGACACAGAGTAAAGGATTAAAAAAATACAGAAACTTCTTCGGGTTGACGCAAAACATACATAAATGAAGCTGAAAGTTTGTCGTTTAAATTAGTAGAAAATGGCCGACAGTCAGAATATTTATTTATTGACATTAAAAGTTACATATATTAACTACAGTACATCGTTACGTCAATGTAAACTCTGTGTGAAGTGAATCTACAGACATTGTTTACTGCCATGGAAGTTGATGGAGGAAGTCTACATTTAATAACGATATATTCTGACTGTTTAAGATTAAATAAAAATATAATAAAAAATTATATTTATTTGTATGTATGTATGTATTTACGTTGTTGTTTATACAAATTTTATCGCGTGGACAGAATGCAACAAAAATTGGTACACATATTCTTCGAAATACAAGAAACGGTACTGTGAGGGTGAGAAACGCCTAGCATACATGTGGAACGAATTATAATAAAAAACCGTGATCATTAAATATTAAATTACTGCGCGCCAAGAGACAATGACGTCACGCGAGAGAGAGACGTTACTACGCAACGAACAAAGGAAATATTTCCTTTATTAGGAATGAAATAAAGCAGAAATATGTTCTTTAAATAAAAAGTATAATTTTTAATAAACAAGAATACGAATTACTTTACCATCCTTGCGGAAAATGTAAGTTAATTTTCGCGCTATATTAGTTGTGGGTCTAGCTAACAATTTCATCAATGTAATATTTCGTAATGTATGAAGACTGAGTGACAATTGACAATTATATCCTGAAATACTTTTACGAGTTTATATAAATAAGTACACGAGCAACGCCGGGCACCCAGCTAGTTATAAATAAACACACAGACTTTTAACGTCAGAAAATGATTTGTAGTAGAAATTATACAACGTTTCGTAACTAAATGCGACCTCTTCAGGTATAGAATAATATTGACAAATAAATTATCAGATAATTCTTATATCACCACTTAAAACAACTGTGCTACGATTTAACATAATCTGAAAATTATCCTTTAATGAAAAAGAATAACGCGAAAACAACCGAGCCACGAGTCGAATCCGGGGTTATGGATGTCGCTGACTTTAATTAAGTCATTCAACTTGCGTGTTAAGTTGTTTTTAACCCGCTAGGAGTTGAGGGTGGAAGGGGAAAAAATGTTCTGAATACAATACGAAACAAATAGTGGACCTGTGTAACACTCCCTATGACATACAGAGGTCATTTTCAAAACATTCTAAATTGCAGGGAGTATTAAAGTGCCGGGATATAGTCCTCATAAAAATACGGTGATCTGAATGTGAAAGTGGTTCACCTTCATCGAGATGGATTAAACTGGGAACACATTTATTAAATAAATAAACAATACAGCAAATGTATCATAAAAAATTATTAATTAATTAACCCCCCTCCAAAAAAAACAATTTGTCCACAATTTTCACATATTGGATATAGAAGTTTTACAATACAAGTAATTCGTTGTATAATTTCTATTAAAAAACATTTTCTGAGCTCTAATTTATTTTTTTACTTAAATTTTTATTCATATATAAATATGTTTAACATATTTAAATTGTTTCTTTAATTATCTAACGTCTGAAGAGGTCCCAAATCAAAGCTAAAACGTTACGATTTTTTAAAAAATTAATATGCGTTTTTTTCATGTTTGTAAAATAATATTCTGACTATTGCTCATCTTTTAATAATTTCTAAATGAAGATGGGTCAGACATTGTTCCAATTAATAATTTTAATCATTCATCGTTTTTTTTATAAAACATCGCATAAAAAATATCCAAAGGTGTTGCAGCAAAACTCAGGGCTGGAATTATTCCTTGAAGCATTAGTTGTTTTTTTAGGGTAACAGGCTACATGAGGGTAATTCACGTTGGGCAACTCCCCTTTAATAGCATAGGAAGGGATTTGAAAGGGGGGATGCGGAAGGGTAGAGGAAGGTAGCCAAGGGTTAACTACGGCCCCTGGGTTATGGTTTAAGGATCCTACCCGGCATTCGCCTAAAAGTAATGCAGGGGTAACCCTACGAAAACCTGCATCAGGTAGGTCGGACATTGGGTACTTGTTCCTCGCCCTTCCGATAGCAGCAGAAGATCTTGCTGTGGGGACGCAGCATTCCCTTCTGCATACCTCGACCAGTTTAGGAGGCAGCTGGCCGACTGTTCCAATGGGAATAGCGAACAAGGTCAAAACAGGCCGAGGTGCCTCGGCTTGTGGGAAACTTAGTTCAAAAACGGAGAGGAAACGGCATCCCAAAAGGTAGCCCCTTCGTGTCTCTCCTACAAGGTTCTGCCTGCGAAAGTACATCTATCGCAAGTACTGCCTGCGAGAGAATAGCCTTCGCAGACAGCTTTGGTTGAAGCATTAGTCTTCTTAGTTGTTTTTTTAGGGCAACAGACTACATGAGGGTGATCCACATTGGGCAACTCCCCTTTAATAGCATAGGAAGGGATTCGAAAGGGGGGATGCCGAAGGGTAGAGGAAGGTAGCCTTCAACGTCCTTGGAAGTATAAAAGAGGACAATTAACGTCTGCAAGACAGTAACACAATAAATTAATTTCTGATTTTTTTCGGGTTGTTAATTTATTTTGACCCGTGACGTAATTGACAAGTTGGTTAAGGATCGCGATAGCAACCTCGTCGTAGTTCAATATTGAATATTTTTTTTTTCATAAAATTTATTTCCGAAAATTACCTTGGTTTATTTTTTATGAAACCCCCATTGTTGTGTGTGTGTGTGTGTGCTGATTCTTACATCCTCTATGAATTATCTCAACACAAAACAATTGCCCAAATAATGGTACTGACAAACCCGTACTTTGAAACGAACGTAAAGTAATCTTAACACTTCCTCAATATTCCTCAACGTTCGTCTTAGATATTAAAATAAAATTATAATAAGGTTAATTTCGTATACAGTGTTTTAGGTAACTCCCCGTCCTTGAGAGTAAACTTTCTCTTAACTCCGGTAGACCTTGAAAGCAATATCTTCTTTATGTGTGTGGCACGAGGGGGGAGGGGGGGGGAATGTGTTATGGGATCACGAAGCCGTGAAATAACGTAGAATATTTACAAACTTTTCTTGCATGTATCTCACACGTCTGCAGCACAATATTAAAAAAACTTACCCTTACAATTTATATTAAATTATAGTAGTTGAGTAAACCTAAGGTAATTGAGAAACATACAATGGAAACAAACACACACACACACACGTGGGAACAAGAAGTTGTAACAGAAAAGTGTGCCATCAAAAAATAAATATATGAAAAGAAAATGAGTGAAACAACGTTTACAACATAAATACCGTCCGTCTTTCACTGGGTATTTATTGAAAAGATAACGCCTTTTTATTATTTGCTGATGACACCCTGATTTTGTAATCATGTAAAAATTGAAAAAATAATTGTAAATAAAATTAATGTTGAGCCAGTAAGTATTATAAATTGGCTATGTGTCAAAAGTTAAGTTTCAAATACTGAGAAAACCAAATGTATGTATATAGGGAATGAATTGAAAGGATGTGATACACTTTAAGGATTTTTTTTAGGGTTACAGGCTACCTGAGGGTAATCCACAAGGTGGCAACTCCCCTTTAATAGCATAGGAAGGAATCTGAAAGAGGGAATGCGGAAGGGTAGAGGAAGGTAGCCAAGGGTTAACTAGAGCCCTCGGGCTATGGTTTAAGGATCCTACCCGGCATTCGCCTAAAAGTAAAGCAGGGAAAACCCTAGAAAAACCTGCATCAGGTAGTTGGGGCATTTGGTACTTGTCCCACGCCCTTCCGATAGCGGGAGAAGAGATATCTGTGGGGACGCAGCATTCCCTCCTCCGTGCCTCGACCAGTTTAGGAGGCAGCTGGCCGACGGTTACAATGGGAATAGCGAACAACTCTTACCGTATGCCCAAGGTCTGTGACCCCGGAACATACACCTCTCAGAACAGGTCGAGGTGCCTCGGAAAACGTGGAGGAAAAGGCATCCCCAAAGCTAGCTCCTTCGTATCTCTCTTAAAATGTTTTGCCTGCGAGAGAACATCCCCTCGCAGACCTTTTTCCCCTCCTTTAATAGCATAGGAAGGTGATCATTTTAAGTACCTAGGAGTTGTTATTGACAGTCAGATAAAATTTAATAAACCTTCAGGAAATATTGAAAAGAAACTGGCAAAAGAAAATAAGAGTAGTCTATAGGTTAAGAAATAATTATCCCTTAAGCTAAAAAAAACAACCAGTATTTATGTCACTAGTAGTTCCCCTTAATTGTTTGGTATAAGTAGTAATATTACAAATAAATTAGCAGTAATGTGGAATAGAAGATTCAAGAGCTGTTATCCTGAAAAAAAAATATTGTACGATTCAGGATATGTTAAATAATAAATTTTAAAATATTAGGGACCAAATTTTGTATGATGTCTTAATTTTTAATTTATAGAATAGATTAGAGGCGCAGTTGCCCTAGTATTTATATTTTTTTTTATTAAATGAAAATTAGATGTCCAGGAGGGAGGGAAATTTTTATTTATTTATTGAGCATCTGAATCTAAGAAGTACAAGACATTCAATGTTTGATAGAGGATTAATACTGTAAAGTGAGTTGGCTGTAGATGTAAAGAAGACAAATCGTTTAAATGTATTTTTAAAAAAATTATTCTTAGAGATAAAAAAATAGTCATAGGTAAATAGTTGTATATGTAATTAGATCAAAGATGAATTGTAAAAATAAACAAATAAAGTTGAGATTTATTTTTACGTGATATCACAAAGAAGCCTGTCACAGCATTCTCTCGCAGGTGAACCTTCCCAGAGAGCTCTGGAGGAGGCTACCTTTGGGGATGACTTCTCCTCTCTCTCTCTGGTTTTTTGAACCAAGGTTCCCACGTGCCGAGGCACCACGGCTTGTTTTGAGAGGTGCATGTTCCGGGGTCACAGACCTTGGACATACGGTAAGAGTTATCCGCTATTCCTATTGGAATAGTCGGCCAGCTGCCTCCTAAACTGGTCAAGGCATGGAGAAGGGAATGCTGCGACCCCACAGCAAACTCCTCTCCCGCTATCGGAAGGGCGTGGGACAAGTACCCAATGCCCGACCTACCCGATGCAGGTTTTCCTGGAGTTTTCTTTGCATTTCTTTAGGCGAATGCCGCGTAGGATCCTTAAAATATAGCCCGGGGGCCCTAGTTAACCCTTGACTACCTTCCTCTACCCTTCCACATGCCCCCTTTCAAATCCCTTACTATGCTATTAAAGGGGAGTTGCACAAAGTGGATTACGCTCATGTAATCCTCATGCCTATTGCCCTAAAAAAAGTTAACCCTTTGAATAAGAAAGACAGCCACTTGAGACAAAATAAGTGATAATATAAAAAGCAGACAACGTTTCTGGGATCCTTGTCACCTTTCCTCAGGTGCGAAGAAGAGCCTAGAGCGACACAACGAGTTTTACTGTCGAAAACTCCAGAAAAAAACCCAATAAATTGTAGATACATTGAAACTAGAATAAAACCATTCGTGGTAAAGGTATGAAAAATAAAATAATATTCAGTCATAATAAGTTAAAATTTCCAAGAAATATTTGTTTATACGGATGTCAATTAAAAAATGGATGACTCGAAATTAAATTTTAGTATATGTATTTTTACGTCATCAATGTATGACTTCAGCTTTGTAGATCGCCAAATTTCACGTGTCCAGTGGAAGTGGGAGCTAGTAACAAACATAGACTTTGCGTATTTAAGTTCCGGGGTGTGATGTATCGGCTATTTTTTTGGAATTGTCGGCCGGCTGCCTCTTAATATCGTCAAGTCACGGAGAATACCATCGGAAGGGCGTGGGACAAGTACCAGGAGCCCGACCTACCTGATGCAGTTTTTTACAGGGTTTTCCCTGCATCACTTTTAGGCCAATTTGCCGGGTAGAATCCCTGATACTACAGTAAGAAGGCCCTAGTTAACCCTTGGCTACCTGTCTCCACCCTTCCGCATCCCCCCTTTCACTCCCTTTCCTATGTTATAAGAGGGGAGTTGCCACTATGTGGATTACCCTGTACATAGCCTGTCTACACCTCCTTCTTCTTCTTACGTGATATGATAATATCCGCGACTTGTCAGTACATTCACGGAGAAAATATGAACGTCATTAAAAAATATTACAACCGTATTATTTTAGGAGTCTCAGAAATGTTATGAAGAAAAGAAAAAGAACTTGACCATAAACTCGTGACGAGTTCTGCGAATGGAAGAATAATTTATAAAGAGCCACTTGGAGAGTGGTCATAATAATACAACTGGTGTATTTCCCTGGATCGCAAGTGCTTCTACGTCGTTAATACAGAGAGAAAGAGATATAGAAAAGTTTCTCCAAATGCAAGTTTAATGACTTCTGCGGCTAACAATCTGGCACGAACAGCAAAGTTACCCCCAATTGATTTCTTGTTGACGGCAACAAACATTAGAAAAAAAATATTTAAAAAAAATTCTCAGAAAAAGGATAACATATTATTTTTTATTTTATAGGGTTGAAGTTTATTCTCTTCAAGAACCTATTTATGAAATTTTTAAACCTGCTTGTTGCTGGTAGATTTTCCTCAAACAGTCCTGCATGTAAATTCTTCCAATTTGAACTGTTTTAAAATTAAAAATTTCCCAACGACCTATTTTTTTTCTGCTTTGTTTCTCATTTAATATTCTGATCAACTGTCCCTATAGAAGTTGATTTTTATCAAGCTTATTCCGTATCGTTTTTTCCCCCTACAATCTTTTTCTCGTCTAAAGTTCAAATAGAGCGGCGCAAAGACTATCTTCCTCCCTCCTTCTGGTTGCCAACGATACCCACCACCCCAACCCTGATGACTCTACCCTTATCTAGCCCGTGACCAGGTCCTCGTAAGAGGAGGCTTGATTATCAACCATAAAAATCGGTGACGCTGAACAAACGATGTGATAAGTTCAGGTCCCTAGTAAAACTAGTTCTTGTTTTCAAGCGGACTGATATTATATTTTAATTTCAATTATTCTCGTATAAATAATTGCCATAAAAGCAAACAAAAATAATTGCCAAATTAAATACTATTTATTTCATTCAAACATAAAAGACGTCACAACTACCGAGAAAATTCTAATAAATTTATTAATAATTATATAACAGTGACATAAAACCATGTTAAGTGGGGATAGAGCCAGGGATGTTCTCTCGTAGGCAGAACCTTGTAGGAGAGACGGAAAGGGCTATCTTTGGGGATGTCTTCTCCTCTATCCGTTTTTGAACTAAGGTCCCCACAAGCCGGGGCACCTCGGCCTGTTTGAGAGGTGTTTATGTTCCGGGGTCACAGACCTTGGGCATACGGTAAGAGTTGTTCGTCGTTCCCATTGGAAGAGTCGGCCAGCTGCCTCCTAAACTAGTCGAGGCACGAAGAAGGGAATGCTGCGACCCCACAGAAAACCCCTCTCCCGCTATCGGAAGGGACAAGTACCAAATGCCCGACCTACCGGATGCAGGTTTTCTAGGGTTTTCCCTGCAACACTTTCGCTTGAATTGCCGGGTAGGATCCTTAAACAAAGGCCCGGGGGTCCCTAGTTAACCCTTGGCTACCTTCCTCTACCTTTCCGCATTCCCCTTTCAAATCCCTACCTATGATATTAAAGGGGAGTTGCCACCATGTGGTTTACCCTCATGCAGCCTGTTACCCCCCGCCCCCCCCCCCCAAGAAAAACCATGGTAAGTTTCCCGAGAGAGTCTTAAAAAAGTTTAATCTCATTTCATTTGGGAATTTTATTCATACGTAATAGTTTATCATCACTCTTCTAAAATTCAACAACACTTATTATCGAAGCATTTTAGTATTCAAGGTTTCCGGATACAGCTTTATTTTTTCTTCAGGTACCCGAACTGTTTATCACGCAAAGAATGGATAAGTTTATTTAAAACATGCAGATTTAAAGTCGCATTTAAATTTAAGAATTACTTCTACGGCCTTAAATTTCAGACCAACGTCAAGAAAGTGAAAAAGTTTTCTAAAAAATAAAAAATTATATTAATTTATTTCTTCCTCAAATTGGAGTCGTGCTGAAAAATAGGGTTGTTGAATTAATTATTAATAAGTTTATTTAGTTCATGTGATATTATTTTCCTCAAGTGATGATATTTCAAGATTTCGAACTCCAAAATTCGCACAGCTGATTCGAGTAACAGTGTGGGAAACTTTTACATCAAAACAAAATTTACGTGCATTATTAAGCGAGTGAAAAAAAAAATAGTCCCGGTACCTTAAGAGAGTCAAAAAAATGTCTCCAGAATCAGAATCAAGAGTAAAAAAACTCTTGGTAATTTTAGCAAGCCAATTTTACTCTCTGGAATTACCTTAGGAGAATAAAAATTTTCTCTGCAACCAGAGAGAGTGAAACTTAAGTGAGTCAGTTTTACTCTCTGCAATGACCTTAAGGGAATAAATCATACTCCGATTCTCTTAAAGGAGAAAAACACTCCCGGTACCTAAAGAAATTCCAAAAATATATCTAGTGTCAAAAATTCTCCCCGTACCTTAAAGGAGTCAAGAATACTCCTGGTACCTTAAGGGAATCCAAAACGCTTCGAGTGCATTAAATGGTTCAAAAATCCTCCCGTTACCTTAAGGAAGTTAAAAATAATTAAACGTCATTTGGTGTGTACATTTTTAATCTCAGCTATATATTTTGTGTTGATGGGTCCATTTTAAGTAAATTGTTTCATCCTCGTCTAACCTCACCCTCATCCCACCCCGCTATATGAACGTCAACTTAACCGGCATGGTGTAACGTAACTTTATATATATATATATATATATATATATATATATATATATATATATATTGTAATGATTTGACTTTATTACTAAATATTAAAAAACTTTATTACATGAAAATACAAAAATACATAAAAAAATATTATTGGGCGCCAGCCGATATACATTGGTTTGCAAAATAAAAATTTTATTAGCTCCGGCTTGGTTATAAAATCCTTCTTCTCTACAGGGTAATGTAGGCGGCTCGGTAGCTATTCAAGAACTGAGTCTATTTCCGCACTGTGTAAAAAAATTCAACTTTTGAAGGCACTTTACAGAAATGGTAATCCTTATTTAAACTTGTGGCGTCAGCCGACTTGCAGTGGATCACTGGTCTTTTAGTAAGCAGCACATCTTCTTCGGCCTCCCCGCGATGGACGTCTCTCCAAAAACTTTTTTTGGCTACCGCTCGCCAAATTTTCCACCCTCTCGCCTCTCTCACTGTACTTTCCGTCCTCTATCTGTCGGTCTGCCTGCGTCTATCTACTTTCACCCGGGTTCGGAGTATATATTCTTACTCCGCCCCCCCCCCCCAAACTATCCAAAAAAAGGGACGCGTACCCGCGGCTTCTTTTGGCCTCTCGGGCAGGCACAAGTGCACGTTTAATGTATTCCTTCTCAGGCCCGCGGACACAAGAGCGGCCACTTACCGATGTTATTCACTACAATATATATATATATATATATATATATATATATATATATATATTGATTTATTTACAGTCACTCTGGTTATTAGCAACTAAATATGTGAAATCAATCTTTTTCTGGTCGGGGGGAACTGATTTGTGCGTGAAGTGTCTCTCATTCACACAAACATCCACCCCCTCGCAGGGAATCAAACCCCCCGGAATCCCTGTGATGTGAGACAGTCACACTAACCTCTACACTACAGGAGGTCGGCAAAACGTAAGTTATACAGTGAAAAAATTTTTTTTCATATTGTCATTTTACGAGACATATCAGTATAAATTAAATAAAGTTGTATGAGAGCTCTGGAGGAGGCTGCCTTTGGGAATGCCTCCACATCTCTCTTGTTTTTTTGAACTAAGGTTCCCACATGCCGAGGCGCCTCGACCTGTTTTGAGAGGTGTATGTTCTGGGGTCGCAGACCTTGGGCATACGGTAAGAGTTGTCCGCTATTCCTATTTGAATGGTCGGCCAGCTGCCTCGTAAACTGGTCAAGGCACGGCGAGGGGAAAGCTGCGACCCCACAGCAAACCCCTCTCCCGCCATCGGAAGGGCGAGGGACAAGTATCAAATGCCCGACCTACCTGATGCAGGTTTTTATACGGTTTGTCCTGCATTAGTTTTAGGCGAATGCCGGGTAGGATGCTTAAACCATAGCTCGGGGGCCCTAGTTAACCCATGGCTACCTTCCTCAACCCTTCCGCATCCCCCCTTTCACTCCCTTTCCTACGCTATAAGAGGGGATTTGCCACCATGTAGATTACCCTCATTCATAGCATGTCTACACCTTCTTCTCTTATTCTTGTGCCAAATCTAACTTTAAGCAGGTAAAATATCTGTAAAATTTGCACATCCTTATTAAGTCACACAATATAAAATTTAAATCAACCAACCCGGAATAATTAAATAAAATGTTAGAACACGTTACTGATTTATCTGCATTTAAATAATATTTTTATCTTTGTATGACTGTACTGGTAATTTGTCAATAAATATATAAAACATTTTTTTACATAATCTTATACATCATTTGAAACTTATGTTTTGGTTTTCAGAAAATTGGACGTCTTGAGAGGAAATAAGATTTTTTTTAAATGTAATTCAAAGCTGAAAAATTAGTTTAATATATAAACTTCTTAACGGTAAGATGTTGGCGTGTCGTGTCACTGTGAAGCTCGATGAAAGTTGAATCCGGTCCGTTGCGGTTTTCTATGGGAATGCCCTTGGAAGTGGATTGTCTTACGCAAGCAGGAGTTTCCTCCACATAAATTTGAGAGATAGTCCCTGTCCAGCCTGGCCCAATTAGTCAGTAATAATCAGGAAGCAATGAAGGATCGACTACAAATTATTCTCAGACGACGTAACAGCTCCTGGGAATATTTAAAAATTATCAGATGTCAACTCGGACTCTTTTTGTCAATCAGAAATGAACTGAAACATTATTAAAGACATTATGAAAGACATTATTAATTAGAAAAATAATAAGGTTATTGTTTTGAAGGAACCTTTGCAGCAAAATTTATTTATGCGGCTAGTTTCAGAATGATAGCAAATAATATTTTAATGTTTTTACTGACTATAATAGTATTTTAATAAAATCTTTTCTTCATCTTCTTCTTCTAGTAAATAAAGCAGAGCGTTTGTTTGTTTGTTTGTATATATATATATATATATATATATATATATATATATATATATTGTAATAAACAACGATGCGTCAAAATAAAATAAAAATATATTTTAACAACCAAACAAACTGACTCCTACTTCTACCGAGTTTTAGCGCGCATACGCCATTTTTGACTCGACAAAGCAAAGTGAGCTCGCTTCTCTCATTGTTGCTTTGTTCGATCAGACCGCCGTAATGGATTTCTCAAACAATTAAAATTTTACGTCCAAACAATTAATGGCCTAATTAATTGGCATTACAATATATATATATATCACCTGATGAAGTCTCAAAGTTTAGACTAAATGTTGTTCGACTATTTTGTATCCCTACTTTCATTGTAAAATTATTTATTGAACTTAAAAATATCAAAAATATCAATTTTCAGACTTTTTGGCTATTATTAATATACTTTTAGTTCTTTATTTTTCCTTCAAGTTTATGAATTGATCCTTTTTCTGTCTTTTTATTTTCCTTTTATTTATTTTATAACTTTCAAATAGTCTACTTAATAGTTGTTTTTTTCAAATTTCTGTGTCTATTATTTAGTATTTTATTTTATTATGTGCTTTGTATATTGGACTTATTTGTGTGTATTTGTTTTCATTGATGAATTTTTCATACTTGCATACTTAACATCTATTTTCTGACTTATTTGCTGGTAAACTTATTCTGTATTTTTTAAAAAAAAAGTGATTAAAATAAATTTGGAAAGAAGTTACAGATAACAGAGTAAAATTCCGATTGTAGATCAGCGTTTCCTCCGAATGAAACTTTTAACAGATCGTATCTTGATTCCGCCATTTTAAAAACTCCATTTTGGTTTTTTATTCCAATTCTTTTCGCCTCTTATCATTCCAGTGTTCAATGTTTTTATGTTTACTTGTTTTTACATCCTCTTTTATATTTTTAATCTATTTAATAAAAGATGCTAATTTCGGATGCCTAAACAGGAACAGGCAACACTTCCCGTTGCAAACTTAACGATTGTCGAGCAAGAGGGTTGGAATCGATGTATCGATTTCAGCGGTCTGTCACGTAGAAGCTCAGGTTGAAAGGAAAGGCAGGATCTCATTAAGGGTCCGCCCTTGCAATATTCAGCGAGTGCCGTGGATTTTGGAGGCAGCCAATAACTTGAGTGTTTATATAGCGGGAATTTTGCTTAAGTTAAATTGGTCGTCATTTATTCATACATAATAACTGGCTTAGTCATTCCGTCAGTGTCGTCCTCGAGGATCAGGTCGACGCTTTAATCCGGTGATTTTGCCGATGTTGCTAAAATATGGTGGTACTTAGGGAAAATAATGTAAAAAAAATGGGGGGGGGAGGCAAAATAAATGATGACAGAAAGAAAAGTGAATAAGAAAGATAGACAATTCAGACAAAAAAGTGATAATAATATAAATACCACACAACGTTTCTGGGATCCTTGTTCCTTTTTGACAGGTGCGAAGAAGAACCTAGAGCGACACAACTGCACTCGTCAGTTGGAATTAGCAGTGAAAATAAATTATTGAGAACAGAATAAACGAAGGAAAACATAAATATCACTCAACAAATTTACTATAAACGATTTTTGATGCTTGGAAAGTTTCGAACTATTCTCCAACTAACCATTCATTTGTTGATAATCTAGGAAGAAATTATAACGAGTTTTTAAAACGTGAAATTTAATAGATTCATTTTCCTTCGTCTTATAGAATTATTTAGATGAGTAAAGTCCTATTAATAGAACAGATCTGCTTCCTCCATGACTGATAAAAATAATTTCGAGGTTATGTCTGAAGCTAAATCGTCAAACACAACAACAAAGAATACCCAAACCAAAGAGCCAAGGAAGTCTGATAGGTTCCTCGACCTCTTTGGGGTATTCAAAGGACTATGAAACCTTCGATAGATTTTAGATTTATTATTCATGCCATTAGTCCTCGGTTGAGGAAATAAGATACGTCATAATATAAGACTGCATGAAAATAATAATTATTACGAATACAAAGAGTTTTAAAAAACAAACATTGTACTTTACAAAAGAAAATATATGATTTAAAACTACGATAAAGATGTAACACACATTTTGAACTAAATATATTCGACTTTCAATGTCTAGTGTTGGTTTGAATACGCATTAAATTTTCATCTAATTAAATAGTAAAACCTAGGGAAAGAATACCGTTTAAGTCTGTGAAAATCGTACGAATTAAATAGAAAATAGTAAAAAAAACGAGACCATAAAAAATAGCCCGAAAAAAACAACAGAAACATGTCTGAAGAAACCAAAATGATCTATCAGTGTTTTTTTTAATTTTTCTCACCATCCATTGGCTATTTTATAATTTAATTCTCTTGAGAGTCCTCCATTGTCCGAGAATTTATTTATATTACAACGGAAAATTAATTAATTCGACACATCCTCTCGTTTACGTGGTCCTTTTCCCACGCCCTCTACTAAGTACAGCATTGAAGAGGCTAAACTTAACCGGTGTGGTAAGTGTCAACTCCAGAACTACTAATGAGACACAACCCCCCCCCCCCCCGCGGGCCCATTCTGGCATATTTAAATCAGCCCCTTGTCACCTACACCCCCTGTCGTTAGAAATCGAAATTAAACCCAAAGCACGTCGATCGTGCTTCTTAACACGTCAATGATCGATCGTTTGCAACTTTAATTTTTAGTTGCTCAGTTCCCAGTAAATTCGCCCTTCCCCCCTCCCCCTCCTTGCCACAGTGTTTATCCCTGGATCGTACATCACGCGTGTACGAAGATTGGTTCAAGTTTCCCTGCGGTTCATACAAACACACATACATTGTTATATATTCCATAAGTTGAATAATAAATATAGCCAATTCAGACAAAAAAGGGTAATATAAATACCACACAACGTTTCTGGGGTCCTTGTCACCTTTTCGTCAGGTCCTAAGAAGAGCCTAGAGCGACACAACTGCACTCGTCAGTTGGAAAAACTCAAAAGAGACGAAAACGCAACGACAGTGGGAGATCCGAAGGGTCAGCGTAACAATAAGGGAGCAACGACAATGGGAAAACAGAAGGTTTAGCGTAATAATAAGGAATCATAGCAATTGTTGAGTTTCATAGTGTCTGCGATGTTGGATTTAATCATCACTGGAATTATACCTGGTGTCAATGTCTAAAATCTTAGCATTTTTGCCAATCAAATGTATGTTTAGAATTGATGATATGTTTAGAGACTTCAGATTGTCTTTGATATTAGACGCATGTTCCTTGGTACGTGTATTAAGGGAACGTTTCGTCTGCCCCATGTAGCAGGAATTACAATTAGAGCAAGAGATTTTCTAAACAACACAATGTTTGCTGTAGGTGTCAAGTGGGTCCTTGTGGTTTTTTAATCAAACAGGAAAGGCTTTTGAGTGATGTCAACTGACCAGTGCAGTTGTGTCGCTCTAGGCTCTTCTCAGCACCTGCCGAAACGAACAAGGATCCCAGAAACGTTGTGTGGTATTTATATTACCTTTTTTTTGTCTGCATTGGCTGTCTTTCTTATTCATTATTTTCTATCGGATGTAAATTTTTTCATTTTATTCCAGAAGTTGTTGAATGAGGTGTCAGTAAAATTATTTTTCTAAACGTTATTTCAAAATTCTTTCGTTATTCCCACCATCGTTGGTATCTTGAGGTTCACATGCGACTAAGGTCGAGTTTCTCACTGCACTATCGATCACGGTGTGGTCCTTGTAACCGGAAATCCGGACCTGGTTTAATGAAACATGACATGCATGGTTTCCCCATTTGGTAGTGGTAGTTGGGGCGGGGGTGGGGGGGGGGGGTCAATCGAAGTTGTAACTGGGTAATTACTACCTCGACGTCATTACACTACAGCTTAAAGCCCAAAATGGCCACTCGTAAAGACGACGTAACTGCTTCTTACATCATGAAGGTTGTGTGTGATTAATTACTCTGCTCGAGACAACTCCTCTTCATTAAATGAAACAGTTACTTTCGTTTTCCTAAATGCCGCAGTAATAATGATAAGTTAAAATCGTTGGATTGTTTTGCGTTTAATAATCAATGAGAAACCTCTTATCCCACTTTTTTAAAATAAATGTATTCAGAAGTTTAATGTGGCCAGGAAGAACATAATTACCTGCAACCGAATTATTTATGAAATTCTACATTTGATATTTATATAACGTCGATTACAATAAATAAATATTATTTTAATAAAATTTTCGTACTTAAATTTCATAATGGACACTTTATGTAATGTATTATTTGTTTTGAAACCTGTTAATTAACTATTTTTATTCCTCTTTGAATCCAAATTTGGCTTTACAAATGTAATGAAGTGTTTTTTTGCATCTTACATCGGTTTGATTAATTTTTAATTTAATTAATATAGATTCAGTTATATTTTGTTTGTATGTTTGTAATTCCATTGAATTTAAATTAATTTATTTCTGATTTTACTGGTCGATTTACTTATTTCTAATACCCATTTATAGTAATACTGAATGTATTAAATTTATCTACGACTTATTTACGTGTAGGCTTTGACAAATGTCATCTTTGTGTTTCCTAGAGTACATTTCAAATTGTTCTCTCTGCTTGTAGTCGTAAAAATTCAATTACTCGACATTGACATACGTAAATGAGCTACTAATAACTACAAACCCTTTTTTCGTTTTGTTTTAGGGTAACGGCTACATGAGGGTGATCCACATAGTGGCAACTCCCCTTTAATAGAATAGGAAGGGATTTGAAAGAGGGGATGCGGAAGGGTAGAGGAAGGTAGCCAAGGGTTAACTAGGGCCTCCAGGTTATCGTTTAAGGATCGTACCCGGCAATTCGCCTAAAAGTGATGTAGGGAAAACCCTAGAAAAACCTGCATCAGGTAGGTCAGGCATTTGGTACTTGTCCCACGCCTTTCCGATAGCGGGAGAGGGGGTTTGCTGTGGGGTCGCTGCTTTCCCTTCTCCATGCTTCAACCAGTTTAGGAGGCAGCTGGCTGACTATTCCAATAGGAACAGCAGACAACTCTTACCATATGCCAAAAAGCTGCGACCCCGGAACATACACCTCTCAAAACAGGCCGAGTTGACTCAGCTTGTGGGAAACTAAGTTCAAAAACGGAGATAGGAGAAGATATCCCCAAAGGTAGCCCTCTCCGTCTCCCCTAAAAGGTTCTTCCTGCGAGAAAACATGTCATTTTTTAGGGTAACAGGCTACATGAGGGTAATCCATGGTGACAACTCCCCTTTAATAGCATAGGAAGGGATTTTAAAGGGGGGATGCGGAAGGGTAAATGAAGGTAGCAAAGGGTTAACAGGGCCCCCAGGCTATCGTTTAAGGATCCTACCCGGCAATACGCTTAAAAGTGATGCAGGGAAATCACAAGAAAAACCTGCATCAGGTAGGTCGGGCGTTTAGTACTTGTCCCACTCCCTTCCGATGGCGGGAGAGGGGTTTGCTGTGGGGTCGCAGCATTCCCTTCGCCGGTTTAGGACGTTGCCGGCCGACTATTGTAATAGGAATAGCGGACAACTCTTACCGTATGCCCAAGGTCTGCGACCTGGGAAAATACGCCTCTCAAAACAGGCCGAGGTGCCTCGGCATGTGGTAACCTTAGTTCAAAAACCCAGAGAGATGTGAAGGCATCCCCTAAGGTGGCCTCCTTCAGAGCTCTCTGGGAAGGTTTACCAGGTCATTTTACAGTCTATTCTAATTTAATACATCTCTCTGTTAAATCAACGGAAATAGGTTAATATTTTAAAATGGGAACATATGACTTCACCAGTATCCGGCGCCATCTCAAACCTCATTTATGTGTCCTAGTGTACTGAAGACCTTTTTTTTTTCCCCTCTGTAAACGTCTGTAGATTGGGCTGGTTTCATCCAGTAGTCATTCTCGTGGCCTTTCATGATCTCGTTTGTTCCAGTTAATAACTGCATTTGCTCACATGTCCTCCATCCACTTCCAGAGCCTTGGGTCTTGCTCCTTAAAATTTTTCAATTCGAAACCCTGTAAAATTTTCATATTGTTACGAGTAATCAATTATATTATCTTTCAAAAGAAATAAATACTTTCTTCAGAAACCAGTTTCCCTCTATGGAGCATAGAAGGGTAACAAAAATCACATTCTTCTCCCATTCCAGAGCGATCAAACATTAAACGTTTCCATCAGTTTACTAATCGAAATAAAACACCCAAACAGTCGGCGTAAAATGAAAGAATAAAATAGCAGCCTTTTTAATCAGGAAAAAACATTTAATATTCAAATTTTAAACACAACGTTTCGTTCCTGATGTGTGACGTCTTCAGTTGTATGGATGTTAAAATTATAATAAAAAAAATTAAGTTGAAAAAGTCCCAACTAGAGTTAATACGTCGTGTTTAAAATTTGAATATTAAAAAAAAATTCTAACTAAAAGTCTGCTATTTTATTATTTAATTTAAAATATAAACTCACATAGTTATAATTGTTTATATTAAACGAAGGTGACATTTAGCATAAAAAAAGTTTTCCGTTGTGAGAGTCTCGAAGGATGCTTTGGTAATTTGGGACGATCAGAATCTGTGGTAAGATAAATGCGAAAATCATGATATTTTTCCCCCCCGTCTTGGAAGAATGATTACGGATTTATCAAACCTTCGAAATGTTTTTTTATGGATTAAAATTACGGAGATTAGTCAAAGCAGTAACAAACGATACGTTGTAGTCCCCACAAAAGGAAAAATAGGGCGACAGAAAGGTTTTTAATAAATCCCCATACATAAAAAAAATTTAGTCATCAGTTTAGTTAGGAAGTAGTTTGAAGGAGTATTGGTACAGAGTTAGAGGGATGACTTCGGAAACAGTCTAAGAAAAAGCAGTGAAGGGAAACAGCCACAAAATATCGACGAAAGAGTGGTAGGGAAGTGACAGAATTAGGCGAGCAACTTAGAAGGTGATGGAAGAATTCTGGTAACACTGTGAAAGATTATTGAAGGAGATATTAAGATCTCAACAAAGATTACTTACAATATATTTCTACCTGAAACCAAACAAGCACAAACAGACGCCGAGAAAATACCAAACATTTCCGGTAAACCACTACTAAATAAACAATTTTTTCTTCAATAAGTCAAGTGACTGAAATTTAAAAAGAACAAAAAGCGGATAAGTCTGTAGAATCAAGACCAGGGAAACAATCCCCAGAGAAGAGATGTTTGTTAATATTATTTTAATTTTGCATTGTTATTAAAAGGCCATTAACATTTTTTATTATTAAAAAAACCTGTAACACAACGTTTCTGTACATAAATGTACCTTTTTAAGCCTATTTCTGAAATATGGTCCGTAGACCGAAAAATGGCGTCTGATTAACATTTTCTAAAAATTAAGGAAAATGCCGGAGGAAAAATTTGCAATAATCTGAAATTTTTAACCAATGGATCACTGAAGACGAGGAAACGTTTGTAAAGTTATGTAGTATTATTTTTTATTTGGTTCAAAAGACTCGTTTATATTGTATTGAATAACATCGGTAAGTGGCCGCCCTTTGTCCGCGGGCCTGAGAGGGAACTAATTAAAAGTGCACGTGCGCCGGAGAGGCCCCAAGAAACCGAGGGTACGCGTCCCTTATTTTTGCATCGTTTGCGGGGGGGAGACGGAGTAAGGGTATATACCCCGCACCCGGGAGACTGACCAGAGAGGACTGAAAGTGAAGTGAGAGAGGCGAGAGGGTGCAAAATTTGGCTAGCGGTAAAGAACAAAAGTTTTGGAGTGTGGACGTCCATCGCGTGGAGGCCGAAGAAGGAGATCGTGGGGTGCTACAAGACCAGTGACCAGTGACCAGTGATAAAGTAAGGGTCACCATTAATGTAAAGTGCCTTCAGAAGTTAAAGATTTTTTTACACAGTACGGAACTAAGCTCTGTTCATGAATAGCTACAGAGCCGCCCACATTACCTTGTAGAGAAGGAGGATTTCATTAACCAAGCCGGAGCTAATTATTGTTATTCTTTTTGCAGACTATATGTAGAGCTGCTGGCGCCCAATCAATTTTTTATGTATTTTTTTGTATTTTCATGTAATAAAGTTTTTTTTATATATGGTAATAAAGTCTAATCATTACAATATAGAGAGTAGAACAAGTCAAAAGATTCTATAAATTAATATTAATTAGAATATAATTTTTACAAAAAAGGTATTATATTAAATGACTAGCTGGGTGCCCGGCGTTGCTAGTGTACTTATTTATATAAACTCGAAAAAGTATTTAATTGAATACTTAAATATATTCCTTGAGTATTTCAGGATATAATTGTCAATTGTCACTCAGTCTTCATACATTACGAAATATTACATTGATGAAATTGTTAGCTAGACTCACAACTAATACAGCGCGAAAATTAACTTACATTTTCCGCAAGGATGGTAAAGTAATTCGTATTCTTCTTTATTACCATTCGATGGAGTATTGCTGTATATAATTATACTTTTTATTTAAAGAAAATATTTCTGCTTTATTTCATTCCTAATAAAGGAAATATTTCCTTTGTTCGTTGCGTAGTAACGTCTTTCTCTCGCGTGACGTCATTGTCTCTTGGCGCGCAGTAATTTAATATTTAATGATCACGGTTTTTAATTATAATTCTTTCCACATGCATGCTGCGTTTCTCACCCTCACAGTACCGGTTCTCGATTTTGGCAGAATACGTATACCAATTTTTGTTGCATTCTGTCCACGCGATAAAATTTGTATAAAGAACAACGTAAATACATACATACATACAAATATACATCCTTTTTTATTATATAGATTATTATATGTACAGTAAAATAATTATTTTACTATTTTAGATTTTTCTTACTGAGCTAATTAATATGATGAACCTTTCAGTCAGAAACCTTCTGAAGAGGGGTGGAAATATTTCCAGAAACGTTGTTTAGTTGTTAAATAAAGATTTTGTGATTTGGTATTTTTTTGTTAATTATAAAAATTTTAATGGCCGTTAAATATATTTGTTTATTAAAAACAAACATCAAAATAATTATTATTATTGTAATTTCATTATGTTTCAGTCATAATCAAATTGTAAACCTAAATTATATGGTTATTAATCAAAATAAAATATATGAAGAATTTTTAAGGGTTAATTTTCTATGTATGACCAATTTTTCGGGTATGCCTACATATTTTTCCATCCAAAACTGATTGAACCTATTCAATTTATAAGGAGTCTTCATTAGTGTCCGCCTCACTCCAGCGATCCCCAATCCAATTCACCGAAATTTAGACATAACGAATTGGACTGAAGGGGGAAAAACGTGACATTTTTTTTTTCCCCCGCAGCGCCACCAAATGGGAAACTGTTTTTAAATTCTTAGAATTGATGAACAAGTTCGGGGCTCACTGAACCGTGTATCTCGCGCTCAAGAGTTAATTTCTAATTATGGAGTTCCTGTTACCACATACGAAGTGATCGTAAACATGTCGTAATCGGCTGCTTTATTATCGCCTTAAAAACCGCGAGAATGGCGCAAAGCGATAACCCAGACTCTTCTCATGCGCGATAAGGACGACAGTTGCCCACGGATCCTTTTACTTGAACAGAGATGCTCCTCTGCCCGCATCCTGCAGTAGTCAGGGCACAAAAAGAAACGTTACGCTCAGTTTCCGGAATTGCCCTTCACTAAATCTACTTCATACTTTTAATATGTCTTTCAAGTAATTATAATCTTCTGGTAAAGTAAAAATATTAATATTGATAAATTCACAAATGTTGTAAAACCGTGGTAATAAGACAACTGTGTTTCTTAAGGCTACAAATAATCCACAGAAAGACTCAATGGAAACTATCAGTCTTTTAATTGATCACGATTCTTGATTTAGATTACTTGTACAATATTTTTTTTCTACAACAGACAATGTAATTTTTCACCACCGATCAATAGAATAAAACAGAATAAATTAATTTTCCTAAGGACCCTCTAATAAATAGAATAGAACCGAATCAATTAATTTTCTGAGGAACTCTCTTGAGAAGGAGAGGTCTAAGAATAAAATAAATTAATTTTTCCAATGACCATCTTGAGAAGCAAAGGTGTAAGAATAGAATATAACAAAATACATTAATTTTCCAAAGACCTTGAGAAGAAAACCTCTAAGAAAAGGATAGAACATAATAAATTAATTTTCCAATGACCCTCTTGAGAAGCAAAGCTCTAAGAATATGATAGAACATAATAAATTAATTTTCCAAGGATCTTCTTGAGAAGCAAACCTCTGTGAATAGAATCGAACAGAATAAATTAATTTTCCGAAGGACCCTCTTGAGAGGCAAAGGTCTAAGAATAGAATAAATTAATTTTCCAGAGAACCTGTTGAGAAGCAAAGCTTAAGAATAGGATAGAACATAATAAATTAATTTTCCAAGGATCCTCTTGAGAGACAAAGGTCTAAGAATAGAATAAATTAACTTTCCGAGGACCCTCTTGAGAGGCAAAGGTCTAAGAATAGAATAAATTAATTTTCCAGAGAACCTGTTGAGAAGCAAAGCTCTAAGAATAGGATAGAACATAATAAATTAATTTTCCAAGGATCCTCTTGAGAGACAAAGGTCTAAGAATAGAATAAATTAATTTTCCGAGGACCCTCTTGAGAAGCAAAGGTCTAATAATAGAATAAATTAATTTTCCAATGACCCTCTTGAGAAGCAAAGTTCTACAAATAGAATAGATCAGAATAAATTAATTTTCCAAAGACCCTGTTGTGAAGCAAAGCTTTAAGAATAGAATAGAACAAAATAAATTAATTTTCCAAGGACCCTCTTGAGAAGCAAAGCTCTAAAAATAGGATAGAGCATAATAAATTTATTTTCCAAAGATCCTCTTGAGAAGCAAAGCTCTAAGAATAGAATAGAACAAAATAAATTAATTTTCCAAGGACCCTCTTGAGAGGCAAAGCTCTAAGGATGTGGAAGGAGTACAGCATTTTACTTTGCTTTGGAACCTATATATAATTAATTATCAGCTTAATTTACAGAAAAATATCATACTTTTTTTCTGTATGAAATTATTTTTTCATATTTTTGTTGTGGAAGTCAATCCACAGGCTGGTTTCATGCACCTCTCCATGATCCTCCATCCTCTGATAATATTTTCAACTCTGCATAACTATCGTAACCCACATCCACCCTAATTTGGCTAATATAATCCTCCCTGGGGCTTCCCCTATAATACTAATTTAAGGATATCTTCGTAAATAAATAAAAAAGTATTATCCCACCCTTTCTCTCAGTCAGCGTCCTCTATAATGGTCTCTCTTCAACAATTCCTTCCAAGACTTCGTGATTTGTGACTTTTCTATATGGTGTTCATGCCATTTATCAAGTCATCAAAACGTTTGGCTCATTCAGATGAAATTAAAATATCGTCAGCAAACCTGTCTCTTAATTTATTCTCCTCAAACTGACTTAATTTTTTTTCTTCCAATTCTTCTTTAACGTCCTTCATTGTTTGTTCTATGTTTTTTACATTATAAAATCAATTTAATTATTATTATCACTCTAAAGTATTTCAATAATGAAAGACTACCAATAGTTCATGCTAGTTACACAAAATTACCAAGATTCCTAGTTTATTAATAAATACAATTCTTTTCCAAAAATCTTATTACAAAATAGGTGTATCTGGGTCAAGAAACTTCAAAACCAGACCAATTTATTCTGTTTCCTATTCGGAAAGCTCTGACATTATTATTAATAAATTAAATTCTACTTATATCAGAGTTTACTTTCTATGATTCTTCATTACAATTTATTTATTATAAGTAATTTTTTTCTTAGTGCTTTGCTTCTTAAGAGAATCTTTGGAAAATTAATTTATGTTCTATCGTATTCTTAGAGTTTTGCTTCTCAAGAGGGTCCTTGGAAAATTAATTTAATCTTTTGTCATCATAAAATACTCTTCCCTGTTTATGATTGAAAATAACATTGTCTTACAATGCACTAAATAATTTTCTGGATCTCCCATTTTCTACAGATCGCCTCAACATTCAGCCAGAGAAAAATACCGTCATTCAGGCATGTACCTTAAATTTTCACTACTATCCAGTTGTAGATCAGATCTGCCGTTGTTCCACTAAAGTCCTCTCACTATGTTATGGAATTAAAGGATGACGAGTAAGAAAGATCTGAGGAAAACATGTTTTATTTCGTCTGAATAACCTGGAAGCTCCGCGTCTGCAAAATTGATGGACCTTGACTCGTAGCAGACTGCAGTAAACATGCATTATTCCTCTACATACGATATTCATAAGTCGTTTTCTTTACATCTTCTGTGTGTTCTTTGTTGATTTTGAAACGTTCCACTTTTGTTTTGAGTCTCCCAATATCCTCAGTCTCTGTCGAGATTCGACTTCGAAGAATCCTTCTTCTGCAACACCAGGAACCTCATTAGGATTTAATCCGTAAACAATACTTTATTTTCATATCTTATGGAGAAGGAAATAGAATTAATTATATTGTTTGATTGAAACATGTTCTATGAATTTGATAACCTTAACTTAGATATAAAAATATATAAATATAATGAATAAAGTCTTCTCGGGCTTTATTGCTAGAAGACGACGGCAGTGAACGTAATCGAAAATTTCGCGAATACTCGGTTTGAAGCCTCGGAAGACTTTAATTCATTCTCTACACCGAGAAATACTACATTATTTATTATATAAATATACTTGGATAAATAAAATTGTCCTACAGCATGTGGAAACGTTTTACAACATCGAGACAGACCTTTCAATAGGGACAACAGTCTGAAGATGGTAGAAATAAGTACAGAAACGTAGCGCCGTTGTGTAAAAGATTTAAATTCATATATCATTATAAAGTTAGTCGAACTCGGAAATTAATTTTCGAGACAGAAAAGAGAGAGAGAGAGAGAGAGAGATTTATAGCGATTGACTAGGGTTGAAAAATGCTAGGGAATTTTCGACGAAGTGTAATAAATAAAATTGTCTGTATGTGGGTATTTTTCGCTTACAAATGGAGAAAATTTTACCTATGGAACCGGCAGCAAACACTGTTTGCAACGGCTACCCTTAGGGTCGGGGGTGGATGCGGGTGGAAATTTTCAACCATGTTAAAACGACCAAAAGAAAGTTTTTTCGGGGCCAATGTGATTCTCCGGATATTTATGTGTATAAATTCATCCTATTTCGGTAATTAAATGGGGGTTGAACTGGCGATACACAAAAATAACGCGAAAACCAACCGAGATTGGAGTCAAATCCCGGGTTATGGATGTCGCTGAGTTAGATTATGTCAACCCGGGCATCCAGTTAGTTTAAATAAGAGAATCTCCAATAACTGATGTGGAAAATGTCCTTGTGTCTATTAACTATTTCCTCAAACCACCAGGAAGTGTAGCTTCGACTTCTTATTATCCATGTAAGATATTAACGAGATAATAACTACATACTCAGTGGTTTTAAATACAGTGACGGCGATCGACAGACATAAACATAAATTATTTAGCCCACTATTCATATTCAACGAACCGTATCAACTCCATGATAAAAACACAACAAGATAATAATGAAAGTTTATCTTTCTTGTATACCATGAGATTATGAAATCACTTAAGAGATATGAGGAAGCGTTCTTCTGGCGAGCAGCAAAATCGACCTTCATACTTGACATTTATATTTATTAAATGCCACGCAAATCGTGTGTTAAAGCAACGAACTACTTTACTGGAGTATTTAGTTGCGCGTACATTTCCAGTGGTTTACGGACGTTTCGTAACACTTTCCTCTGTAATATTTATTTTAAGACAAAAACATGTATAATAAAATCTGGAAAAGGCTCTCGGTAACATTTAATTTCTGCTGAAACAACAGATTTACCGAGCCGTAGAGTTAATCTATTGTAAAGGAACATAATTGAAAATTATTCACCTGTAAATGCTATTGTCCTTGTACGTGTGACAGCAAAGATTCTGTGGACTCGACCGGGAAACCTTGAGCCAATGAAATATCTGAATGGAGGCTTTAGTAATCACGCTGTAACACTCAAAAATGAACTCTCCTAAAGTAGTGATGGATTTTAAATAACTCTTTGACTTATTAAAACAAAGGAAAATACAATACTGTAATCTCTTTGCTTTCTTCCATAACAAGATTATTTTTTTCTATTAATCTTCCTGATGGTGTTTCCTACAGACGTGTTGTAAAAATAAAAGCCACGAACACCAATTCGATTTAACCAACCAAAAATAAATATATTAATTATTACTTTAGTTAATTTACAAAAACTTTAACAAAATAGCGCTATTTTTTAATTAAATATAATATCTCTGAACACAGAGTTTAATAGAATAGTGTCTACTCTCTGACCAAAGAGATCAGTTATTGAAAATCTATTAAACTAATTTGTTATTTATAAACTTACCATTTAAATATAATTAACAACAGTCTCTAATATCTACATGTAATAAAAGTAAGAAAATTGTTGTTTAAAAATATTTTTTGTTGAAAATATAATTATCCTATATATATATATATATATTTAACCTCTTATAATGTCTTGCACAATTTAGTTGTGTGTCATGAGTAGTCCAGTCGTCATATTATATAGTATTTTTTATTATTATTTACCATAATAATATCTATTCTTATAAACTCTATCTCTAGAGTTATTTATTTATTTATTATATTTAATTTAAAAGTGCACAAATTTTTATTTTTTGTAAATTATTGTATTTATTTTCGTTGTTCAATCGACTTGATCTTCATGACTCTTGTTTTACAGCACGATCGTTTGCACAAAATAACCTCGGGAAGAATTTTTTTCTATTAATCTTCAATTAGACCAGCAATAATTCGTATCCATTTTAACAATAGAGAATTATAGGAAACAATGCTCTGATACAGGGAAATGATAATTAATAATACATTAAAATGGAAACTAAGGACTAATACATGTCAATTTTCGTTTATAAATAATTTTTAATAGAGATTCATGAGGGAATAAAGGTCTGCTATAGATTTATAATACAGAATCATAGGAAATAATATTAATAAAAATATTAAAATAAAGAATAATAGTAAATAAAGGTGTGATAGAAGTAAATTTTTACTTATATGCAATTTATAATAGAGAATACTACGAAATAAAGGTCTGATACAGGTAAATTTTTATTTATAATAATGAACCACACAATATAACGGTCAATCTTAGTTAATTTTTCATTTATAAATAAATTATAATGAATAAACATAGGAACTAAAGTCTGATATGACTAAATTTTAATTGATAAATAATTTATAATACAGAAATTGTAGGAATTAGGATTTGATATAAGTAAAATTCCATTTATAAATAATTTATAATATACTATTAAGGAAGGAACGGTTTTATATAGGTAAATTTTCATTTATAGTACAGATCTAATATAGGTTAAATTCTCATTTATAATAAAGAATTATAGGAAGGAAAGGTTTGATATAGGTAAATTTTCTTTAACAAATACTTTATAATAAAGAATCATAAGAAATAAAGCCATTTATAAATAATTTATAATATACTATTATAGGAAGGAACGGTTTTATATAGGTAAATTTTCATTTATAGTACAGATCTAATATAGGTTAAATCTAATTTATAATAAAGAATTATAGGAAGGAAAGGTTTGATATAGGTAAATTTTCTTTAACAAATACTTTATAATAAAGAATCATAAGAAATAAAGCCATTTATAAATAATTTATAATATACTATTATAGGAAGGAACGGTTTTATATAGGTAAATTTTCATTTATAGTACAGATCTAATATAGGTAAATTCTCATTTATAATAAAGAATTATAGGAAGGAAAGGTTTGATATAGGTAAATTTTCTTTAACAAATACTTTATAATAAAGAATCATAAGAAATAAAGCCATTTATAAATAATTTATAATATACTATTATAGGAAGGAACGGTTTTATATAGGTAAATTTTCATTTATAGTACAGATCTAATATAGGTAAATTCTCATTTATAATAAAGAATTATAGGAAGGAAAGGTTTGATATAGGTAAATTTTCTTTAACAAATACTTTATAATAAAAAATCATAAGAAATAAACCGTCTATAGCTTCAGTAAACATGTAAGTAAAGAAAATGATAAATTAATCTAGGACCAGGGCGAAAAAAAAGGTGAATTGCGTATTGCTTATTTATTGTATAAATTTAACTATTAATAGCTAAGATACCTTCAGGTTGCTGCAACACGGCCACGTGGCTTCCAATTATTAAATAAATACAGTGGAACGCAAAATGCTATTTCATCGCTTTTGTCTTCTTTGATCATTGAAGTCAGCGACTCTCTGTAACAATAAAAGACTAAATTGCTACCAGCAAAGAAGAAAAGACTCCGAAGTATTATTTTCTCTTACAACGAAATGTTTCCTTGCAAGCGTGAGAACAACGAAAACGGTTTGTAGTTGTGGCGCTTCTCTGTCGAAGTTTCTTTACAAGTTTCTATTAAAATAAATCGCCGAGAATGATTAAAATCTCGTTTAGTTATATTATGTCAAAAAAAACTCGTTAATCAATAATTTTGTCAAAAAAATCTTTGATAACCTTTTAATGGCTTAACAGTATGATTTATTAATTCTTATCGAATACAGGGTTGACACCGTTGCCGTCAATCGGTGTTTTTTTTTTGCTTTTCTCACCCAAGCAGCCATTTATTTTTCCTTATCGCAACGAAATTTCTTTTCTCTTATCAGTAATTAGGAAACAATGTCTGAAGAAGCCATTCTTCATTTAACTGTGCAGGTAAAACGTACGTTTTGTGATTCTTCAGGTTAACTAAGGGACTAAAGAGTTACTGCAACACTTCAAAGATTCCGTTTGTCATGACAGGAATTTATTTAATAAAAAAGCATCTATATTTGTATGTATTTACGTTAATTTATATACAAATTGAAACGCGGGGACTGACAGCTACACTTAAGAACAACTTAACACGCAAGTTGAACGACATAATTAAACTCAGCGACATCCATAACCCCAGATTCCACTCCTACCTCGGTTGTTTTCGCGTTATTTTTACGTAACAACCCCACCACTACGAAAGCTCCCCCTCCTGTGCCTAAAGAGGTTAAAAAATTGTACACGACAAAGAACATCGGGAGAAACATTACCACACCGTAAAATATTTATCTGACGCAAAAATCGGTCGTTTTAGGATGTTTGAAAATTGCTCCACCACACACACACACACACACAGTGTTTGTTTCCGGACTGAAAAGAACATGCGTACAAAATTTGGTAAACTTTTCTCCACTGGTGTAGATTTTATTTGTGTAAAGAAGAAGAAGAAGAAGAGTAACAGATTAGAAGGAAGTTGAAATTTATGATTTGATTTTAAATAATATAATTTTTTACAGTTTATTATTCCTTTGAATATTTTAGATAGAAAATTATAGCTGTGTTTCGTATTAATTTATTTTTTAAAAGAAGACAAATATACACATATTAAACGGTACTGTGGGGGTGGGAAACCCCCTAGCATAAAAGTGGAAAGAATAATAATTTTAAAATATGATCATTTTAAGTTAAATTACTGCGCGCCAAGAGACCGTGACGTCTCGCGAGAGAGAGAGAGAGAGAGAGAGACGTTACTACGCGACGAACAAAGGAAATAGTTCCTTTTTCCGAAATGAAATAAAGCAGAAATAGGTTAACTCAAAAAGTATAATTTTATCCAGTAATACTCCATCGAATTCTAATAAAAAACAATACGAAATTCTTTACGATCCTTGAGGAAAATTAAAGTCAATTTTCGCGCCATTTTAGTGACTCCAATATGGCGACTATTTGTTTACATTGTGAATCTAGCTAAGAATTTCATCAATTTAATCTTTGGTAATGTCTGAAGACTGAGGGACAATTATATCCTGCAGTACTCAAGGAGTATATTTAAGAAGAAATTCTGAGGTATGTTTGTTTGGACTGATGCAGTAATATTCAATTAATTTTACAGCTGTTGAATTAATGCACTATTATCTGTGGAAAGTGTGTACGGAACTAGGAACAGTTAGATTTAGGTTAAATCACTTCTTGACTAAAGATTAATATAGGATTAAATAGTTTCTCTGGTTTATATAAATAAGTACACGTGGCAACGCCGGGCACCAAGGATAGTGGAAAATAAAATAGGTGATTCAAAATAAAGTGGGTGATATTCTCGTAACCTTCTGAGCGGTTTCTAAATTTTAAGAACACTTTATTGAGAGAGTTGTGCTTGCTTCTACCTAATTCTTGGATATCATCTACAGACACGTTCATTTAAAATAGATCAATTTTCTCTCGACACTGACGTGTCGTTAATCCACAATCTCTTCGAGGACCCTTGAATTTCCAGCGGAGCACTATCTGCATCTATTTTAATCATCACGACTAGAGCACTCGGTCCACATTCGAAGCCTGAGATAAACCTATCTGAAGATTCGGCAGTTTCCCTCGCCACACCAGCGACAGTAATTCGATCAAAACTTGCCCAACCCCATTAATCGAAGAAGCAGCGAAACGACGCCATGAACGCAACCGTGGTTAATATATAACGTAAGACCTTTAGCAATGCAAACCGCAACAGTAATATATTAATTTCATGGATAATGCCAAACCAACCAACACACGGAGTGTAGACTAAGTGAGAGAATTAGCTCCGAGAGCTACAGCAAACTGTAATCAATACATTTTAACTGGAGAAACAGATCCACGTTCACAGGAGAATTAATACCCTTCAGTCATATTTATCCACTAAAACATAAAGCTATTATAAAATATACAATATGTATGAAACATTGAAATATTCAAGTTGAATAAGCGTGCCATCAGAATACTTTCTAATACGGATAAGAAATACAGTCTGCGAATATTATCTTTGCCCAGCGTGTTTATTCACGAAATTATAAGTTTGTTAAGCGGAACGAGAATCTGTTTCAAAGGAATGGCGAGTCTCACAGATTACGAGACTAGGAATCGCTCAGGTCTAAGATCTTTTCTCTCTGCCAGAGAAGTAATCAGCATCCAGGGATATTAGTCTTCCTCCAGAGGTAAACTACAATAATAACTACAAGAGTTTTGGGATTCAATATAAAAATATTCTACTGAAATGCTGCGGCCATGTTTTACTCAATGCAGGAGTTTCTTGATCGTTCCCCTAATAATTAATTTTAAAAAAAATAACTGCAAAAGTGTTGCTAATAATAACTACTTATTACGTAACTTGCTTAGTCTCTGCCGGTCTTTTGTTTGTTTGATTCACATACGAGGGCCTGGAGTTTGCAGATTCCTCTTCCCTCTGTTTCGTGACGTTACTTGTCCGTCGGTTGTCTTTCCTCCTAGTGTGTGCGTGTGTCAAACTTTGTGTTTATACTTGTGTGACGTGTAAAATCTATGTTTTACGATAATTAATTCTCGAATCATTAATTATTTATTAGTATTAGCATATTCATTATTTTTTATTTGAACTGTAAATATTATATTATACCCTTAGTATAGTTAAAGAATTATTATTTTTGTTATTATTCATATTATTTTACTTATGTTGGACAGGGAAATGTGTGTTCCAGAATTTTAGTATTTATATGTTAACTTCTAATTATTTATAATTGTAGCGTCCAATTCTTATGGATGAAAGGAGGAACATAGTCTCACTTTTCCGGCTCCTGAGATAAATTTCTTCTATTGTGTTGGACTCATAGATCTACGAATTTCTGTCCCGTGGGGCCGGAAGACTGTATGTATAAGGGATCTGTGGAGGAACATGACCGTCAAGGGACGAACACACGGGAAATATGTTGGAAGTAGTCTCGGGTCAGTCCAACAAGGACGTCGCTGTATAAAAAAAAAGACACGACGTTTCATCGACCTGCACCGTCGACATCTTCCTGGTGAAGTTAAACGGGGAATATATTCCACGCCTAGAGAAATGGCATGTACTGAAAAAGTAATAGTTTCACCTTTTTTTGTGTGTGGGAGGTGATCTGCATTGAAAAAGAATTCAGTGATTTGGTTGCTCCTTATCAAGATGGTCTTGAACAGTGGACAGGAAAGAACAGGGATTTTTCATACAATAAGGCAGTTTATGAAGATTACGTTTGCTTGCTGATGACACAACTATCCTACCCTGAGGACCAACTACGCTTCATCACACAAAATAGTATGGACCACAAATAACTGACTACTTGACAATAAAAGTCAATGTTATATGATTTAGTCATTCTAAAACCACTCAAAGGGAAGGGGGGGGGGAATATAAATAATTCCGACGTCCAGCTTGTTAATTCAGCAAAATTCCCAGGTATTCAACTTGACTTTAAATTATCGTGGGCTGAACACATTGGAAATATATGTAAAAAAAAAGGGTAAACAGCCTTAAAAGACTATCTAGAGTATGAGATAGGGACAACCTCATCCAGGTATATTATGCGTTAATTTATCCACAATATCAGCTACGGTATTGAAATATGGGGTTTTGCTGTAGCTATATGCATATGGATAGACGAGTGAATAATGAATAAGAAAGATAGCCAATTCAGACAAAAAAGTGATAATATAAATACCTCACAACGTTTCTGGGATCCTTGTCCCATTTTCTTCAGGTGCTAAGAAGAGCCTAGAGCGACACAACTACACTCGTAAGTTGACAAAAACTCAAAAGCGACGAAAACTCAACGACAATGGGAGAGCCGAAGGGTTAGCGTAACAATGAAGGAACATAGCGATTGTTTAGTTCCATAGTGTCTGTTTTTACATTAATAGCTGTGATGTTTGATGTAGTGTGAAGCATCTCTGGAATTGTACCTGGTGTCAATGTCTAAAATCTTAGCATTTTTGCCAATCAAATGTATGTTTAGAATTGATTATGTGTTTGGAGACTACAGATTGTCTTTGATATTAGACGCATGTTCCTTGATACTTGTATTAAGGGAACGTTTATGCAAGTAATTGTACCAACAAAAAAAAGAAAATTAGGTATGTTTTTGGAATGAAACTAAGAGAATCTTGAAGGACAACCCTTAGAGAAAACAATTTATTAACAGTCTATGGAATATAAATGTAAAATAATAACTATGGTAAAAAAGAAAAAAATCTCTCCCGAATCAAAGTTTAATAAACCTTAGAAAAACTATAGGGAATAATTGCTTTTAGAGTTAGGACGAATTTACAGGAAAACGGAGAAGTGACCCACTCCTAAAAGGAATTATATTATTTAAGTGACTGCCGCATCCCTATAAAACAATTACAGGGTGAACAATTTAGAAGTAGACTAAAACAACATCTATCTGAAAAAGTTAAGTATAGTATGAAAAATTTATAATCAAATTAAAAATTGTGTTATTGTATGTAAATTATGTATTATATATATTTCTTATATTTTTTAAGAACTGACTGTTTCTAATATTGTATAAATACAATTTATGGATAAATAAATATCATTATTATTATGTTTCAAATTTTGGAAGATTTTTTTATGTTAATAATAAACAATGTTTTTAGATTTTTGAGACAAGTGTGATTATAGGATCAACACAGACGTCGAGAAATAAACAAGTTACGTAGAGGGACAAGAAAGTAGTGCCCTTTAATCCATCTACCTCTGTAATGGAAGAAGGAACAAGAAAAAACTGACAAGTAGGTCAGCCGACGAAGACTCCAGGAAAATCTGTGGGGGGGGGGGAACCCGACACTCCACAGATCAAAGAATACAGTAAAGCATACGTATAGATTAATTACTTAACTTCGTTGTACGATCACCAATATTTTTTTAAAAAAGGAATTTTCTATGAAAAGGTGATTTCAATATAAGTTCATAGCGGTAACGATTAATTTTTTTTTAATAAAAAAACAATTTATGAGCTTAGACAGACACTTTTTATTTATATTGTTACGACGTTTCGATACCTTCTTGTATCTACTTCAGGTATTTTCCCACATCAATTGTTTTATTATTGATGACCTTATACAGACACACTTGTTATTTTTTATTTATATTGTGACGACGTTTCGACACCTTCTTGTATCTTCTTCAGGTATTTTCTCACATCAATTGTTTTATTATTGATGACCTTATACAGACACACTTGTTATTTTTTATTTATATTGTGACGACGTTTCGACACCATCTTGTGTCTTCTTCAGGTATTTTCTCACATCTATTGTTTTATTATTGATGACCTTATTTTTTTATTTATATTGTGACGACGTTTTGCTACCTTCTTGTATCTTTTCAGGTATTTTCCCACATCAATTGTTTTACTATTGCTGACCTTATTTTTTTATTTATATTGTGACGACGTTTCGACACCTTCTTGTGTCATCTTCAGGTATTTTCTCACATCAATTGTTTTATTATTGATGACCTTATACAGGCACACTTGTTATTTTTTATTTATATTATGACGACGTTTCGACACCTTCTTGTATCTTCTTCAGGTATTTTGCCACATCAATTGTTCTATTAATTCAAAACAGACAAATTAAAACGTTCAAACTATTACATCAAAAGTCAAAGCTTTTATTTACACAGTTGATAAATTGTTTTCTTTTTAATTTTCCATTACAAGACACACAAAAACGTTAAGGGGGGGGGGGGGGGGAAGTGGTCTACTTATAAAATATTTAATCGCACTGAGCATTTCGTTCATTAATAATTTAGGGTGATTATGTATTCTTATGAGAGATGTTATTGAACTGACTGCAAATTATTTGGTACGAACGACCTCACAAAGAGCGGAGAAAGCTTACATAATGGGATGAATTATCAATCGACGTGTTATCAGTAATGTGGGACGATTTGGCAACAGCGTTGCGTAACAGGCGTATCGAGTTCACTCACTGCACGACTGATACAAGTGTGGATAATGTGTCCTCAAATTTAGAGAAAAATGGATTCCGACAAATTTAATGTAATAATAAAATATTATTTATATTATTTTTTTTCAAATTCTCCGCAGTTTCTTTGGTCGAACAGTAGAATAATGAAGTGTCAGACATGTGGAGCGGAAAATGAAAAAGAAAATTGTTAATAAGAAACCAGAGTTAAAAAAAATACCTGTTGTTGCTGAAGCTGATGAGATCGTTGTCTTTCTAAGGATAGGACGAGGTCTTATTAGGTTCCTCATGGTCCCGCCTAGTCTGAAGATGTGCGGACTTCTACGGTTCGAAACGCTGATTTTCGTTTTTACTTCCATTGAATTATTTATCGACTCAGTTATTTTAATCTCTTTTTCTTCTTCCTTGGCTCTACAGTCCATTAACCGAGACGCACTGTCATCGTACATGACACATCCCGGCTTTTTTTTTTTTTGGAGAGAGAGTCATGTGGTCAGCGTATCGATTCTCCTTCAGCCGTAACTAGCAGCTTTTATTACCTTTTTCGTTTTAATCCACCAACACCTATATTTTCCTCTTATTATCGCGCTATTCTTCCATAAATGTTAACGTTTTCACTCAGATAGTATAAACGCCGATCGTAATTTTCTGTCTAAATCCTTAACAGTGTCATCCAAATTTTTTAATCCAGGGGTGAGCTTTGGGGATGCCTTTTCCTCTCCGTTTTTGAACTACGGTTCCCACAAGCCGAGGCACCTCAGCCTGTTTTGAGAGGTGTATGTTCCGGGGTCACAAACCTTGGGCATACGGTAAGAGTTGTTCGCTGTTCCCATTGGAACAGTCGGCCAGCTGCCTCCTAAACTGGTCGAGGCACGGAGAAGGAAATGCTACGTCGCCACAGCAAACTCTTCTCCCGCTATCGGAAGGGCGTGGGACAAGTACCCAATGCCCGACCTACCTGATGCAGGTTTTTCTAGGGTTAGTCCTGCATTACTTTTAGGCGAATGCCGGGTAGGATCCTTAAACTATAGCCCGGGGGCCCTAGTTAACCCTTCGCTACCTTCCTCCACCCTTCCGCATCCCCCCTTTCACTCCCTTTCCTATGCTATAAGAGGGGAGTTGCCACCATGTGGATTACCCTCATGTAGCCTGTTACCCTAAAAAAAAATAGAAAGATTAATGTGACTTTATACCAGTCTGCCACATGCAGCTATTTGATTTAATTAATTTTTTTTTCTCGTAGTACTCAGTTGTGTAAATATAAACTATGGTCCACTATAATTAGCTAGCGTAATACAAAATTGAAATTATCCCAATTAACACAAGCAATACATCTGCGAATATAACATAATTAATTTTGCCATACTAATAAGAAATATAACACTACACTGGTCATTGCAACTGCCTAGAATAATAAAAAACAAACTCTACAGCCGCATTATCGATCCATCGTTTAGCGAGATCCGTTACGATAACGTTAAAACCCCTTCAAATAACCTCAACAGACATTTTTTTTAAAAAAAAATATTTATATATTTTAGAATGAATAAAGGTATGGATTCAAAGATACTGCTTAAAATGGTATCTCGTGTGTGAAAATCGTAGAAGAAATACAAATGGAGCATTACAATGTGACAATATCGATATATCGATATTAAAATCAATAATTTCGAAAATTGTCCTACAATTAATTTATCTAATAGATTTATATGACAATATATATGACCAGAAATTTATAAAATTTGAATAAGGTATGAATTCAAAGATACTGCTTTAAATAGTAAATCCTATATGAAAATCTGAGAGTAAATACAAATTTATCATTATAATGTGACATCAGCGATATTTCGAATTTTAAAGTCGATAATTTCGAAAAATTGTCATTCAAGTCGATTTATTCTATATATGGATAAGATATATGCAGAGATAATTTAAAAATGTTGAGGGTGATGATATATGAGGATTGGAAATTATTTTTTACAGTAGTTCCTGTTTAAAAAAATTGAACATTATTTTTTTCCATCAGGACCGCTTAATTTTTATACAAAAACTTACTGGAATTCCACAAAATAAATACACATTATACAGTAAGCATTGATAAATCACAAAAAAATTAAAGATCATTGAAAATTTTGAAGGTGTATTTCAATTTATATTGTAGATTTTAAAAAAAAAATTAAAGAAAAAATTCAGGTTAACAAAATGGAATACATTGTAAAAATACCTATTATTTTAATTATAGGTGACAATGGCAAATTATTATTTTTATGAATCAGCCTATTTAAAATTCTATATGGTTTAAAATATTAATAAATTTAATCATATATCATAGGCTTTTGAGTGTAGTCAACTGACCTGTGTGCAGTTGTGTCGCTCTAGGCTCCTCTTAGCACCTGACGAAAGGAACAAGGATCCCAGAAACGTTGTTGTGTGTTATTTATATTACCTTTTTTCTGTCTGTATTGGCTGTCTTCCTTATTTATTAATCATATATCAGTCAAAATAAATTAAATTTGTAAAAGATAAATAAAAATAATGTTTAATACAAAGTGAGCAAAATAATTATTTATCCACTTTATAAGATTGAGCTCATCGTCTGGGTTTTGTCGTTTTTTAAAACCCTTCCAAGTAATTTATTAAAATTATTTCTCGGTTCAGTTAAAAAAAAGTGCTATTTTGTTGTTGTTAAAAAATTTTAAATCTAAATTTTAAACTTTTCTTTTTTGTCTTTTGAGAATGTTAGTATTCCCTTGTGTGTGTGTGTCTATATCTGTACCAAGATCTCCAAGCACAAAATACATCCCTCACATATAATAACCACGGTACCCAATAAAATGTCTGGTTGAAGTAACCTCATTTAATGTTGCGACATGAAATTTAGGAGCTTCTGGGATTTGAATTCCATGCAGTGCACGAATAATTCAATTTCCTCTCAGGCGCATTAGGCAGCCACAGAATTACTGCAGATACAACAACAACGTCGAGATGGGACACGAAGAAGGAACGAGGATAAAGGGGAGTTGTAGGGGGTGGGGGGGGGAGGAGAAGTGGAGGAATAACCGGAGAGAGAAGCGCGGCCTCCGGAGCACTGGAGACAGTTATGAAAGAAAATCAATGGAGTTAATATCTACCTTCCCTGTCCGATACGTGAGTTGTTACCGCATCCATCATGTGAACGTGGTAACAACCTGTTGTCGATTCAGTGCACTCACTTATTTACGAGTTACGAAATACCGAAAAGCAGTGAGATTTAATGTGAATGCCATAGTTGGGGCGGTGTGGGGACTGAAGATTTTCTGAAATAATAGTGGAAATTAAGAGACGACAGATCTTGAAAATTTTATTATATCTCTAATTTAAAGTGAAATCTCTTTCCTTGCAGGTTATAATTTTTCGGCAGACCGACTCACAGTGGAATTACGCTCTGTGAAATATTTATATCCGATTCACCATTGCAAAGAATTTATGCTACCTACTGGAAAGCCTACGAGAGGATTCTCTCGCAGGCAGTACCTGCGAAGGACGTTCTCTCGCAGGCAGAACCTTTTAGGAGAGAAACGAAGGGGCTACCTTTGGGTATGGCTTTTCCTCTCCGTTTTTGAACTAAGGTTCCCACAAGCCGAGGCTCCTCGGCCTTTTCTGAGAGGTGTATGTTCCGGGGTCTCAGACCTTGGGCATACGGTAAGAGTTGTCCGCTATTCCCATTGGAATAGTCGGCCAGCTGCCTCCTAAACTGGTCGAGGCACGGAGAAGGGAATGCTGCGACCCCACAGCAAGCTCCTTTCCCGCTATCAGAAGGGCGTTGGACAAGTACCGAATGCCCGACCTACCCGATGCAGGTTTTTCTAGGGTTTTCCCTGCATTTCTATAGGCAAATGCCGGGTAGGATCCTTAAACCATAGCCCGGGGGCCCTAGTTAACCCTTGGCTACCTTCCTCTACCCTTCCGCATCCCCCCTTTCAAATCCCTTCCTATGCTATTAAAGGGGAGTTGCCCATTGTGGATCACCCTCATGTAGCCGGTTGCCCTAAAAAAAATGCAAAGAATTTTGTTTTAACATTAAATTATATTGAAACATTAAAAGATACGTTTATAAAACTTGAAGAAAAAAGTAAAATAATAGGATTGAAAATAAATTGTGAGAAAAAATTAAATATCTAAGAATGTCAATAGCGGGAAAATAAAATAAAAGTGCAAGATTTAAGAATAAATGAATATAATGTCAACGGAGTAGCTGACTTCACATATCTTGGAGAGAACATCAAGATATGTACAGAAATTAATCAAACAAAAACAAAAGGAAAAAGAGAATATTACGCAAACATCCCAATATTAAAATCGCCCCTAATAACAAGAAGAACAAAAGTAAAAGTATATAAAACATTTATTAGACCCATAGTAACGTTTGGAGCAGAGACGTGGACCCTAACTAATAAAGATATGGAGGATATAAGCAAATTTGAAAGAAAAATTATTAGAAGAATCTATGGAGCTGTGAAATATGGAGATTAAGATATAATGAAGAGATAAATAGCATCCTTGAAGGACATTAGATTTATAAAATCACGTAGAATCTCATGGTTGGGACACATACAAAGAATGGCTACAGAAAGAATGCCAAAGCAGATATATAAAGGGAAAATATTTGGTACTAAAATAAAGGGGGAAGACCAAGGAAAAGATGGATCCAAGATGTGTTAGAAGAAAATGAAGACAATTAGATGGTGGGAGAAAGCCGAGAGGAGATAATAATGGAGGCAGATAGTGAAAGCAGCCAAAAGCCCACATCGACCTGTAGAGCTTTGGAAGAAGATTAAATTATATAGTCTGCTTATTTAACACCTGTGAACGTCACAGCGTACCTTCATCCACCGTAGGCAACATTTCATCTGGTTCTTGAGGTCCAAACATGTCGTTTCGAAACAAGTTACGGGAGTTTTCTCTTACGTGCTTTCATTCTGTGTAATAAGAGCTATGCAGAGATATCTATAACACACCTACCGTCTTTGTTCATCTTTTACACTGTCCATTGTAGGTTAATCTGGGAGCAAGAACGCACCAACGTTGTTCGTTTGTTTGGAAATAGACTCTAACCATCGAAGCCATCTTATTTAAGTCAGCAGAAAGAGATTTAGAACGGCTTAGATTTTTTTAAAAAATGACGTCATATGCTTATGGAAGATGTTTCTATACTACGATTTTTTTTGGTAACAGGAGGAAGGGATTTGAAAGGTGCGATGCGGAAGGGTAGAGGAAGGTAGCCAAGGGTTAACTAGGGCCCCCGGGCTATGGTTTAAGGATCCTTCCCGGCATTCGCCTAAAAGAAATGCAAGACAAACCCTAGAAAAACCTACATCAGGTAGGTCGGGCATTGGGTACTTGTCCCATGCCCTTCCCATAGCAGGAGAGGAGTTTGCTGTGGGGACGCAGCATTCCCCTCGCCGTGCCTTGACCAATTTAGGAGGCAGCTGGCTGACTATTCCAATAGGAATAGCGGACAACTCTTACCGTATGTCCAAGGTCTGCGACCCCGGAACATACACCTCTCAAAACAGGCCGAGGTGCCTCGGCATATGGGAATCTTAGTTCAAAAAACCAGAGAGATGTGAAGGCATCCCAAAGGTAGCCTCCGCCAGAGCTCTCTGGGAAGTTCACCTGCGAGAGAATACTTTCGCAGGCTCCCTTCAGGTAAAGGCAACCCCAAAGGTAGCCCCTTCATGTCTCTCCTACAAGGTTCTGCCTGCGAGAAAAAGTCGCTCGCAGGTATTGCCTGCGAGAGAATAGCCCTCGCAGGCAGCTTCCATAATACGATTATGTCTGATATGCATTTAAGGGACGCATAAGGTCATCCGACTCTCAGAGAAAAGTATTTGGTTTTCAATGAACAATATACCATTACATAATACGTACTAATTTTCATGTCTTATTTTCTAAATTATTAATTTATGCTCCTGTTGCAATTTGTGGTCGCAGACGAGTTTAGTAGCGCGGATGTGACGTCGAAATACGTGTACTGACATCTGCCGAGAACAATTACTACTAATTAATAATATGGTTTTCAACTACCATTCCTTTATTTATGACGCACTTCTGAAATATACATAATATGTACTAGTTTTCATGTAAACTTTCTAAACTATTAATTTATGCTTCTGTTGTGATTGGAGACGAGTTTAGTAGCGCGGATATGACGTCATATGCCGTTCCTCTCCAAGTCCACACAAATACTAACGGTGTCGACGAAGTATGTGTAATGACATCTGCCGATAGCAATTACTACTAATTAATAATATGGTTTTCAACTACTATTCCATTATTTATGACGCACTTTTGGAAAGAAATAATAAAAAGGATTTAATACACATTACCGTCTATATTTTACAAATTTAACTATTCAAATATTTGCAATTTAGCGTAGCATTGTCTTTCATTTCAGCCGCACAATTCATAACACAGACGAAATACCATTAATACATATTAATTTCTGTATTCAATTTCTCAGATTTAATTATTCATTTCTCATATTTAATTATTCAAATATTTGTAATTTATCAAAAGGTTTTTCTTTCGTTTCAGCCTCATTTTTTAAAAATAAAAGAGAAAAAAATCATTTAATTCATTTTAATATCTATATTCAATTTATCCCTTCACTTGTCAGATCTAAGTATTGAAATATATTAATTTTCCATCATTTCAGAATCTCTTTTAAAAATACGAAATAAAAAAACCTTTTAATGCACATTAATTTCTATATTTAATATATCACTTAATTTTGCAAATATTTGTAACTTAGCTAAGCATTTTTCTTCATTTAAACCTCCGTATTCAAAATAATAAACTCATTTAATATATACTAATTTTTATACTGAAAATGTCCCTTCATTTTTTTTTCTTCAAATATTTGCAATTTAGCTTAAGATTTTTCTTCACTGCAGCCTCAGTTTTCATAATAGAGAGGAAAATCGATTTAATACAGTTTAATTTTTATATTGAATATATCCCTTCGGTTTTTAAATTTAATTATTCAAATATTTCTAATTTAAATTTGATGCGTGTTTGCCGTGCTAAGGGTAGATCACAAGTTTACGGCTTTTTGTGCTGACGTAGTCCATGACGTCATCTCTACGCGATCGAGTTCCGCTCCTGGGGGGTGGTAGACGCGTCTTACCCGGACAATGTTTGTTTCCTGGTCGCGAAGAACACGTGTACGAAAATTGGTGAAATTTGCTCCACCGGTGTAGATTTGTATAAGGAACATACAAGTATACAAACATACACACTGCTTTATTTATAAGAAGACTAGCTGGGTGCCCGGAGTTGCCCGATCATGAGTGAAAACACTATAAATATCTTTGACCCCTAAAAATATTTATCCGAATGAAATATCGACTGTTTTAGCATGTTTAAATATTTCCACCCCCGCTTCTGGGGGTGGTAGACGCGTCTCACCCCGACAGTGTTGGTTTCCTGGTCGCAAAGAACACGTGTACGAAATTTGGTTATATTTGCACCAGCGGTGTAGATTTGTATAACGAACATACAAACATACATATAAACATACAAACATACAAACATACATACATACATACACTCATTTTTATTTATAAGATTGTAGCATCCAAGTGTTATATTGTAATTTTATGTATTGACGTGTCCTGTATCCTCATACGAGGACTCATGGAATAAAATAAATCAAATCAAATCAATAGTTGTCAATTGACTATTTTCTGACTAAAACATTAACAACATAGGTTGAAAATAACCGCAGTCCATATTTAAACATTTTCAAATGATTCGTGGCGTTTCAAAATGAACCATCCAGATTTTACAAGGATATTATTTGGATATACTTTTGAAGTCATAAACACAAAACCGTCGGGGGACGATTTTTTCAAATAATTTTTATGAGCACAAAACATTTTATTTATGCATCAACAGACAGACACTGGGACTGGCGTCTTCACGTCGCAGTTTCCTCTCGTGGTTGGCGGAAGGGAAAGAAAGACACACAGACCCCGACCGAGTCTTTTCACAAAGCCGCACAGAAAGAAAATCCCACTACGTTGAGATGAGGCAACCTCGGAGGACAGATCCATAGTTGAGGCAGCTCTCACGTGTAGTGGCACTACATTGTGTTTAACACCAAAACTGTTCATTTAAAATGCAACTAACGTTTTCGTGCACGCATGTAAAATATGTGTAAAAAATAATGTCTCTGTATTATTTTATATTTAAAAAATAATTTAAAAAATGGACGAAAACAGACCAAGAATAGGGGTGAAAACAAAAGTTGTAGACTTATAAAATAGGACGTTTCATTTCCAAACATTGTGTACAATTAATTTATTTGTCATAGGACACACTATAAATAGTAAAAAAAGGTTAAAATACAATTAACGTCCATTAACAGACATTTTTTGTCTTCATGTTATGACATTCAACTTGCAGTTTAATCCCCAGAGGCGGGGTGGACTGGGGTGGAAATTTGCAAACATGCTCAAACAGTCGATATTCACGTCGAATAAATATTTTTCGGGGTCAATGAGATTTATAGTATTTCTCCCGATGTTTTTTTGTATAATTTCTGCCCCTTTTTGTATTGTTCGGAAGCATTCTTAGGAGGGTTGGGGATGGAGCGGCTTTACAAAAAAATAACGCGGAAACACCCGAGACTGGAGTCAAATCCGGGGTTCTGGATGTCGCTGAGTTGAATTGTGACATTCAACTTAACGTTTAACCCCCAGGGTTAAATTTCAAACAAGCTGAAACAGTCGATATTCACGTCAAATAAATATTTTTCGGGGTCAATGAGATTTATAGTATTTCTCGCGATGTTTTCGCGTATATTTTCTGTCCCCTTTTTGTATTGTTCGGAGCGACTTTACAAAAAATAATAACGCGGAACACCCAAGTCTGGAGTCAAATCCGGGGTTGTGGATGTCGCTGAGTTCAATTGTAACATTCAACTTAACGTTTAACTCCCAGGGGCGGGGGCTGAAAAATTTCAAACGTGTTAAAACGGCAGATATTTTCGTCGAAATAAACTTTTTCTGGATCAATGAGATTAATATTATTTCTACCAAATTGTTTGTGTATAATTTCAACACATTTCGGCATAGGTTGGGAGCACCCTTAGTGCTGGGGGTGGAGTGGCGTTACATAAAAATAACGCGGAAACACCCGAGACTGGAGTAAAATCCGGGGTTGTGGATGTCGCTGAGTTTAAATATGACAACGCGGCCAACGCTGTGCACTCAGGTAGTCATAAATAAAAAACAGATGACAAGTAAAATATTCTTGTTGCGTATCTTCCTTTTCAGGTTTTAACTGGTGAATATCCTCTAACTTGAAGTTGTAAGTATTATAAACTAGGTTTTATGCTTCCTTAGTTCCCTCGAGTGCATTTCTGATTGACGAGTCATTACAACCTTATATATTTTTTAGAATATTAAACTGTTGCAGGTTCCTTTTTACCAGTGGCTCATGAATAGTCATGTATTCGGGATAGAACGGCTTTATGTTGACATAACACTGGATCGTTTGTATAGATTACATACGATGGAGGAATTCGCTAAACGAATTTTTTTTTGGGGGGGGGGATGACACGGAAGGAGTCTATTAAACGGAACGGAGAAATTTCCTAGGTGCTCTTAACTGTACTAAATAAAGCTGAAATAAGTGGGAAAATACTGGAACACAAAAAGTTGTGTGCATATAAAGAAGTGTAATCAACTAATTAATTTTATTGAAAGAAAAATATCAAACGATCTAAATTTACAAGATATTTCAACGAAGAAATGCAAGAACGAGCCCACTGTCCACTTATAAATATATTTTATTTTGACTTATGAATAACTTTGTATTTTATACCTTTACTAAACTTTATTTGATGATCTATGGATTATAGTTAATATAATAATTAAATTGGCCCTATGATGTATTTACATATCAGCTGTTTCTTCCTCAGTCCTAAGTTAGGCAATGCAAGAACTTGAATTGTGAGTTGAAGGTTAGCCTTAAGGAACAGGTATATACAAAGCAAAGATAGAGAAGACTGTCGCATGGACGAGAGGGTAGCTCAGATGGTTACAGCAGCTGCGTATTCATCAGTGCTCCCGGGTTCTATTCCCGGTTCCATCCAATATTTTTTTTTACTGTTCCTCTTAATATACTTTGTCACTATGAGGATTACATAATAAGTGTTTTTTAAATAAGTTGTTCCATGCAAATTATTGTACGAGAAGGCATAAATTGAGTTCTTAGCAAATGGCGGCACTGGGCTGCGAGGAAATTGCGGAAAATTAATCACAATTGAGTTGTTTACCCCAGATGTGTAAGTGACACCAGCGTCGCCACTAACACGGTCTTAAATCCAGACAACTCTTCATACTTATAATTTATTTTACTCTTTTTACATTCATATCGTAGCAAACCTCTGAATTCATTACCTTTTGTATTTGCGTAAAGATTTGTTTGCCGGAGAGAACCACAAATTGATTGGGTCATTGTAGAAGAAGGAGACTTGAAGGGAGAAACAAAGGAAGAAGCTTAGGACGTGGTCGGAGTGGAGAAATAAATTTACGAACCAGGGCCAGTGGGCACAACACTTAATAATAAAAGCATTTTTCCAATCCAAATGGAAAATAAATTTCGTTAACAGAGAAAAATTCAAGTTTTTAAATAAATTCTGTGAGTTTCAGTGCATTTAAGAAGTTATGCAGTTTCAAAATACCTCCTTCGCCTTGACCAAATGCTTTGTGAAGACGTCTGCGTCTCTTATCTGTCTCCAGAATGGCGTATCGTGTGACTAAGAGGCGAATAACGGTCTTGTATCATGTTTCAGGCACGAAGTATTTGCTCACTTAGCGTTCCGCACGTTCGTATTTGCATCTCTGGCCAGAGAGCGCTCTTATGTTGAGATACTGCATGAAGCGTTCTCTGACGCTAAGTAACGTCTGTGACGATGTACAAATACAAACCACAGATTAACGTTGCACAGATTAACGATATCATTCTGTGTAAATATTAGGCACGATTGGCTTAGAATTTTTTCTACCACTTCACGTGGGACAAGGCGAAAACTCTGGAACTAAATCTGGTAGAATCCAGATTACTTCAGTAATTATCCTAGTTGTCGCTGCCATAAACTTGCGTAATAATTCAGTCATGGACAATCATAACCTTTACAGCCTTATTTTAAAATGCATCAACTAGCAATTTCATTCACGCTTTTTAAGTTACCGACTTCTAAAAATCTTAATCCTTTCAATTAAGCTGTTTCTTTTAAATCTGTTGCAGCCTTTAATTTGTCTCCTGTTGAGTTATTGAATGGGAACCATCTTCGTCTTTTTCACAGTAGCATAAATAGAAATAAACACACAAATTAGAAATATTCATTTTTAAATATTATTTTCCAATATGGAGGATAGAAAACGCTTTAGGTGTTGGTCACATTAATATAGCAATGGAACAACTAATATTAGATTTTAATCAAATTTTTTGATTTTTTTGGGGGGAAACAGGCTACATGAGGGTGATCCACTTTGGGCAACTCCCCTTTAATAGCATAGGAAGGGATTTGAAAGGGGGGATGCGGAAGGGTAGAGAAAGGTTGCCAAGGTTTAACAAGGGCCCCCGGGCTATATTTTAAGGATCCTACCTGGCATTCGCCTAGAAAAACCTGCATCGGGTAGGTCGGGCATTGGGTACTTGTCCCACGCCCTTCCGATAGCGGGCGAGGAGGTTGCTGTGGGGACGCAGCATTCCATTCTCCGTGCCTCGACCAGTTTAGGTGGCAGCTGGCCTACTATTCCAATGGGAATAGCGGACAACTCTTACCGTATGCCCAAGGTCTGTTACCCCGGAACACGGTCTATTTAATCGTATGCTTTTCGGAAATGAAATGAAATGAATGAAAGCGATAAGATTTTTTGTAGGACTAGAGGTTTAGGATTTGTTCAGAGCAGGATATCCCCTTTTTTTCATTACTATGATGAAAAGTAATTTAAATTAATATTCAGCGTCCCTCATAACTCATTAATAGACCACTTACACACTTAAAAGTCGGAGTTTAAGGATAATTTATAAGGGAATCAGTCTGACGTTAACGGGGTTTTAAGGTTGAGGGCGTGTCGTTATACACGTGTTCTTTTTGTGTGTGTTGCACTGCGCAGTAGGAGTGCAGTAAATGAAGGCTTCCGACCTGCCCGTCCTCCTCTCTCTATTGAGGAAATCCGCACTTGGGCGCAGTGAGGCGCCTATGACGCCGTAACTAACCCTCTGGAAAGACACTTCCAGGAGAAACACACGTGTAACACGACGTCACAAGATGGGTACGGAAATTGAGACATATAATTACAATGATCGACACTCATGATAGTGTTATTTTCCGATCACAATAAAATAAAGGCTGACATAGTTGTTGGGAATCGACATTTGGATTTGCCTATAACATTCTAAATATTTACTATCAAATGTCTTTTATACGACTAAGATAACTATATAAAAATATATATATACAGCATGTAGGGAAGCCCATAAATTAACATATGTATGTATGTATGTATATATAGCTTCTGCACATATAAATTAATAAAACCTCTCAAGTACGTTAAACTAAGGAACTTTATTTTAAACTAGTTGGGTTCCCGGCGTTGCCCGGAATGTCGTAAATCTATAACCCCCAATTTGACTCGAATCACGGTTGTTTCTGTGTTAATTTTATGAAACGCCCCTCTACCCCCACCCCTAAGGGTACTCCCCTACCATGCTGAAAGGGGTTGAAATTTTACAAACAACATAGGTAGAAATAATATCAACGTCATTGACCCCCCGACAAATATTTATTCCAGGCACATATCGACCATGTTTGAAAAATTCCACCCCCGGCCGTGGTGGGGGGGGGTTAAATGGCCAATTGAATGTCATAATTAAACTCACCGACATCCATAACCCTGGATTTGACTCCAATCTCGGTTGTATTCGCGTTATTTTCTTGTAAACGCCCTTACACCCTCACCCCTAACGTTTCTCCTTTTCAATGCTGTAAGGGTTTGAAATTATACTCATATCACATCTCGTTAACCCCCCCCCCCCCCCCAAAAAAAATATTTATGCGTCTCAAATATCGGCTGTTTTAGCAGGTTTAAATATTTCCACCCCCGCTCCTGGGGGGTGGTAGACGCGTCTCACCCCGACGGTGTTTGTTTTCTGAACGTTAAGAACACGTGTATGAAATTTGGTGAGTTTTGCTCCACCGCTCTACATTTGTATAAAGAACATACAAATATGTATACATACAAAGAAACACTCTGCTTTATTTATTAGATGATGTATAACTACAATACTATACTAAATTGTTTCAGCGATATCATTTTACTCGCTGCCGCGTGTAACCTCTGCGACGCGTTATCTAAACTCTCTGTTGTCAACATGCGAATTATATATGTAGCGGAATTATAGAATTTTTTATAAGACTAATATATATTAATTTACATAAATTTCTTACTTATCAATTTTTAATTAGTCACCAATTAAAACACTCGTACTATTTTCCAAACATGAATTCAAAGTTAATGCCTGAAGAAGCAATCGATTTTAGCCATAATCATTTTAATGACATCCAATTTAACAATTTTACGGTTGAAGCCTGCAATTAAAATATCATATATATTCATCAATATATTTAACATTTAATTTTCCTGGTCCAATTTTTATTGCAGTATTTTAAAAAGATATTTCCTCATTTAAAAACCACGGTGTAACGTGTGCTCTTATCTTTACGTACACACCTTCAAGTAATATATTTTCTTACTGGATATCTAAGACCAATAGAGTAAACGATCGGAATTCCAGGTAGATTAATCTCAAGGTCATTTGCAAATTCATAAATGAATGGCCAACATCAGAAACGTTGCCCGATGTTATGTTGTATCATTCTCAATGCCCATGTTTTTTGGATCCAAATGTAACGCTTCACAAGGTTCTTCCACGCTTCTAATCACACTCAAATAAGGTTTACTCGTTGCTAATTTATAAAAACAGTGGTTTTACTTACTTACTCCATGGCTCTACGATCCATTAGGGGCCTTGGCCTCCAAATTTATATTTCTCCAATTGTCCCTGTCCTCAGCCCGCCTACGCCACTTCCTGACTCCGACCGTCCTTAAACCTTCCTCCACATCTTCCAGCCATCTCATCCTGGGCCGTTCTCTCCATCTCCTGCCCCCAGGGTGTCTTGTTAGTGCCTTTTTTTGGCAATCTTTCATCCTCCATTCGTTGTACGTGCCCGATCCATCCAAATCTTCTCATTTTTACTGAGGCTACTAAATCCGGTTCCTTTATTTGTTTTGATCCTCCATAAATTTTTTTTTCCTTCACCGGTCCATATATTTTTCTCAATACTTTCCTTTCCCACACGTTCAATCTCCTCTCTATTGCCTCAGTCAATACCCATGCCTCACTCCTATAGACTGGTGTGAGCATTCTTTTACACATCATCACTTTCAGTTTCCTGTTGGTTTAACATGGGACAAAAATTCATTTGACGCAAATATTTGCTGTACAAAACAAAAATTACCCTGAATTTTAGAAGCGTCGATGCGATTCACGCCAAAGTTGCTCTCGAAGTTGTATCGAAGAATCGGCAACATCGTTGTGATAGTTGCTTCAATTATAACTTCCTTTCATCTTATTCACGAACAGACTTCTAGACGGTTCTAGAGAGACTTCATCAGCTTAGTGAGCCCGCCAAAACCATGGACTCGACACCAAAGTTGGTCAATTTTATTAATCCAATTCCTCGTCTCGCTCCCCCGAAACAAATGCCACAGGGACTGTCACCGGTTAATCAAATTACCCTGTGAAGTATTTGCTTTGTGCTTTCCAACTTTTTTTTTTTAAGGTGGCAACTTCCCTCTTATAGCATAGGAAGGGATTTGAAAGGGGGGATGCGGAAGGGTAGAAGAAGGTAGCTAAGGGTTAACAAGGGCCTCTGGGCTATGGTTTAAGGATCCTACCCGGCATTCGCCTAAAAGTAATGCAGGAAAAAAACCTAGAAAAACCTGCATCAGGTAGGTCGGTCATTGGGTACTTGTCCCACGCTCTTCCAATAGCGGGAGAGGAGTTTTCTGTGGGGACGCAGCATTCGCTTCTCCGTGCCTCGACCAGTTTAGGAGGCAGCTGGCCGACTATTCCAATGGGAATAGCGGAACCTCTTACCGTAAACCCCAAGGTGTGTGACCCCGGAAAATACACCTCTCAGAACAGGCCGAGGTGCCTCGGCTTGTGAGTACCTTAGTTGAAAAACGGAGAGAGGCATCCTTTTTTTAGGGCAACAGGCTACATGAGGGTAATCCACTTTGGGCAACTCCCTTTTAATAGCATAGGAAGGGATTTGAAAGGGGATGTGGAAGGGTAGAGGAAGGTAGCCAAGGGTTAAGAAGGGCCCCCGGGCTATATTTTAAGGATCCTACCTGGCATTCGCCTAAAGAAATGCAGGGAAAACACTAGAAAAACCTGCATAGGGTACTTGTCCCACGCCGTTCCAATAGCGGGAGATGAGTTTGCTGTGGGGACGCAGCATTCCCTTCTCAGTGCCTCGACCAGTTTAGGAGGCAGTTGGCCGACTATTCCAATGGGAATAGATGACACCTCTTACCGTATGCCCAAGGTCTGTGACCCCGGAACATACACCTCTCAAAACAGACCGAGGTGCCTCGGTTTTTTTTTATTCCTCAAAATATGGCCTTTAATATAAAAACCACGTTGCAGACAACTGAATGATACTGATCAGTTTCCAAAATAGGAGCCAAACATCGCTTACACAATGCTCCATGCTGAGATTGAAATGTTACAAAGCTTCTTACTTCCAGTTATCAAGGTTCACTTCTACTGAACTTGGGTGATGTATAAATAAGAGCTTTTTTGGGAGGGAAAGTTAGAAGGTAAAGTAATTATATATTCACAGTTTCCCTTGGCTTAGAGTTGTTCCCTTCTGCGCCCCCCCCCCCATCCGGTTTAGTTTATAATCGTGACTAGATTGTTATCAAATAAATTAAACATGCAATTTATTTACGAAACGGAACTTAACGTGTCTCATACACTTTTAATGATTGAAAATTGACTGGTATTACGTATAACTAATGGAAATTGGCCAACGGTCAGGATTTATTTATAAATATAAAAATTTTACAATTAACTAAAAATACATCACGTTTCTTCACTTTGTTTAAAGATGTTTTGAGATGTGTATATTACTAAATAAACATTTAAAAAAATGTTTTGTAATTTATAATAAAAACAATTTAACAGAAAAAAATGGCCGCCCATGTAACTTAATGGACGATGTCCAAATATTTTTTGTTCGGTAATTAAATTCAATTAATTGTGTAATTTATTCACAATGGCAAATATTAACGTTTCACTGTGAAAATGTTTTATTAACGTTTCAGTGAAGAAAAACTACTATTTCAGCTATCAATTATAAATATATTTTTTAAGGGCAACAGGCTACATGAGGGTAATCCACATGGTGGCAACTCCCCCTTTAATAGGATAGGAAGGGATCTGAAAGAGGGTATGCGGAAAGGTAGCCAAGGGTTAACTAGGGTCCCCAAGCTATGGTTTAAGGATCCTACCCGGGGCAATTCGCCTAAAAGTAATGCAGGGAAAACCCTAGAAAAACCTGCATCAGGTAGGTCGGGCATTTGGCACTTGTCCCACGCCCTTCCGATAGCGGGAGAGGGGTTAGCTGTGGGGTCGTAGCTTTCCCCTCTCCGTGCCTTGTCTAGTTTAGGAGGCAGCTGGCCGACTATTCCAATGCGAATAGCGGACAACTCTTACCGTATGCCCAAGGTCTGCGACCCCCGAACATACACCTCTCAAACCAGGCCGAGGTGCCTCGTCATGTGGGAAACGTAGTAAAAAAATTCAGAGAGATATGAAGGCATCCCCAAAGGTAGCCTCTGCCAGAGCTCTCTGGGTATAAATAAAAATTGAAACGTAGTCTAAATTGTATTAAATATAAGGTAAAAAATGGCTGAATGACAAATTTACACTGTTTTAAAAAAAACTACAATCAAGTACAAAACGTTTGTTCGCTTTGCTTAGGGAACTTTTCAGTTGTATCTAAGAAATAATGGAGAAATAGAATGATAAAGACAATAAAACGTTGAAACGTTAACAAATAAAATTATCTTTAGAATAACATGGCTACTTACGCAATTAAAGAAACACTTAAATATAATGTAAATTTACAAGGTGTGTCCGCTGTTTTTAGTCTGAAAAAAAATTATTTTTATAGAAAGCAAAAAAAGACAATTATTCAAAGTACCGGCCATCGCTAGCTACACATTTTTCCTATCTCAGGGGCTTTTTTTGGATACCACGCCAAATAAATTTCTTCTTTCTCGAGGAAAAGTACTCATCAAGGCATTTTATGACGTTTTCGTAAGAATGGAAGTGCTGTTAGGCGAGCGCCTGGCCCGTCGACGAAAACAGGTGGTAGTAGGAAAGGGCTAGATCTGTTGGATAAGCGGCATAGAGTAGCACCTCCCAGTTGAGTGTTTCGGGCCGTTGTTGATGTGTGCGATGGTGCTCTATCGTCGTGGAGGAAAATCACCTTGTCAGGCCTTTGCTGATAATCCTGACTTCTTTTTTTACTCGCAGAGCAGGGTGCAATTAGATCAGGTGTTGGTGGTAGCATTAACAGTTTCACCAGGTGTCAATAGTTCATAGTAAGACGATCCCCTGCAACAAACACACAGCATCGTGGTCCGTCGGAAGCGATTAGGTCTTGCGGACGATGTTGATGGTTGGTCGGGATCAACCCACGATTTCTTGCGTTTATGATTCTCGAAATATAACCACTCTTCATCGCTAGTCACAATCCAACACAGGAACGACTGTCTCTTTTGTCTGTCGGGCAAGATTTCGCACGTGTTTCGACGTCCCTGTCGTTCAATTCATGCGTCACCCACTTTGGCAATCCTTTGAACTTTTCCCACGGCACGTAGTTCGCATGGAAATGGCTGGTTGAGTAACACCCAATTACTCAGCAAGCATTTTATTTCTTTTTTTGCGATTGGGCAACGTTCCTCGTACAAAAGAGACTGCAATTGATGGTCCTGCGCCTTCCTGGGCCCGTTTTTTTTTTCATCCTCAGATTAAAAATTCCCGTCCCCGAACCGACGAAACCAATTTCTGCACGAGTGTTTCCGATAAATCACTGTCGCCATGGACCATTTGATGCGATTCGGTAAGGCCGATTTCTTCTAATTGAAGCTTCCCTCATATGCTCCTATTTTGGCAAAAAAAAACTAGACATGATTACCACACCAAATGAAAAATGTATGTTGTTGCATGAAATTGTGCAGTGGCTATTGTTGACAGATAATAATTTGGATTTAAAAAAAATAATGCAGTGCCCATAGTAGCTTAATATGATCACTAACGCCATCTATGGGCAAACGCCTGGTAAAAAAAAACAATTTAACAGAAAAATTTAAGACTTCCTCAATGAATTTCAATGGCCGAAATGAAACCAAACACTGCCAAATACAAAAAAAAACTTCAAAAAAACTTACATTGTTGTAACTGATTTTTTTTTAAAACTCAACCATTAAAGTTATACAAATTTGAAAGAATGCATCATTTAAATTTTATGTATCAGTTTTGACATTAATTAAATTTATTTTGGACACTAGTATGCAGCAATTTTGCTCATCAAGCAATGATAATAATTTATTTCATTATATAAAATTTTTCCCTTCTTCTGCTTTCCAGGATTAGGCTTTCAGCCTGTTCCTGCTTCACCTCACCATCTCTACCTTGGTCTTCCAACACTCCTTTTGCATAATGGTTTATATTCCAGCACTTGTCTCTCTCCACCTTTCTTTATACCCCTGTTAACTTATCTGTGATCGCCTCAACACTTATGGAAGTACTCCTTACTTTATCCATCCTTGTACATCCCCTTCACTGTTCTAAGAAATTTCATTTCAGCAGCCTCTATTTATGTTTTGTTACCCTGCAGTCTGACCCATACAACATTGCCATCACCTTATAAAATTTAATTTGTGTTTCTTTTCTGGTTTTTACCTTTTAACGTTCTTCTTATTGTCCCACATATCCTTCTGAAAATTATATATTTTATTTGTTATATCTTTATCCTCTTCAAATGTTATTTCACATCCTAAATATTGGAACTGTTCGAGTGTTTTCCCTTCTGTGACAATTTTTGTTCTTATTGGATGGTTTCCTAAGAACGCCGTGGTGTTTGTTTTACTGATTGAAATTTTCAGGTTATATATTTTACTCCGTTGGTGTAACTTATAAACCGCCATCTTCGTTATATTGGATAATAACCTGGTCATCGGCGAATAGCAATGTGTTTAGATATTCAGTGTCCCAGTTTTATGCCCTGGTGATACATTATCTTCCTTTCAATCACTTTTGTTCTTTAATTCTGGTTCGAAGCTTACGCTTAGTCTGACCGATATAGCAGGCAAAGCGACGAGCTCTGTGAAGCTTATAAAAAACACATATGAACCAATACGGTAAGTAGCAGTCTAGGAGATAGAATTGGATATTCATTTACGTCTGATAGAAACTTAGTTCAAAATGTTTTAATAAGTTGAGGAGAATTAGATAATGTTCGGAATATTGGAAGATTTCATGTTCGAGTACAGTTACGGGGGGGAAAAAAAGGTGCTTCTTACCGTGGTTGAAGACAGCAAGACTCCGAGACAATACCGAGAACTACCGGGAAACAAATATATCCATCGTTGCCATCAAGGTGGCCATCGAACAAGTAACAAATAGTAAATTATGACCGGGTTTATGCACCTGCAATGCACTTAAAAAGAAAGAAACCACTAATCAGAAGAAAATGTAAATATATATAATTTTATTTAATCGTTATTAAATTAAATCTGGTAAATTAAATATTAAATTATTTTAAATTAGAACAATCCGTTAAAAAATAATTAAAACTCTTTTCAGCATTTGTCGTTCATTTATATCTATGTATATAACACATATTCCTGCTATCGATGCAGAAGAAAAGATCACTCACGCTTAATGTAATTGTATCATAAATAAATAATGTACCAGGGCCAATTTTTTTTAGCGGCGTTGTGCTTTTGTGAACACTAATTGTTTATTTTCTTTGCATTTGAGCGAGGGTGCATTTTAAGTTGTTTTGTTTTTGTTTTGTGGAAAAATAAACATTTATCTTCCCCCCCGCGCGCGCGCGCGCGTCTTCCAAAGAATACAAATGAGTTTTTGTAGGGAAATGATCTTCTTTACTGTCAACAAAATTGATTTTTTTTAAGGGCAACAGGCTACATGAGGGTGATCCACCTTGGGCAACTCCCCTTTAAAAGCATAGGAAGGAATTTGAAAGGGGGGATGCGGAAGGGAAGAGGAAGGTAGCTAAGGGTTAACTAAGGCCCCCGGGCTATATTTTAAGGATCATACCTGTACGCCTGTACAGCAAGACACAATTCTCACACAACACCATCATAACACGACTGGGCAAGTATCACCACACCCGCGTCACAAAACACAAACACCCCAAGCACCTCCTCCTCCAATCCGAACCACACCATGATCGGCTCATCACGATAAAACTGACCACGCTTGCTTACGGTTTTTACAGGACGTGTACGGAGATCCGGACTCCACGAAGAGAAGAGGATCGACGTGCATGATACCCACAACCAACTACTAACTTATTCCTTCCAACAATACCATGTGCATGTTGCTGTCGCACAAGAGCAGTATCCTATCTCATCGTGCCCTTCAACCCATCTAACTATCGCTGAGGTTTTTTCCCCGGAGAGGAAACCCTTCAGGTTGAATTATCGGCACATTTTTCCCCTCAGCCCTTCGCTCTTCATTCTGTCTTTCTCACAAGCTATCTCCGTGAACGACCGTATTAAAGGGTATTATGCCCTCAGGTGCGGATTGCGAACCTTGAAGGAGAGACACGAAGGGGCTACCTTTGGGGATGCCTTTTCCTCTCCGATTTTAAACTAAGGTTCCCACAAGCCGAGGCACCTCGGCCTGTTCTGAGAGGTGTATGTTCCGGGGTCGCAGAACTTGGGCATACACTGAGAGTTGTTCTCTGTTTCCATTGGAACAGTCGGCCAGATGCCTCCTAAACTGGTCGAGGCACGGAGAAGGGAATGCTGCGTCCCCACAGCAAACTCCTCTCCCGCTATCGGCAGGGCGTGGGATGAGTATCCAATACCCGACCTACCTGATGCAGGTTTTTCTAGGGTTTTCCCTGCATTTCTTTAGGCGAATGCCGGGTAGGATCCTTAAACTATAGCCCGGGGACCCTAGTAACCCTTGGCTATCTTCCTCTACCCTTCCGCATCCCCCCTTTCAAATCCCTTCCTATGCTATTAAAGGGGAGTTGCCCAACGTGGATCACCCTCATGTAGCCTGTTGCCCTAAAAAAAAACAGGTGCGGATCAAACACAAGTTCTCAATCCTTGAGTTCCAAGTTAGTTTACTAACAGCTCGTGCAAAGGGGGTGTAGAAAGTGGTAGACGCCCCATGCTTGGCGGCCGTGCGTGCTTTCAAGGGGGCACGGCCTTTAAGGGCCTTTGGTCCGTTAAAAAAAAAAGACCACCAAAATTTAGCCTGAGAAACCGTGACGCTAGACCTACCTGTCGTGTTACGAGAAACGAAAAGCCAAACTACAATTGGTGGAAATCATAAAGAAAAGAGGGATTCTTAAGGTGTCCCTTCGAGACTATGAGCTTTTAAAAGGAGATGTGGAGCAGGGAAATGGGATCGTCACCATTATTATTGTCGTTTTTGAGAGGGAGATTAACGGAAGAATAAAGAGTGCAGAGGGCCACAAAACCCTAAAAGAGATTAAAATACCTGAAGATCATGCTATAGTTATGGCAAACATATGGAATACTCTCATCGTACTTCCTGAGTATTATGTTGGAGCCGGACGACCAAGTTTTGGAGCTGTTAAAATTGTAAGGAAATGGCGACTGTAAGTTGGAGATAGTCAGGCCATAATGGTTTTGTTTTTAACTTTGCCGCTTATCTTTGCAGAATTGCTGGTCATGATATGATATTTACCAGTGCTCAAATATAGTCACCAAGCTCACGGGTAACCTGTGATAACAAAAATTTCGGAGCTCTATGTTTGTATGTTAAGTATAATATTTTTAATATTATATTTTAAAACATTTAATTTAGATCCAATCTTGTTCCGAGGCTCTACGTGAAGCTTATGAGTTCTGAAAATTTTTACATGCACAGGTTACCGGCCAACGTGGAGGACCAGTGAGTTACTCTTCGTCTGACCCCTACCCTTTGACCTGTCTGGCTTGGGTAACCCTACCAGGAGCTTAAGCTCCCGCCACCACAGCTCTCAGGGTCACTGGGGCACGCAAACCTCTCCACCTCGATAAGGTGGTAACCCACGGAGAACTACAAATGGCGGTTTATAAGTTTCACCAGCGGAGTAAAATACATAACCTGAAAATTTCAATAAGTAAAACAAAAAACCATGGCGTTCTTAGGAAACAATCCAATAAGAACAAAAATTATCACAGAAGGAAAAACACTCGAACATTTCCAATATTTAGGATGTGAAATAACATTTGAAGAGGATAAAGATATCACAAATAAAATATATAATTTTCAGAGGATATGTGGGACAATAAGAAGAACGTTAAAAGGTAAAAACCAGGAAAGAAACACAAATTAAATTTTATAAGGTGATGGCAATGTTGTGTGGGTCAGAATGCTGGGTAACAATACATAAATAGAGGCAGCTGTAATGAAATTTCTTACAGCAGTGAAAGGGGGTGTACTTCCATAAGTGTTGAGGCGATCACAGATTGCGAATACCTAGAGACAAGTGCTGGAATATAAACCATTACGCAAAAGGAAGTGTTGGAAGACCAAGGTTGAGATGGTGAGGTGAAGCCTGAAAAGAAGAAGAAGAAGAAAATTTAATTTTAATATATTTATTTATATTATTTCAGATATTACAACTGATTTGACTAATTTAATTAATAATGATTTAAGGGAGATAAAATAAATTTTAATGGAATGAAATTCGACGTTCACGAGACGTAACCTAAAAAAAATTGTCGATTATGTTTCTTCTCTTTGCAACGTTTCGACTCTTGTTGCATCCAGGTCATTCTGCCAATCGAAGAAGGCACGTGTTTCCGGTTTTCAGTTGTTTTCCCAATGGTAGAATTTTTTTAAAAAGTGCATAGTATTAAGCAGTTAATAATGAAGCACACCAGATGGTAAAGGAGTGTTTTCATGAACGCATACACCAACTGAAGACAGAGCACTCAAGATGCTTAATCAGGTTAGAGTGGCATTTTCAAGTGTAGATACAATCTGTGCAGAGCATGTTTACAAATTTTTAGGTTAGAGTCGTCATCATCTGCCTCGTTCCAATCGCTGAAGAAGTGCGTGTTGATTCCAAGTTGTAGTTTTCCTGTTGCTTGCAAAAGAACGAGGAAAGGAAAACACTCACGGTCATCGACATTTTTCAAAGCATGCGTCCGTCCGGTTTTGCCCTCATCCGTTCCGAGAAGTGCCTGCCCTTCCGTGACACAAATGACGTCGCAATTACCAGCATATTACGCAATAGCCGCCGGCTTCGTTGTGTGTAGATACTTACCAAGTAGACACATACTGCTCCTATCATTGTGGCCCACACACACACGCACAGAGAGAAATGTCGGGGTCTATCGTTCCGTATTTTACTCGACTCATCAACGCGCACGCGGCGCAATTATTTCAAAGTTAAATTATCCGATCGGGATGACTGAAATAAATGCCGTATATTTGATTACTTGACAAATCGTGCTAAAAAAATTCAGATGGTAGAGATTCAGACGTTTTATAAAAATATATACAGACAGATCTTCCAAAGATATTAATGTAAAATGCGATGGATACGCTACAAGACAATATTATAGGAATTCTTAAATTAAGCAACGGACTCATCCACGAACAAATAAATCTAAGGACAGACGAGCATAAAAAAGTATCCATTATTCAGGAATAAAACTTTTAAATTCTCTTCCTATAACAACAAGCTTCAATCTATTTGTAAGGAAAGTTAAAACTATGCTCGTATTTCATGGCGCGTATTATTCTGTTAACGAATTCGTAAATCGGTCTAAAGTTAACTCTTAGTATTTCCGCGCAAAGCACGAGTTATTATGTTAAATCTACATCATATTGATTTTTTTACGTACATTTGATGCTGCACATTTCTTTATTTCATGTAATCGTTGGCATCGGATGTCACCATATACAAAATATAGGCCTACTGAAAACATATCATGTCTTTGGGGGCACCAAAGAAAGTAGTTTTTCTTCTTCTTCTTCTTCTTCTTCTCGGCTTTTCTCCCTTTCATAGGTTTGTCGTCTTCAATTTCCATTTCTGTCTGTCGTTTCAATCTCCCTCTTCGAAAATTCCTATTCTCCGTTATGGATTTCACATGGGTTTCCCACTTTAATCTGGGTCTGCCCCGTTTATTTTTTCCAGGAGGTGATCATTGGTATATTTGTTTTGGCCATCTTCCATTCTTTGTACGTGACCATTCCATTTAAGGGTTTGATTTTCAATCATTTTAACGACAGACGTGGTTACGTTTATTTCTTTCCAAAGGAGCTCATTTCTAATTTTATCCTGCCCTTATTATTTTTTGAAGACTTCTCCTCAGATAATCCAATTCTACTGTTCTAATTTTGTTCTTTTTGTAATTCTGTCAGGGGCCAAGTTTCATTACCATAACATAGAATGTTCTGTATTTATGCTCTTATATAAATTTTGATTTTTGTTTCCTTTGTTAAATTTTTATTCCAAATTATTCCGGGGGTAAAATCTTGGTAGCATTCTTTTAGTTTGTATATCTCTTTCACATGTTGCTACATTTATAATTATTGACCCTAGGTATTTAAAAATATTCAATTTTTTTTATTTTTCCTGTTTCGAATGTTATGTCTTCTACATATTTTCTCTAAACACATGTATTCTGTCATCTGTAAATTTATGTTCAGCCCCCATTTTTTATATTCTTTCATGAGCTTATTTATCATGTCCTCTTCATCTCCTGCAAATATTACCTGATCGTTGGCTAACAGCAATGAATGTAGTAGTATCTTATTTCCTATAGGAATGCCCATTTTTTTAAAAAAAATCCAGCGTCCTTTTAACACTATAAAGATAAGTCAGAATAATCATACATGTCTTTTCGGAACGTTTATCGCGAATTTTGTTTACATGTCCAGTCCTGATTTCAATTTGAAGCAGCGAATAAAGATAATAAAACAAGTATAATATAAATACTGCGTGTTTAAATGATTAGAACACTGATTTCATATCCTGAAAGCCCATCGATGAGTTTCTCAAGCCGCGTCGCTCCTCGCGTTAACCTTCACAACAAGTACACAACAATAGGCCTGGAGTTCCACCAAGAACGAGGAAAACATTACGTCATTGTCTTAAAATTAAGCTCGAGGATTTTAAGCGGTTCTGGGACGTAGAAAACTTAGATCGTCGACGTAGCACTGTGTAATGATAACCTCTTTCTCGTATTATTACGGCTCTCGCATTATGCATATTTTTTTTTTAATCCTAAAGTCGCCAGCGAGTAAGTAAAACTGAGATAATTATTTAAAGTCGAAACTAAGTCCCTTTTGTGTCAACATTGACGCCAAATTTTCTTAAAAGAATTTAATTAAAAACTAAAGCGCACACCTTCAGATATTTCTCCATAAAATTTTAATTACTTCTTGATATTACAAGAAATAATTTTTAAATATAGAATTTCATAATTATATTATAAAAAAAAATGTTTCTCTATAATTTTTCAGATATTCAGACTTGTAAAAAATCAACTTACAAAATGTTTTGTATTTGCACCTGAAGAGGTTCCAAAACAGAGAGACGATACGTAATGCAAATATGTAAACAGTGTTAGTTTTTTATTTTGCCACAATGATTCTGAGAAGTTTGCTGATTTATTCAATTATGATCATTACTGTCAGTTATAACATGAAGTTGTCACCACTTGTGATTTTGAATACTGAAGGTCAACATCCCAACTGAGTTAACATCTCTTAATCGTACATATATGCTTCCTCATTAGGAGTCAATTTTAATGCTGTAATTATGTCTAATAAACTTCCACTATACAATTAAGAGCTAATAAAACCAAATTGAAACAAGAAATTACTATTTTTTTGTTTGGGCACTCCGCTTTAGTTAATGGAACCATATAATAAGTATACATATAAGACTTTAGGTAATCTGTTGTTATTTGACAATAAAGAAAGATCATGTGACAATAAACGTAAATAAAAAAAACCAGTATTCAATTAAAACAGAGTTTCCATTGTTGAACATTTCCAGACTCATAACATATCCTTGAAGGCTGGCTTCTACAGGATTTAGGGAGTACGATTTTATTCTTTTCGATATGAAAACCAGTTCATGAAAACTTTGAGTACATGGCGGCAGTAAACTAGGTATGAGTGTAATTCATGTTTTGCTTATTTTGGTAAATTTGCTGTAAATATTGAGGTCTCATTGGTTGACCATCAATTGACAATATCAAGTAATTTACCTTAAATACTATTGTACTTCTTTCAATAACTGTTACTTATACTTGCTACCACCTTGGAAATAATTTCTACTATCATGTATTAAAATAAAACTTTTTTTTTGGTCAGAATACACAGTGCAGATAGAACACGCATGTAAAATTTCACCCAGAATTGATATATATAATATCAATTATTTGCTTATAGAAGAATTTGGCAACATAAAAATTATTTATAATACTCCAAATACACTGTGCACACAATAAAGTAATAGATTAAGGTAAAGCATTGTGTAATTTATTTATTTGGTTAGTTCCTTCATTAAATTTATTGTGATTAGGTTAAATAATAACCAAATAACATACAAAATATTATAAACTAATTCAACCCAATGTTTCTGCAATCCTTGTTGCTTTTGTCAAGTGATTCAGAAAACTTAAGTAATTGTCTAATTAGCATACTTTTAACACTGACTTCTTAGATTTACTGTGTTCTTTTAGAGTTGAAAATAGTTCCAACACAAAATTTATGTTAATCGTCATGCAATCATAATAGTAGTAATTATATAGAAGGCATATAATTAATAAATAATACCCATGATCCTCTAACTCTAATAAATAAAAATAGAAAGGATTACTATTATAAGTTCTACTTGTCTTTTGAATAGATCGTCTACTATACACACACACAAATGCATTAGTATTGTGTAATATTCTACAGACCCTATTAGAAGATAGACTTCATGGATGTGGATTGAGTCATGAACTGTAAAGAAATTTTAATAATAATTACTTTTAATTCATTATATACTATAAATTAAATTTATATTTTGGTATATACTATAATGTATATCTTAATATAAATACAATTCTAGCAAATCATCGATTGAATGGTGTATTGAAATTTTAGTTGGTGCTAATTTTTTTACAATCCTGGATGACACTACTGTCCTTTCCATGTTTACTGCAACTTATCAGAGACAATCAGGTCCATGCCATACTATGAAAATTTTACACGTTATTGCTTCCCAACAACAACTTTTGATTCACGGTAAGTAATACCCTCTCTATTCCTCTTTCTTATCAAAAGGAATTTATTTGACAATGTCACATTATTTACTGATTGTAAATGCAGCCTTGTAGAACCCTTGAATTCATTTGGCCCAATCAGAATAAAAAGGTTTGCCAGCTATATGGATCCTTCAGTATAAGTCTTTGTCTCCTTAAGAAGGGGAATAAGGACAGTAGGTTTCAGTAAACTCATAGTAACTAAATATTTATTATAAATAACAGAATAAACTTATTCAAAATGCTTTGAATAGGCCACAGAAAATTCCTATAGGTTACTGTTGTAGTTTTATTGATTCTACTAACATATTCGTAAGAGAAAAAATGGTCGTTTCTGTTCAATATATACAATCAGGCATGTGCTATACTGTAATACAGAGACTATCAGAAACTATCTATACAGAGCAATAAATATTGCATATTACAATAGAGTATTCACTGTTGTAATATTATTATTTTACATAGTTATCCTCAGAAAAATTGTTGCTTGTGGTGATGTAGCATTTAACATAAAATTCATGAGTTGGCACTGGTCAGTTAGAAAATTGTGTTTGTTTAAAAGTTTGACCAGCCTGTTGTAAACAACATTCTCAAATATTTTAGAGAACATTTGAAACAATAAAAATTGATTAGTTTCCCAAATAATCAACATTGCCTTTCATGAATTTTGAAATTTTCTATCACTGATGCATGTTTCAAAGGCAATATTTCACTAAGTAGTACTCATGGCATTGAAATTAAAACACATACTCAGATTTAAGTACAACTAGACTGTTTGCATATATTTTGGTTTTTACTACATTAACACATCAGTAGCAGTTGATAAACTCAGCCCAAAGAATAAAAAATGTGTACATGAAAGTATAAAATATATTTATATAGTACATGGATGAATCAAGTCATTGAAACTTCCAGTTCAATGGAGAAATTGGACCATGGTCAAATGATTAGGAAAATATAATACAGAAACTGCATACCGTAAGCAAGTTTGCACAGCTGAAAAATAACTTGGAGAAACGAAAGGAAGTATTCAATAAGTACATAGGGTAAATGGATTTATTAAAAGAAAGACAAATAATTATGTGATGTACTATAAATTTCTAAGCAATATACTATATAGTAATTTATTCAATTGTGTGTATAAAGTTCATCTAATGAGATCAAGCATGGCAGTAATCTGGTTCTCTGTGCTATACAAACATGTCAATACACTATTGTATTGCTATACTATCTAGTCAGTAATTTAAAATTCAACTTTTTGATGCACAATCAAATATAAAGAAATTTCTGTACATACATTTAAATATGTTAATATCATTTTAATAACTTGTGTATGTGAAAGTACGTACAGAAGCATTATCTTAACACATCCTATGATCTGAAGGATAACCTACTCTTGTATACATGTAAGCAATACACTAATTACCATCATCAAAATATTTTATTTTCATATAATTAATTAGCCAGTGGTTCACATTTTGATGTATAGTTTCCATAGACTCATGTTGGAAAGTTGAAGTCAACTAAATAAATTCTAAAATGTAGCACAAATATGGAATTTGCAAAACATAAATTATGTAAAAATCTATTTTAACTGATTTGAAGTAATTGTGATTGCTTATTTATAAAATACTCTTCGATTACTCTTAGATTCACAAATTCAACAGAATTTATTGAGGTAATTTCAGCTATGGAATGTAGCCTTTGGCCTCAAGATAAGGTAACAAAAGGAAAATCACATTTAGTGTTTAAAACAAACTTAATTGCAATTTTTATCATGAATTTTTAAGTTCTTTAGTCAATATTATGATTACCTTCAGTAACTAAAATAAACAGAAAACTAATAGAATCATAATCATCCATATATAATGCAAACTACAGTGCTCCCTCCATTTTTCAGTATTGAAATTGGTGAAAAAAATTACTCTGTATCTTAGAATAAGAGACAGAAGATGCACATATTAATACGTTAATAAAATATACAAATCTATAGTGGGTTATTTGTGTGCCCACATTCCTCAAACACACAGCTTGAATATTAGGAATATTAGTGGCAGAACTTAAGGAAACGAGCATAACAGAAGTTACAGAACAACATGTTGTCTCAGGATGGTGTAACACAGTGTAATGTAATTCAATAACAGGACATAATTGAAAGAATATGATACGATTAGAACTAGATTATCAATTCATATTTATAAGGCAAGAAAAGATTCATGCATGTAACAGATTCTAAGCACAATAACAAGATAAGCCTAGTTTCTCAGCTAGCATACTTATTTACATGAATGGTAGTTCGAATATGACTCATTTAGTATTCCTTTATGTAATCATCATTATCAATGGTACTGAATTAAAGTAATAATAAAATACGTAATTAAGAAACATTTAACAAATATGTGATGATAGGAAAATACTGCAAATTCTGAGTTAATGTGAATATTATGGAGAGATACAGAAATTATTGTATGAAATAAAAAAGATGATAGCAAGAAAAATGTGAAAAAGTTAAGGAAGGGATTTCATGACTTCATTTAAATAATATCATGTATATTTCTAAAAGATTAACATATAATGATAATGAAGAAAAGAGGTTTGTCAAGCTTCATACATTGAATACACATTTGCACAGAAATAAAACACGAACAATTGGAAAGTCATAAAAGGCTGTAAAATGTGATGCTATAGAAGAGAATGGATTGAAAATGAAGAACAAAGAAGATTTTGATGCACCCTGAATTGAAGATGACAAAAGAACCATAATTTAGTAGCACTAATTATATGTGGATAAGAATAACAGTGGAATACTGTGGTTATAGAACATAAAACAAACAGTTTAAGCATGTGATATTTAGCAGTTACAGTGATACACATACAAAACAAACAGAAAATAATAAATTTGAATTGTACCAAATCAAAACTAATAAATAATAACCCAAAAAAAGTAAACAAAAATATATTGCTTTCAAATTTAGTGCTATGTTCTATAACACAGAAAGTTGCTGTGTGTTTACATCATATGTTGGAAATGATGTCTGAACCAACTTAATTTTATTAGAAAACATATTCTGCAGATCTTATTCTGATATGCTTATCAGTTACTTTAGTTCTGCTAACTTGTGTTGTGCTATTTTTGTTTCGATCTTCCAACATAAATCTACATTCGTAGTACAGTGCACAGTTACTTTCTGAATGCACTATTTATTTGTGACATAAGTGTGTGGATGACAAATTGCTACCCTAAAAGTGTCCCCTCTCCAACATTCCAAACAATATATCCTATCCTGTGTTCAGCGAATGGGCGTTCCCTCAGTCCTTTCAGTGAGTAATAATGAGAATAATAGCCAAAGACAAAAAAATTAAGTGACGATATAAATACCACACGTTTCTGGAAACCTTGTTCCTTTGTCAAGGTTTGAGTTTGTCAACTGTAGTGTGTGGTTATGTTGCTCTAGGCTCTTGTGCTTTTAGTTTTCTTAACTCGTAGTGAAATGGGTGGTACTTCTTTTGTTTGTATTTGGGGATTTTTCAAAACAGACATATATTATTCATTTTCCTTTGATTCAGCCCCAGAATTTATGGCACCTGCAGAACCCTATTTCTGGCCAAGCAGCCAGAAATGACAGTATCCTATAAGTTAAAGATGCAGATTAATTAACTCCAATGTATTTGAGTCATTAATTGGCTGTACTTACATCGCCTAACCTCCACTCCACTCATCTGATCAACCGTCGTATCCCACAGGTGTACAAAATATACTGAAGACATAGGAAGGGACAACATGGATTTTGGTTGTTGAGTTACTCAAACTATTCAGATAAATAATTTTTACCACTATATTTTCATACAGCACTTTATGTTTGATTTTTAATATATGATCTCTGGAAAAGTAAAATATTCTATCGTTAAGTAAAAATATTCCATTCATTTGCAATCAACAGAGTAGATTCCAAGCGAACCATATGAGAATTTACGAAGATGGAACTTTTTGAGACAATATCCCAAAGTTGAGGAGTATTTTCTTACCTATATTACTAATACTAATGGATACAAAAGTTTTACAGTTGCTGCATTTGGCTCATAAAAATGTTTCTGGTGCATTAGTTTTAAAATTTTGTGTCTTTACAACAAATTCCAAGTGGAAGTGGATAGGTTAGAGAACTAAGTAATCGATTACGTATACTAGAATATATTTGCTATTATTCAGTAATTTATTGCTATTACTTATATATTTTTTACCTAATTTAAGTATTTTGTTTTTTAAACTTTTAGCAATAAAAATCTTAAGGTATACAAGTTTTTAATAAATTTTTCAGATAAATACATTATTAAGCTTACACCTGAGAAATAATCCTGTTTCATAAATTTTAGAGAAAAAATGGAATATAACGTTATTAAAAAGATTTCATTTTATTTGTGCCAACTATAAAATATGTACTTTTTACTAGTTACCTCAAGACTTAAACCTCATCACCGTTGTCCAATGAAATGAAATAAATTTAGCTCAACGATCCAATTCAAGACATTATTTTAACTGGATTAAGCATACAATTTGGCACTATTTTAATGACAAAATTCTCAAAACAGTGAAATAACCTACTTATGTAGGAAAACTGATCAAATTCTCATGTAATATAACATATATAACAATACATTTAAAATTTGACAAATTCTGGATGGCCTAATATAAGAAGTTTGAAATGGATAATCTATTCCAGATATTCCCATAATACATACATATATATTTACAGTCACATACACAGATCAGGTTATTAGCGACTCATTATGGGAACTCAGTTTGTCGGGGTACTGATTTGATGAGATTATCTCTCAAGTACACAAACATCCATGCCTTCGCCGGGATTCGAACCCGGGACCTCTGTGATGTGAGGCACTCATGCTGACCGCTACACAACAGGAGGTTGGGTGTAATATTTTTATGATTTTTAAGGAGACTTTTCCTGTGAATAAATCTGAGAAGCTACAATTCTATTTTTTAAAAGATATTAAAGTTATATTTCAAATTTATTTGAGATATTTTGTGATTCATTGTAGAAATCAGCACTGACATCATGGTTTGATTGATAATAATCTTAATAATTCTCAATAGTTAAAATATTTAATAGGATCTGAGCAAATGTTCTGTAACCTATTATTTATTTATATAAGGAGTGGACAAGGCTTTGTAAAGAAGGACAATTAATTAAAACCATTTTCATGTATTCAATTTTTATTTCCTATTTCAAGTCAGGACATTCAGCAAACACAATGTGAGGCTAAATTTATTTGTATTCAAATTATTTAGAATTAGCAAATGTTTAATATATGTTAAAATTGGCTATGTTTGAAAATTATAAACAGTCTAGTGATTACATGATATTTGTTAAAATGTGTCAATTATATGAACCAATATAGAAGAAAAATGCCTTAACATTTATCTTTCTTTAGTCATTTATTACATAAGCAACATTTGGCTACAAGTATAATTTATATTAAACTTTTACTTTCTAATGTAATAATAAATTTGGAAAATTCAGCTATGATTCAGCATATCCTTGCATAATGAATGTGTTAACTTAACTATCAATCCAACTTAGTTTTTAATACAGACTAAACAACTTTTAGATCTCTGAATGTGTAACATTTATTCTAAATATTGCATATCAGCATTGTTCTTAATACATTTGACATTTTCAGAAGCTTGAGCAATAACAATCGAATTACTTAAAATACTGTAATAAGATTTATTACATTTTTATGCCTACTAACAGCCATTCACTTTTGAAACTGTCAAATAATGTGTGACTAAATTATTGTTAACATTTGTAATGTATTCAAATAAGCAACTTAAAGAAAGCTAATTCTAATAAAATTATATAATTGTTTCATTTTTAAATAATTTTAAACTAATAAGATAGAACATTACTAAACACAAATTCCTGAAATTAACTCAATAATAATGAGCACTGTATAATATTATTCACAAAGCATTAATAAAATAGTGGTCACATATGCAAACAAAAAATTAAGAATGTAGTTTTCAACCTAATAAAACAAAAGTTATTAACAATTGAGGAATGCTTCACAAATGCCCGTAAATTAAATAATTTTTTAAACTAAATCAAGTTTTCAGTCTCAATATTTTCTCATTTTAAGATTAACCTCTTGCCCTTCCTGACTAGTAAACTTCACTCAAGTTATCCATATAGAAGCAACAAATTTATGTTTTATTGAGTCTCATATGATGAAACACACTAATGGCAGAATAAATCTATACCCATTTTATTTATTGCCATGTGAGCTTTACATTGTATTTATGTTGTTTTGTCTATAGCAAATATGTAAAAAAACAGCATGTTATACTATAACAACTAGTAACTATGATGCATTATTTTAGCACAATATTATCTTGAAAAGAGCTGGAATTGTGTAATAATATATGTCTATACAAGCCTTTATCGTATTATGGACTGTATCATGAAAAACTTATAATCATATTTATTGGGTGATATAAAACAGTTCTACTTGAAGATAATTAACTGAAGTTTGGCAAGAGGCATAAATTGAACATATAATCTCACCTGGGATTAACTTTTAAAATGTCAAAATTATAATACCCAAAAATTCAAGTATCGAAGAATTGAACTAGTGTTAACTCAAGCTGTACGGAGAATAATGTGAATGCCAGAGTCTGTAGTAACAGGTTCACTAAGTTCTCCAACTTTTAGTGCAAATGCAGCTTGTTCAAAAGGCCTCTGCATTGCTCCTCTTCCAAAGGGACCTAGATCTCCACCTCTTCGAGCAGAACTACAATCGGAATACTTCTGAGCCAGCTCAGCAAATGAAGCTCTACCTGACACAATTTGTTCTCGATAAGCTGCAAAATGAAATTTCAAAGTGGTTATTAAATATGTGACACAGTCAAAATGACGGATAAGAAACAGAAAGAAATTGACTGCTATGTCCTGAGAATGAATGTTAATTTATAATAAATATGAACATATTAGAGAGTCGAATATCACTAACTTAAAACTAAATAATATTCAAGAACAGAATAAATAAGCTAAGCTATATAGACTACAAAAGTTAATTCACTTTCATAATTTTCAGAGCTGAGCTTGATTGAAAAATTTCTTTGGGTCTTGAATTACTTCAATATATCTACTAAGAATCCATTTATCATAGATGTCCTAAAATTATGCTAAGAAGAATATGATTTAGAAAATTGAAGGACCAACTGTGTTCAGATCTATATATCAGGCAGTGAAAGCTCACAACTGGGAGTTGATGAAGATAGTTCGATAGTTACAGGAACCACAGACTAATCAGAGTTCCTAGGTACGATTCCTAGCAGAATCCCGATTTTGCTATACAAACCTGTTAATACTAAATAATATGGGCATATGGGGATCAAATATGAGCAAAAAGGCACAAGTTGATATTAAATGGGGATTAAAACTTTGTATTTAATTTCTTCAAACATAAAACTGCTGAAATACTCACATTTGACAAGCTCTACTGCTTCATCTTTTGTCCTTGTTATTTCCTCTTCTCGCCAAGAGGATGGCCTTCGAGACTGTTGATGTTTTACCAATAAATGGCTGCATTGTACTTGTTCAGGGCCACTACTCGACACAGGTTCAGCAGGCTTTTCAGGTCGATCCCACTGACTTTCTTTTGTGTAGACATTTAGATAATAGTGTTGTCCTAAAATTGTAAAATAAAATTTTTAATTAAAATTAACTTTGAAAAGTATTTTTGATAATTTTCAATTTGACACAAAAACTACATAAACATACTTAATAGACCATTCCTGAAATTTATAAGAGGGATCAATGTTACTAATATATATTTCCAATAGATGAAACCTGCCCAATAACAACATCACTTCACTCAAGTGTTTATTTACAAAAATACTCTATAATTTTAGACTTTTTCTATCCAGTATCCTGTGCAATATACAGAAGAGAATTACACTAGTAAGAAAAGGTAGTTATTGGAATAAAATCACTAGTGGACTTCTGATTATACTAAAAAAGTACACCACTTTTTGGTTGCCTAAACTTGTAGTCTGATAACTTCAATGAGTAATATCAATCTACATTAGAAAATGAATTACTTAATATAAAAATACAGAAGCTAAATAGTTTAGAGTTAACTAATGGAATACTGGTCAATATGACGACTTAAATGAAATATGGTAATATGTAATGTCGATCTTTGGCCCTAAGAAGTAATAGGTTACATACCATCACATATGACATTATTTAATTCAAATTCAGCTAATAAATCTTTAATAAACAACCAAAGTTAATTTTCCAAATAAGCTAACTATTTAACTGACTTATCAAATAAATGTATAATTAAATGCTATTACTGAAAAGTGGCAATTGAATTTACTATGAAAATGACATAGTTGGAAGATAGAGAGAAATGCACAATTGAATTCTGAATTTTGTTTAAAATTATTTTTATAAAGTAATGATGATTAATTTTTTTTGGACTAGTACAAATGGACCAAAATTATATGTAACACCGCTCTACAACTTATATTTTTTTTTCAAAAAAAGAAAACAGGATAGTTTGGTTGATAGGAATGTATCAAGTTTATTTATTCATTCTGTTACAATTCTTAATACAATTACAATACATTTTCTATTGTTACATTTAAGCAATGCATTTAATTGCACTGTTCGGTATAATTGTCTTATAAAAGTAAGATGCATGTTTGAAAACAGAAATGATTTATGAAAGCAGAATATTTCAAGAATAAATTACAAATGAAACCAATACTACAAAGAAGCCATAGCTTTTACTTTTGCAGCCCAATCAGCAAACTGGGATATCCCTGTTTACACACAGAAACAAATTTAATAATATTTTCTATCTGATATAACAATCATATGAAATTTACACACAAATTCAGGTGTCAGGATTTAAATCATGCTTCAGTAAATACAAATTAAGGTAGGCACATAAAATTCTAAAGGTGCAAGTAAACTAAATGTGTTGAATAGAAAAACTGTTAAATATTTAAAAAATAGAACATTGGGCCAAATTAGTTATAAAACGAAAAAAGAATTAAGATATAAAATTTTCATTAGTTATTACTTCTTAGATAAGCATCAACATGCGGCCTTTTGTCCTCCCCGTGACCTAAATATAAAGGAAATTGTAGATTTTGTAATTAAATAAATAAATTAAACCGGCAATAACATGAAACAGCAGGCTGGTTCAAAAAATTCGACCGTACCAGAATTTTACAAAAAACCAAGTAACATACAAAATCTGCCAGTGCAATATGATTAAATCACAACCGATAACCACTAAATCTTGTTTAGATGTGTAGTCACACGATATTGTTTACTACAAAATAATGTTTTTAAATCTATATGAACAAACATATTCAAAGAGGTATCCCGCAAAAAGTACTACGACGCTCAACGGCTAATTAAATAGTTGATTATTTATATTTAAAATAAACCCCAATAAACAGTTTTCCTAAATTTATATCCAGCCACCAACACACCTATTGATTTGAGGTTTGTGGAATTCTGATGCTGGTATACGCAGAAAATTTTTTGAAGAGCGAACAATACAACAATTGCAAGAATTATTAATATGGCTAGAAAATCAGAAAATTTAGAAGAAACACACCGGTAGATCTGCTTAATCGTTTTTCCCACCCTGACGGTAATTCTTCGTCCGCCATTTTTCAATCGGAAATCAACTGATACTGTGTGCAAACTAAAAGGCGGGAATCCAGAGCGAACGGAATTGGAAACGTCCCCGTGTTTTAGATGAAACTGCTGTACGAACAGCCCTCCTCATTGGTCGAACCTCATGCGAAATTGACCTATGCCGAAGCGTTTTATTCCCGTCTGCAGTGACTGCATACCTGGCAACCCAATGGCTAGAAAGTCACACTGACATTTGAGTAACGAAAGTGTCAGCTGACGGTCGTTGGTTACTATTTGTACATAGTAGGTTGTCATAAATGAACTTTTTATTATTTTCGAGTGTGCTACGTGTATTAATACAATTGGATACCTTAGTTTTTATATGTAAGTAAACGTCATACTGTATTTTGTATATTCTTATGTATTTAGTCACGTATTCTGCATAATTGGCACTTTGATAACCTCTAAAATTTAATTTGACAATAATGTTCTTATAATGACAGTCTTGACATTTATGTTTTTTATGGTTTCCGACACTTGTCATAAATTTTAAACTGAAGAAGAATGTTGTATATGGAAATGTGTGTGTGTGACTGTGTATTAAATGTGTTCGTTTTTCCAATATTGCTCTTCAGGCTGATCAGGGGTAAAGTTGACAAATCAAGGACTCTGGTTAATTGACAACAAATTTCGTTGCCTTTTCACTTGCCGACTGTGTTTTGCTGAGTTGCTGTATTTACGTTCGGAATATAGGCCAATAGATTGGGTAATGTAATTTATACCGAGTCTGTTGATTCTGTCTGCGATTTTGGTACCACTTGTTTTGGAACTGGATTTTAAATTGAGAATGTGACTATTTTCAGAGAAATTCTGTTCTCCTCATGACTAGTTCTTGCCGGTATTTACAGTGACTACTTTTTATATTCATTTAGACTACTGCCTTTCGAGAATAAAAGAGTTGTGTAGTCCGTGAGCACAAGTGTATATAGTTACAGTTGTTATTGAGTTGCCTCTTTTCGAAACACGAGCCTGAATATTTTTCGTCAGACCTGTAAATAATTTTTGGAACCCTACAACACCCCTGCAAATCTAGGAATATTGATATTTCTTCTTTTTAGCTATTCTTTTCTCACCTTAATCTTTAGATATATCCTGCTTGGACATACCTGGTCCCTTCTCAGCTCATCAATTTCTGCCAAACATTCTCAACTAAACTTTGAATCAGGATTAAATCATTTTGATCCGATATTGAATTATTTTCGTATCTTCTGATGAGAAAATTGAAAAGGATTTGACCATTTTTTACAGTAAGCCTTCGATACGAAAAAACCTGGACACTCAATAATTAACATTTTATGAGCCTCTTATCATGATCAAGTCCTTTTCAGTCTTGAACCAAGTATGTTCGATTGATCGGCTCATATTTCCATAGTGAAATTTTATTTTCTTTTTCTGTTGAAATAGAGTTTTTTTTAAAATATATTGTAATTATGTTTATCTATTTAGTTATCAGGAAACCTCTCATACGAATGGGGTGGACGCAAAATAATTTAAACTACTCGTATTAATTCTATGAATGTCATACGGCACGCATGCATTTTTTTCTTTAAATACTTAAGCGTATATAATTTAGAATTGTCTATTCACATTTTAGTTACAACTATTGGTGTTACTATCTATATTATTAATTTTTTATATTGGATATGCCTCCGTGAGACGATTGAATAAAAAAAAATACTGTAAAAACGCTTTAATATTTTTGTCTCATAGGTTTTAATACTCCATTTCTTGTCATTTCTACCGTTAATATATTCTGATGACAGTAAGGGTATTCAACAAACACACAGTTTTTTTATATATACTCTTTACTATCCGAAAGTTGTATATGCGGGCTCCATCCAGGCTTGAATTCATCAGTTTCGCAAAGATTTATTCGTCGGAATTTTTTTGTCCGTTGACTGTTGGTAGCTTTTACCTAAATGTTATAGCATCGACGTGAATTTAATTGTGCGTCGATGCCCTTTTTTTTACCATTTGTTACTCTTTTTTTTAGGTGTAGACAGTCTATGTATAGGGTAATCCACATAGTGGCAATTCCCTCTTATAGCATAGGAAAGGGAGTGAAAGGGGGGATGTGGAAAAGTAGAGGAAGTTAGCCAAGGGTTAACTAGGGCCTCCGGGGTATGGTTTAAGGATCCTACTCGGTAATTCGCCTAAAAGTGATGCAGGGAAAACCCTAGAAAAACCTCTATCAGGTAGGTCGGGCATTGGGTACTTGTCTCACGCCCTTCCGATAGCGGGAGAGGAGTTTGCTGTGGGGACGCAGCATTCCCTTCTCCGTGCCTCGACCAGTTTAGGAGGCAGCTGGCCGACTATTCCAATTGGGAATAGCGGACAACTCTTACCGTATGCCCAAGGTCTGCGACCCCGGAACATACACCTCTCAGAACAGGCCGAGGTGCCTCGGCATGTGGGAACCTTAGTTTAAAAACCAGAGAAATGTGAAGGCATCCCCAAAGGTAGCCTCCTCCAGAGCTCTCTGGGAAGGTTCACCTGCGAGAGAATTCCATCAGGCTTCCTCGCGTTGTTACATTTTTTTTAAAAGGCAACAGGCTACATGAGGGTGATCCACATTGGGCAACTCCCCTTTAATAGCATAGGAAGGGATTTGAAAGGGGGGATGCGGAAGGGTAGAGGAAGGTAGCCAAGGGTTAACTAGGGCCCCCGGGCTATGGTTTAAGGATCCTACCCGGCATTCGCCTAAAGCAAAATGCAGGGAAAACACTAGAAAAACCTGCATCAGATAGGTCGGGCATTGGGTACTTGTCCCACGCCCTTCCGATAGCGGGAGAGGAGTTTTCTGTGGGAACGCATCTTTCCCTTCTGCGTGCCTCGACCAGTTTAGGAGGCAGCTGGCCGACTATTCCAATAGGAATTGAGGACTACTCTTACCGTATGCCCAAGGTCTGTGACCCCGGACCTCGTCTTGTGGGAACTTTAGTTCAAAAACGGAGAGGAAAAGGCATCCCCAAAGGTAACCCCTTCGTATCTCTCCTACAAGATTCTGCCTGCGAGAGAATAGCCCTCGCAGACCTCTTCTGCGTTGTTACATCTTTCCTATCTTTCAATTTGTTGAGGTTCCTTTCTTAGAATAATGGATGTGTTTCATTGGAGTGTAAAGCCGTACGGATCGTGACTGAGCGTTGCGCCACGATGGTACATTTTCGTGGTCGCAGACCATCCTTAGTGACTCACGATGGTTGTCGTGATGGTGATGGTTAGTCCACGACCACGTATAATCGCGTTTCCTCCTCTTTAAACCCACACCAGGTGATCGGTGAAACACTTACACAGGCCGAAACCTAATCAAGCATATTCGTACTCTGATATTTTTTTTTAATCTGTCTGATTGCTTTTTGCCCGCGGACGCGCACTCTGGCCGATTGGTGCAGGTAATTTTTCACGGCCCTTGCGAGATGGTTAGCGGGAAAGTTACGATAATTTCCTAAAGCGTGGTGGGTTCTTGACGGTGTGGTCGTCGTTACCATATCTTTCCTTTGACGTCATAATGGGAGAAAACGACGTGCTTTTCTCTCCATTTTTACATTCCGTACGAGAACTTTCTCAAGCGTACTTGTTTTTACCGCCCTTCTCCGTTGGTCATGCTGGAAGTGCGTCAGAAGAGTTGTCCAGGTCGCCACAGAGGCAGATTTGGAAGAAGTTTCACTCCTGTGTGATCCAAGAACGGTGACTCTGTTTCTCTGATATCTGAGTAGGAGTAGTGAAAAATCTGATATTCTGTGTGGGGGAGGAGGAGGAGGGGACGCAACAAAGCTCTTAGCGTTGAGAGCCCTCCAGCAACTCTGTGGACCCTCACTTCCGACTCCGTTGACGACGACACCACCGACTTATGCGTTGCTGCTCAGGGAATCTGGAATTCACACAACTGGACCGTTAGAATCTGCCATCCTGATTTTTTTTGTTGAACTGGAGCATCGTAACGCAGCCTGGAGGAGGTTTTTCTATTGGTAGTGTAGCCTATGGTGCCAATACACAGGCGAACAGATCACCGTAGATGTGGTAATAACCGTGTGTTGTTGATCAAAGGACGTTAATCTAATCTGCAATCCGCGATTCTGGATAATCAGTCCGCCAGACAGATTACCTAGGTACAATTCACCATGCATACCACAAGAGATAAACTTTACAGGTATTAGTCACCTCTCTGACGTCACCTGTTGTTTTTTTTATAAAGTGACCCATTATAATGCTGGTTATTTTTTGTGTGGTTATCTATTCAGTCGCGGATTAGGTCGTCAAGAGAACTCTTCTGGACCAGGGAAATGATGGCTTAATTTTGACGGTGATTTTTTTTATGGAACTCCTGCCAGTAAAACTTCTATACTATATGTAAGATGATAAAGCCTCACCATGGTATCCTTACCTTGCGGGGTCCAATGATCCTAAGAGCTACTGGTAGGGCCTCCCTTGCCGGGAAGGTCGAAGGTGATGGCCCAGACTAAATGGGATGCCCTGGCCCTCCAGGTTGGGGGTTGGTGCGTGGAGCCAACAACCCTACAACCATAAAAACTTCATATTGTTCAGAAACCAAATCGAAAGAACATGACGGTCCCAAACGACTACAGCGCGCTAAATGGCAACGATATGGATATGTGGAGGAAGATTTAACAATGGTCGGAGTCAGGAGGTAGCGGAGGACAGGGACGATTGGAGAAATATAATTTTGGAAGCCAAGGTCCTTAATGGACCGTAGAGCCATGGAGTAAGTATGATGATAAAGACATCGAAGTGTCGATTAAGTAACGCCGGACATCAAGGCCCTGGGTAAATTACGTCACTTCTTCCACATTGTGGGACGTATCTACTGTACCGTGGCGAAGATTCTTGGGTATACACACAGCGAGTGTATTTTTTTTTAATTGGTACGTCCATGGCCCTCGCCCTAGAGTATTTTGGTGTCAACGGCGGAATCCAATCCTAACAAACGATTTTGTGATCAGCGATTTGGAAGTCGGTTAAAGACGGTTGATCCAGAAGCATCTTAAGGTGACTGAGCGATCTATCAAAGCATACATTATTTTTTGACGTCAGCATATCTGAATGACGATGGCGGATCCAGCCGTGTAAACCATTCTTTCCGCAATATCGTCTGTATCTCTCTAACCAAGCAAACAGAGCGTGTGATCTTTCTGTGTGATGATGTGATTGTTGGGCCTCCACGACGACCACTGGTATGCGAAGTCCGAGACAGACGTGCGTCACCCACGCCAGACGTCGGTCGGGTTGGCGACCTTCCACACCCCAACAGAACTCTCTCTTACGTTGATTGATATGTTTAGTATACAACACTCTTCTGTCGCTGTTGTCTGAGTGTGCTCGTTTTATTTTGAACCGTTGCTCTCGCCAGTCTTTGAAGATTCTCGTGCATTGGATGGATGCTGTCTGTCCATGGTTTGAGGATGAAATATTTCAGTCTGACTACCTTGCAGTTTAAGCCCACCGTTTTTTTTAAATAACAGGAACAATTGTCAACCGAAGGTTTTTCCGGTGTAAATAGCGGATGAAATTCACTCGGGAATCCAGCCGGGGATCGTCGAAAACTCGCGACGTTTCGGTAACATACAGCGTTATCATCTTCAGGCGAACTGAAGTAAGGACGTTTTGCTTGAATGCATACCAAGTACTGCGACGCTGTGTGAAATATATTTTAAGTTGGTGAAGTATTTTTATTGCGCCTGTTGCGTCGTCCTTTCCTCACCGTTGGCTTCGTGATCCTGAAAAAAATTGCTCTCGTACCCGTTTTTATTTATTTATTCATTCATTTTGATAGCTGTGGACTATTTGTCATAATCCTTCTGCAACTCAGAGTTACAAATGTAAAACATCATTAATTATACAAAGTGATAAAAGAAACGATATTCTGATCGAGTTACCGACTACCTTTTTTTTATTTTGTACAATCCGTTGAATAGTGTCGGTATTTTATTTAAAAGTATAGCAAAGTGCGCGATAAAACGCTGTAATTATTTATACGATTACGATATATTGTAATACATTTGTTACATTCATAAGTGATGATGATAATAATAAGTGGGATTTATATCTTTGGGGTTGTTTTATCGTTGTTTAGTTTTAGTTGTTTTGTTAATGGCGAGAGTTGAACAAAAAATTAATTGAAGAGGACGGATTTTATTTATTTATATGCATACCTCGATATATATATATATATATATATATTGTAATAAATAAATAAAGGGCTTTTAATTAAATGAAATAATCAACTAGAATTTAAAACATATAATTATTTATTTTCACTTTGTTGCTTTAACTCACAAACAATTACAATTTAAAATTTTAGATCTCAGGGTCTCTACTGGGTTTGATAATGGACACAGCAAGTTGTTTTTAAAAAACTAATTAAATCACCGTTTATAATTCACCCAGACAATATGTCGATAGGAAGAAATTAAAAGAAAAGAAATTAACTCTGATTGACAATTAAAATAGAACGAAATCTGGCTTCTATCCTTTAATTACGTTTACATAAATCATTATTTTTGTAATTTGTTACTCACATCTGTCCAGCTGTTTCCAGCATTCCTTTTTGTTTTCAGGAGTACACTATTGCAAAATTTTTACACTGATTCTAATATCGGCTCACAGATTTTTCACTCTTTAAGTCCACCTTGATAGGCTCCCAGGAACTCGGATGATCCTCCTTTTTGTCAGCTATCTGGTGACCGCTTGCCTTATATGAATTCTTTGATTTGCTAGTCTTTTTACCGCTTGGGACTTAAACTGACTTCCTTTCCTGGCTGGCTACAGACGTAAAACTGCACTCCTTTCCTGGCTGCTGATAGACGTAAAAAAACTGCTAACTTAGCGATATTTACGGGGTAATACTTCCGTGAATGTTTTTACTTTGTCTTAAATTCACAACTTTGTTTAATGATACATTAACCAACGGCTAGTCTCTGCTCTAGTATCATTTGTTCCGTCCTCCGAAATGTCCCGTCACCAACAGAACTATCGTTGTCTCGAGTTTTAGCGCGCATACGCCATTTTTGACCTTCCGACAAAGTAACAGAGCTCGGCTCCATTGTCGCTTTGGAAGCTCCTGCCGCTACAATTAAATTTTTATGTCCAAGCAATTAATGTCCTAATTGATTGGCATTACAATATATATGTATGTATTTATTGTAATAATCGGTCTTATGTTAAAATAATACGTGACACAAGCAGTTTAAACACGCAATTATTATTTATTAAGAGACAATTTACATTTACACAAATAATCAAATGAAGTAAGTCGTCCTCCATCGTTTTCGTGATCTCCCTTTGCCCCTTCTGCCACCTGGATTTCCTTCGTAGATCTTTTTGACAACCCTTGTCTTCTGACATTCGCTCTACATGGCCCCAACCATCTCAGTCTGTTCCACCTTATATTTCCAATACAATGTCTGCATACCCATGCTGTTCCTCCAGTTCCCTATTTCTTCGTATTCTCCATTTCCCTGCTTCGTTTACCGCTCAAAAAATCCTTAATATTTTCCTTTCCCATCTTCTCAAACACTCTTCTTCAGCCGCGGTCATTGTCCATGTTTCCGAGCCATATGTGACCACCGGTCTTAGCATTGTTCTATAAACAGTCACTTTCAGTTTCCTCTTCAGACTACGTGACTTAGTTAGGGCCCAGTGAGCTCTATTTCCTGCTGCAATCCTTGCTTTAATGTCTTCATTTATACTGTTATCCTTCGTTACCAGTACTCCCAAGTACTCGCAGCTCTCATAGTTAACTCCATTCAGCTTGATGACGTTTTTTTCCATAGCACTGTTTCTCCTTGAAGCAAAGATATTTTTTTGGATTTTTTTTAGGCCAACAGGCTACCCCCGGGCTATATTTTAAGGATCCTACCCGGCACTCGCCTAAAGAAATGCAGGGAAAACCCTAGAAAAACCTGCATCAGGTAGGTCGGGCATTGGGTACTTGTCCTACGCCCTTCCGATAGCGGGAGAGGAGTTTGCTGTATATTTAGCACGGGAATTAGTAGGTGTTATAATCTTTCAGGCTTACTTTTCGTTTCGCTGACCGTATTCGAGTGAGGCAGTTGCTAATCGTATTTGTCGCTGTCGGCAGTTTTGAGTCTGCATTAGTGTAATGTAACATGGTTGGCTGCTGCTCGCGTGCGTTGACCCGACTGCAGGTTGTTGTTCTTTCTGTTGCTAAATAATACGAGCTAAGTTGCCTACCTCGTGCAGCAAGTGTGACGTCACGCAGCTGCGAGGCGTATTAGGGCATCGTCGAGGAACGAGTCCGCCGCACTTTCTTCCATCTCCGTAAATGTAGCCAAGGACAACGTTCGTTAGCTAATCTAACACAGCTTAATGACCATTGCGTCATATTAGGCCGCTAAGAAAGTACACTCATCAGCCGTGTGTAACGACCTCAGCTGCTCGCGCTTCTCGAGCGGAGATCCGTCGATGTGAAAGATGGCCTCTGAGTTATGTTACATCGTCTTATTTTAGATAAAAATAATTTTGAATTTAGAAACCCTACGCTTATACTAATTATTTCATCTTAACGACTAATTTTAATTATGCCGGCCTTGGGTGGTGTCGTCATTGCATAACAGAGGTCCTGGGTTCGAATCCCGGCATACGGACGATGTTTGTGATCGTCCTCTTGACGAAAACTGGGGTTAAGGCTTCTAAAATCACTTCTAAAATCCAGAATGTGTCGTGGCAGTCGCCCCCCGGTAGTCGCAAGTCCCTCAATGGGCTGTCGAGTATAATAAAATATTAATTAATAACAAAATAAATAAGTATATTAGCCAAAAAATCAGAAAATGGTTATTTATTTTATTGTTAACTAGCTGGGAGCCCGGTGTTGCCCGGGATAGTCCAAATGAAACTCGGGAACATCTAAAACCCGGATTTGGCTCCAATTCCGTTTGTTTTTCTCCACTTCCACCCCTAAAGGTGCTCCCCTCCCATACCGAAAGGTGTTGAAAATTACAGAAATATATCTGGAGAAACGCTATTAATCTCATTGACCCCGAAAAATATTTATTCAACGCAAATATCGTCCGTGTTTGCATGTTTCAAAATTTCAACCCCCGCCTCTGGATGTTAAATGGTAAGTTGAATGTCATAATTAAACTCAGCGACATCCATAATCCCCGATTTGTCTTCAATCTCGGTTGTATTCGCGTTATTTTTATATTTAACGTCCCTTCCATCCCCCACCCCAAAAGGTGCTCCTCTCCCATGCCGTAAGGTGTTAAAATTATACACAGAAATATATCTGGAGAAACGCTATTAATCTCATTGACCCCGAAAAATATTTATTCAACGCAAATATCGTCCGTGTTTGCATGTCTCAAAAAACTCCTGGCGGTTAAATGGCAAGTTGAATGTCATAATTAAACTCAGCGACATCCATAACCCCCGATTTGACAACAATCTCGGTTGTTTTCGCGTTATTTTTATATTTAACGTCCCTTCCACCCCCACCCCTAAGTGTGCTCCCCTCCCATGTCGTAAGGGGTTGGTTGAAATTATACACATAAATGTCTGGAGACAGCGCTATCAATCTCACTGACCCTGAGAAATATTTATTCAATGCAAATATCGGCCGTGTTTGCACGTTTAAAAATTTCCTCCCCTGTCAACCCCCGCCCCTGGTGGTTAAATGGCAAGTTGAATGTCAGAGTTCAACTCAGCGACATCCATAACCCCCGATTTGACTCCAATCTCGGTTGTATTCGCGTTATTTTTATATTTAACGTTCCTTCCATCCCCCACCCCTAAAGGTGCTCCCCTCCCAAGCCGTAAGGTGTTAAAATTACACACAGAAATATATATGGGAAAACGCTATCAATCACATTGACCCCGAAAATTTTTTTTTCGGCGCAAATATCGACCGTTTTAGCACCTTTGAAAATTTCTATTCCCCGCTCCTGGGATTGGTAGACGTGTCTTACCTCCACAGAGTTTGTTTCTGGTACGAAAGGAACACCGGCTACGAAATTTGGTCGAATATACTCCACGTGTGTATATTTGTATGCGTAACACACAATCTATTTTATTTCAGTAGATAATAATATTTATAGTGGAAAATACGTACACGAAATAGACACACAACACACAACGTTAGAACTTTATCAGGTGATACAAATACATTATTCATTTTTATTAAATTATTAGGCTTTTGAGTGACTTATGCAGTTGTGTCGCTCTAGGCTTTTGCGCCTTTTTTTTACACCCGGAAGAAAGGATCAAGGCTTCCTATAAACGTTGTGTGGTATTTTATATCACCACTTTTTTTTCTGTATTTGGCTACGTTTCTAATTATTAATTTTCAATCAAGACGTACATTTTTCTTTTTTAATATTTGACGCCGAGCCGTATCTTTAGCGTCTTCTATTTTCTTTTTTAACGTATATATGATGGCGTTATAAATTATTTTTTGCTCATATTCGTCTATAATATTTATTCTAGTTTTATAAAAGGAGACTAATTTAAGGAATGATTAATGTGTATGTATCACCCGATGATGACGTAAAGTCGAGATGAAACGTCGTGCTTTTATTGTGTATGCAGTCGTTCACTGTAAATGAAACGTTCTTCTGTCTTATTTATTTATTTTATGTTTAAATAACTCTCAATTTTACGAATATGAGAATTCATTGAAATCTGTTGAGCCGTTTATAACGTTTAACTGTTTATTTGGAAAGACCCTAAATTATCAGACTCGGGGGAGTAAGAAAATGCATATTAAAAACAGTTTAAATGTTATCTTTAAAATATGCAAGCTATGAATATATAGTTTAATTTTCCTTTCCGCCGCCGCCGCCGTCAGGCCGATCTAATTTCATCCCTTAGATGCAAATCGTCTTGTGATGTCTGTCTTTCGTTTTGACTAACTCCGACGAGAAAAGTCGATAAAGACGGAGGAGAAGCTGAGATGAAAGCAAAGCTGACAGCGGCACGGGGGCGAATGAGCAACCCCCCCTTATATTGGAATCTCCAGGGATCAGGGTGGCTTCGAGGGGGGGAAATCTCGTGAGGGATACAATTTTCCTGCAAAATTGATCCGAGCTATTGGATGCAGCGTCTCGTAAATTTCAGCTGTTTAAATGTGATTGTTTAGATTGGATTGAAGGTCGTAAATTTGGCTCTTAAATGTGATACAGTGGTTCCCACTCCACCGCGAGGGGGGATGAATGTTGATAATTTACGAGAACATACGCGTATGTTTTTTTAGGCAGCGCCACCAGGAACCAGGCAGGACCATTGCGATGGCCTGTGTCCAACAACCTGACAGCGAACGTCATCGAAACGTCGCGGATACAAGTTTTTTCACTCGGTTAGAAAACCCCCCGCGATAATTTGATTTATTCTTTAGACCGAGGAAGACTGCATTCTTTATTAACCTGAATTTGTTTCGAGAATTAGAATTTATCAATCAACATTTTTCGGTATTTCACAAGTTATATACGTTTTTTTGGCACTGGGGGGGGGGGGGGGGGGAGGGAGGAGGATAGCAATACAGTTTTAATAAAATAAGGTAAATAAAGGTTAAATCGGGAAAAAAAAATTAATTCGGTCTGTTTAGCACTTTAAAGCGAATGTCGGGTAGGATCCTTAACCTATAGCCCGGGGGTCCTAGTTAACCCTTGGTTAGCTTACTCTACCCTTCCCCATTTCAAATCCCTTCCTATGATATTAAAGGCGAGTTGCCACCATGTGGATTACCCTCATGTAGCCTGTTACCCTTAAAAAAATAGAGTTGTCCGAAAGTCTGCAAGGGCTATTCTCTCGCAGGCAGAACCTTGCAGGAGAGGCGGGGGGAGGGGATGCCTTTACCTCTCTCCGTTTTTGAACTAAGGTCCCCACAAGCCGAGGCACCTCAGCATGTTTTGAGAGTTGTATGTTCCGGGGTCACAGACCTTGGGCATACTGTAAGAGTTGTTCGCTGTTCCCATTGGAACAGTCGGCCAGCTGTCTCCTAAACTGGTCAAGGCAGGGCGAGAGGAAAGCTGCGACCCCACAGAAAACCTCTGTCCCGCTATCGGAAGGGTGTGGGAGAAGTACCAAATGCTCGACCTACCTGATGCAGGTTTTTCTGTGGTTTTCCCTTGCATCACTTTAAGGCGAATTGCCGGGTAGGATCCTTAAACCATAGCCCAGGGGCCCCTAGTTAACTCTTGGCTACTTTGCTCTACCTTTCCGCATCCCCCCTTTCACTCCCTTTCGTATGCTATAAGAGGGGAGTTGCCACTATGTGGATTACCCTATACATAGCCTGTCTACACCTTCTTCTTTTTCCTTCTTCTGACAATTATCATTTAATAAATAACTAAACAATACAGGCAGTTAAACTTCATCTAAACGAACTAAGGTCATCCAAAACGCCTCCGAAAATCGTAATTCCAAAAATAAAAAACACTGTACTGCTCAGAAAATTACGTTTTTTTTATGAATGAGTAATTCAAATGTCACAACTGTAACCCTAAACATGTAATTTTAACTTTAATGAAGAACACAGGCCCCGAGTTCTGGTCTACAAAGAGATTTTTTAATGCGTTGGACCCTCCAAACATTTCCATTATACGTACTGGAATTACAAATCAAAATACTGTAGAATTAGATGGTCATGGACTAACCGAAAAAAAAATATTCACCCCCTTTAGTTCGGTTAACGGGGGGGGATGTATTGTATATGCATATATTCACTTATGTATATTACCTGAAGAGGTTCCAAAATTGTGCACGAAACGTGATTAACCATTGCACCGAACTTGGAAGGACCCAGTCGTGCTTTCTTTGGTTTTGCCGGAAGATGGTGTTTTCCAATGCATGGATTGACGCTTGGTTTTTTTTTAGAATCTTCCGTGACCATCCGTAATGACTACAGATAACTCAGATGTCGTGATTGTTGGAGCCTAAAGTAGTCATGTTCCGCGTGCTGCGTGGTTCATCGAACCGCCGCTCCACCCAGCGCCGCTCTGCAACGGGGCCCCGTGCCTTTTTAGGACGTCCTCCTTGCCTACGCACATGTCACACAAACCACTCGCAACTAGCATTTAGCAAGGCTATAAACAAGTATCGGTGACGTAGTCAATAATTCAAAAGGGTTTGTCAAGACATCAAATCCCCGGCTTAATTGAAACATTTCTCAGCGGTCACACAATACAACCGTTTTTACTCTTTTTATATAATAAAAAAGGATGCATGTTTGTATGTATGTATTTATACACATTTAAACGCGTGGACAGATTGCAACAAAAAATTGGTACACACATTCTTCAAGCCTCGAGGAACAGTACTGTGGGGGTGAGAAACCCCTAGCATAAACGTGGGAAGAATTATAATTTAAAAGCGTAATCATTTTGTGTTAAATAACTGCGCGTCAAGAGACCATGACGTCACGCGACAGAAAGAGAGAGACGTTACTACGCGACTAACAAAGGAAATAGTTCCTTTTTCCGGTAATGAAATAAAGCATAAATATTTTTATTGAATAAAAACTATAATTTTATCCAGTAATACTCCATCCAATGATGATATAAAAGCATACGAAATACTTTACGTTCCTTGCGGAAAATGTAAGTTAATTTTCGTGCCATATTAGTGACTCCAATATGGCGACCATTTGTTTACATTGTGAATCTAGCTTACAATTTCTTCAATTTAATCTTTGGTAATGTCTTAAGACTGAGGGACAATTATATCCTGCTATACTCAAGGAGTATATTTAAGAAGAAATTCTGAGGTATGTTTGTTGGGACTGATGCAATAAAATTCAATGTATTTTACAGCTGTTGAATTAATGCACTATTACTGTGGAAAGTGTGTACGGAACTAGGAACAGTTAGATCTAGGTTAAATCACTTCTTCACTTCAGATTAATATAGAATTAAATACTTTTTTGGGTGTATATTAATAAGTACACGTGGCAACGCCGCGCTCTACGATAGTACAAATAATAGCCTCCCGTTACTTATGTAATTGTAGCGTATTTGCCACCCGTTGGTTTGATCTAGACTTAGTCCCACCAAGTTACATTAAAAAAATTAATAAATTGGTTAACCCTTTAGCTACCTTCTACCCGTCCGCATCCTCCCTTTCCTATGCTATAAGAGGGGGAGTTGCCACAATGTGAATTACCCTATTTAAAAAAAAAGGAAGCCTGTGAGAGCACTCTCTCGTAGGTGAAAACTGCCGGAGAGCTCTGGAGGAGGCTACCTTTGGGGATGCCTTCTCTTCTCTCTGGCACCTCGGCCTGTTTTGCGAGGTGTAGGTTCCGGAGTCACAAACCTCGGCCATACGGTAAAAATTGTTCGCTGTTCCCATTGGAGCAGTCGGCCAGCTTGCCCTAAACTGGTCGAGGCACGAAGAATGGAATCCTGCGTCCCCACTGAAAACCATCGGAATGGCATGGGACAATTATCCACCCTGATGCAGGTTTTTCTAGGGTTTCCCCTGCATCACCTTTAGGCAAATTTCCGGGAAGGATCCTTAAAACACAGCCCGGCGGCCCTAGTTAACCCTTGGCTACCTTCATCTACATTTCCGCATCCCCCCTTTCAATCCCTTTCCTATGCTATAAGAGGGGAGTTGCCACTATGTGGATTATCCTATATGTACCTTATCTATATCTTCTTCTTCTTCATGTAATGACACAAATAGTTTTTTTTGTGAGGGTCAATTAAATTTACAGTTTTAGTCCGGTTTTTCTGAGGAGGGAGAAAAATTCCGTCTGTTGGGACGAGGTGGTTTCTTTCTGAAAAGCGCCGTCTGTTCGTATCGGAGCGTGAAACTTCGGGAAACGCAGAATCAGTTTTCAATCGATTTATCGCTCTCCAGAACTCCTTTCTGCCTCCAAAAACTGTCGACAGCTTGTTTCCCTCTTCCCCCGGAGCCTGACAGTTTAAATCGGATCTGCGTGGCTGTGTGGTGGCCTTTCTTGCCTAGTGACGAGGTTTCTTGCCATAAACGCCAAGAGCTGCTGGCTTTGTTCTGTCTGCATTGCTCTGCGACGGTTTTTTTCTTCTTATAAAGTATTGACGTCATTGTGCGAGTCTCCTAGACAGAGAAAGAAAAGCTTATGGTGTCGGTCGAAAAAATTCATCAACTAAAAATAAATTCGACCAGCGAATTTCACATTTCTAATTTTACCCCCAAATATTCTAAACTTCCTGTTAGTTACTTTATAGCGATCTTATTTGGCCCAATTCCCGTATTTCCTGGAAGAACATCGGAACTTAATTATGTTGCAAAAACTCGTGTGGCTAATGGTCTCTCGTACCATTAATCTCTGAAGCGGAAGAATCTCTCTGAAGCCGAGAAACTTAATTAATCTTTCGCAGGAAGTTGCCAGTATCATTGCTTTAACAGTTGTGTGTGTGTGTGTGTGTGTGTGTGTGTGTGTGTGTGTGTTATGCACGATTTTTCGTGATCTCCTTCTTCGGAGGTAACAATTACGAATAATTAATCATGCTGTTTGGAAGGGGGTTGTTGCTGATTAATTTTCAAAAATAATTCTATTTACAAATATTACATTTTACATATAAAATACGAAATTGTAATGCAGTTTTTCGAACCAATATCACACAATATTTTATTTCTTTATTTAAGACAACGTTTCGGTTTGTGTCTGTACCTTCATCAGGTCTTTCCTGTCTATTGAGGGTTGGTAACCCTCTTCAGTTCTGTTGCGACCACAGTCTTTGTGAATAAGTGACTCGGAAAAACTTCTAAAGTCTGTTCTTTTTTTGTGAAATTAGGTTTTAGCATTTAGCATATTTTAGGTGAGTGTTTTCTTGGTTTCATTCTCTTAATAGTATAATATTGTAATAATTTAATATGACTAATTAATGGCTGTGGCTAAATAAAAATATTTTATTTAACAATTTAAACAAGATTTATTAATGAAGTTAATACAATATAAAAATTACATAATAATATTTAGAATCTCAGGGTCTTTACTGGGTTTGATAAATGGGTGAAAATAATTTAAATTTACTAACAAAACAATTAAAGAAATGAATAATCAAAGAAAAGAAAATAATTGAAGAACGATCTGACGTATCTTAATGAAATGGTTTACAAATAAATTTAGAGTTCTTTTACTTACGGCCGACCAGGTCTCAATTTTGGGGTTTTCTGTGCACACGTTTTTGGGGATATCACTGAATTTAAATTGGTTACAAAACACTTGTCGAAACTTTAGGTTCTCGCAGCTGGAAACGGCTACTCCTTCCGAATTAATGGTCAGTCAGATCATTAACAACTTCCTCTCGATGACATCGGTGACGGTCTCTTTACTTATTGAGTTTTTTACTGCGGCAGGAAATTATTAGGTTACTGCTTGTGGCTTTACTTATTGAGAAACTTTCCTGTAACCTTATTCGATGAATTACAGACTGAAAAACTTTTTGTTCAATTTTAACTTGCAACCTTTCCGTTTCGCTTCTCCTCGCTGACTGTGTCTGTTCGTCTCGTAGATTTTCGAATGCGTACGTCTTAACAATGGTTCTTTTGTCTCGCCGCCCGCTTTGTCGCGGTGCACGCTTTATATAGTCTAATAATGAGTTCTTTACTTTGCAATTATAACAATGGATTAATTACTAATTACTACAATATATTTTTTTTGTTTCAACCACTTTTATAAATTCATTAGCTTCTTAATAATACAGCTTTATTTTGTACAATTTCTCAGCAGGAAATACCTGAGGATGGATCAAACAGGATACCGAAACGTTGTCATAAATAATAAATTAAAATTATTGTCTGATATTGGTCGGAAAAACTGCATTATTTTTTAATAAAAACAGACGTAAAATTACAATCTTTAAAATACCAAATTATTTAAGGAAATTATAACGCCCAAAGGTTGTAAAATATTTAATTAAAATATCCACAATTTAATTAATTAAAATAAATCTTGGCTCTTTATTCTTTATCATGGTTCTTGGCGAGTATTTAATTAGAAAAAAGGATTACATAAGAAAATTGTAAATTTGAGGGTTTTTTAATCTATTATTACAAAATTTTAGGCTAATGACTTTACAATTTTGCTAATTGGACTGTAGTATTTACACAGTAAATGATTAATCTGTTTACATGCGCGGCCTTGGGAATGTCCAGTGACATTCCAAGTTAAAAGACGAGAGAAACAGAGAGAGTATTGGATGTGAGTTTTAATCCCATTATCTGTAATACAGAATCCCAGCCCTCGCGTCACCTAAAACCCCCTCAGAAGGCTAAAAAGAAAACGGCTATTTGAGCTAGCAACCACCGTAAATTAATATATATTGTAATAAACAAAATTAAAAATTTATTAAAATTAAATTAACTGAAGACGAGCCTTACGTTGAGGCACAAATTTATAATAAACAAAATAAAAGTTAATTTTAGTATATTTTGCCCCACGTTGAAGCAGCAATTTTGTAACAAACGAAAGTAAATGATAATTAAATTTATCTGTAGACAATCCCCACGTTGAGGTGCCAATTTTTGTAATAAACAAATAAAAGTTAAAATGAAAACAACAATTTAAATATATAATAAAACAATTTTTTTTATCTCAGTTGTAATTTTACAAGTTGATATTGTTGTGCCACGGCTTAATTTTTCAGGGCCGCCTCCAAAAAAAGGTAGTTACATAAATGACAATTGAATCTTACAAGGCAAAAAATATTCCTGATTTAAATTATTATTATTTTAAATGAAATGATCGAAATTCGACATCTGACGATAATTATGTTTACACTGCAAAGTTTACAATTATTATTTTTGTCTACTTTACCCTTGTCTGTTCGTCTGGGCTCGATCTCACTTGTTTTTTAAACACATCACAAAGAGGTCATGTTGCACTGAATTTAAAGATGTTTTAGTTTTCAAGCACAAATCACTTTCTGCTCCCAACTGTTGATGACTTTGTTTGAACAATCACCCTTGATAGGTTTGTTCTCTAAAACTTTCATAATTACTCAAACGTGGCAACAGACGAAATATAATTACACACTGGCGACTTGCTTTTCCAAAACCCGGGGACTTTAAATACAGCATTTCTCTGCTTCCAATCACACTTGCTCAGTCGTGGTCCCCAGGAACTCTCAATACGGACTCCTCAAGACGCACCTTCCTCCATCCTGCTGCGAGCAACTCTGAATCTCTCAGTGCCGCCTGAGGCAACAATGCAACTCTAGCAAGCAAGCCTTGTAGGCTCCATATTCTCCATATAGACAATCCTTAAGCTATAATGCAACGGCCTCGTATTTACGCCGTCGATAATGAAAATAGTAAAATTTTGTTTATTAAATAATTACATATTCGTAATTACCACAAAATATCTATAAATAATTCATATCTTCCTCTTCAACTACTCACTCAAGAAGCAACTACATTTATTTACCTCAATTTTAACATGTTAACGTCATCAGTGTATCACAATGGTAAAATCTTCGGATTAAAAATTTTTCTGTATATTTTTTTTTAAAAAAAACAGAAGTGCTTGTGTAAAATGTGTTATGCGAACTTAATTTACCCCCGTCTCCACCTTCTTTTTAATCTGGTCCTTCCAGTACGACTTCTGTTAGCTGTTTTACAGGCCTTTACATAGTATATTCACTCCTGCATATAATCTACAATCTTACTCTTTGATGCTCTCCGAGACTTCCCTTCCTTTATTACCTTATTTTATTTTCCTCCTTCACCGTCATTAACTCTTTTGAGTGTCACAGTATAGTTTACGAGTAACGCCCTGGACAACTACTACTGTAACTTCTTCTGGAGAATTTGGTTTCTTAGTCCCGCCGATGTTGTCCCCTCTTGCTTCGTCCAGCTGTCGGCTTCGCTCTCAATGGACTAATTCACAGTGCCTGGTTTTCACTCTTTCCTACTTTTCTGAGTCCTAATAGACTTAAACATGTTAAAATTATCAGCATTTTCTCTGGTGGCATTATAGATGGCACGATTAAAAGGAAGATTGTATCCGCAATCTTCTGCATTTTCTGCATTAAAATTTTATTAAGCTGTTGCGGTTGTAAACAATCTTATTGCCCATTTGTTTGTAAAATAAAAATAAGAAATTTAATGAATACGGATTCACCTCCCCCCCCCATTTTTTTCTTTTAATAGCGTAAATCTGTTGGATTTCTTGCCGTGGAAAGTATTTCTGGATGAAAGCTTAAATTTCTAGTAGAGATTACGTATGTGGAGCGACGCCGTGTGCAGAATAACCACGGTGGGCGATCTCGTTTCTCCAAAGATCGTGACTCGGGATCCTAAGCTGTACGTTAACCCTCCATGGTGAACCTCTGAAGGTTTTTTTTTGTGCTGATTCGGAATCGACGAGGTAGTTACACTTGCTACTTTTCTTTGTTATACGTGAATCGTTTGCAAGTTAATGTACTGGAGCCATGTTTGTTTCGTCAGCAGTGGACGCTAGACTATCCTCCTCTTAACTTGGATTGAACGTGCAGGAGGTAGGTTAACAATTCAACGAGACTCTCAATATTTTTATTTTTTTAAAAAATATATTATCATACTAATGATATGGGGTCTTTTTGCCAATCTTGTAAATTAAGACAGTCCCAGTTGCTAGAGTCGAGTATCATTGTAGGAAGCTGGCCTGATCTTTTGCTAGAAATTTAAAATGTTCACGCCTCAAAGGGCGGGGAAAAAAGGACTAAACCTTAGGCACGTTAATGCGCTTTCTTCATATCCAATTTTGATAGCATTAGGTAGGAATGATGTTGTAAAATATAGACAGTGACGTAATGCAATATATTTGAGTATATACTAGTCGACTCATGTGTGAATGCAGTTTTTCCACTTTTTTTTCTGTGTAGAGTTAATATTATTTTGGACGTTTGTGAATGTATATTTCTTATCTTTTTTCTCCCCTACGTGAAATCATTGTTCTTGATTTAATAATTGATTTGAAATTTGTTGACAATGGTCCCCCAATGAAATTGGCCCTGCGTGGGATGTTCTCTCGCAGGCAGAACCTTGTAGGAGAGATACGAAGGGGCTACCTTTGGGGATGCCTTTTCCTCTCCGTTTTTTAACTAAGGTTCCCACAAGCCGAGGCACCTCGGCCTGTTTTGAGAGGTGTATGTTCCGGGGTCGCAGACCTTGGGCATACGGCAAGAGTTGTTCGCTATTCCTATTGGAATAGTCGGCCAGCTGCCTCCTAAACTGGTCGAGGCACGGAGAAGGGAATGCTGCGTCCCCACTGCAAACTCCTCTCCCGCTATTGGAAGGGCGTGGGACAAGTACCCAATGCCCGACCTACCTGATGCAGGTTTTTCTAGGGTTTTCCCTGCATTTCTTATGCGAATGCCGGGTAGGATCCCTAAAATATAGCCCGGGGGTCCTAGTAACCCTTGGCTACCTTCCTCTACCCTTCCGCATCCCCCCTTTCAATTTCCTTCCTGTGCTATTAAAGGGGATTGCCCATCGTGGATTACCCTAATGTAGCCTGTTGCCCTAAAATAAAAAGTCAATGGTGAGGTAATTTATTATTTAGATTTTTCGGGTATTCCATTGTCTTGGAGTAAGAAAAAGTGGGGGGGGGGAAGGCGAAAACAAAAGAAAACAAGAAAAACAGAAAGAAAGAAGGAGGTTAAAGAGATGACGTGAAAGATAGTCTAGAAGATTTTTACTACAAGCGAAGAAAACACGAAAAACAGAAAGATAGTGGCTGTGTGCAAGAATCAAGTTATGTTAAAGGGATGACGTGAAAGATCGTCTATATATATTCGTGTGCACTATTTTTATGTAGTGGCTGTACTTTCTGTATTTCGCTAGTTGATTCTCTTTGGATTTTTAAAAAATAAAAAAAAAATGGCTTGAGTAGCAGATTTAGGCTAATTTGAGGTCAAATTTTTGGTCTCTTATATTTATTTAAAGCCCTACGTAAATGGATGGATGAACGAGTCTATACTGGATGAAGCTAGACACTCCGGAAGCGCGCCGAGAAGACTTAGGTAGCTCGGAGAATGTGATTAGTGTTATCTCGTTGTATTGAGCTCGAGTGTTAACACGAGGACGCTGTAAGAAAACACCTTCGTAGGTATACAGTGACGTTGAGATTTTATTCTCACATATTTTCTATATAGTTACTATATATCGTTTAATTTGAAATGAACCGTTTCATTAGTACTTCCTTCTCAGTTATTATTCTAGGCGTAATTTACGTCTTATTAAATAAGAATACTGAATATTTGTAGTAGTTACTTTTTAAATGATTGAAAATTAAAATTTAATGAATCGATTTTAATTAAAATCAATATTTTGAGCATACAAATGAATTTATTAAATCCAATTATTGAAATTATATTACATATTAAAACTTGACAATATACCACGGCTAGATCTCAGGGCCGACTATCGGGCCTTCAGTAATGAATATTTATGTTAAACAATTAAATTTTACAAAGTTATTAAAGCATTAATTTAAACAATCAGTACAATATAACATGTGAAATCAGAACTGTGAAATCTGACGATAAAATATCAATTACTGGCGGGTTTACAGATAATAAGTTGTGCAGTTTTACCTTACAGTTTTGTTGTACCATCAAAATGGGCTCGTACACACACACGGTTATTATTGACATTTTATAGTCAGGCCATTGTACACAGAATTTAATAGGCAACACTTTCTGCTTGTCAAATTTTATTCACAACACTTGTTTCGCTGTTCTCTCTATCAATTGCTTATGACTTATCTCGAAGTTTGGTTATTTGCTGGATGCAATAACCTGGCTCCCAATAATTGAAGAAGTGTCTAACTCGTGAATGTAGGCGAGACTCCGAGTAACAGTCGGCGTAGTATCGTTGCAGTTAATCGCTCATAAACTGGAAACTATTGATCGTTCTGAATATTAGAGCTGTTAGAGTATGCACAGCCTTGCCTCCCAAATACATACTTTATGGAATTTTGTCCGAACTGTTATTCCTATGCTTCCCGTCCACGCACTGCCGCTCTGCGCGTCTAGCAAAATGTATTTTCGTTATTTATTTCAGCAAGCAGGCATTATAGCCCCCATATTCGTGTACACAACTCGTATGTTTTTCCGCCGCCAACAATTCAAGTCCAAAAATCTCGTTAATTAATTAATTATATTTCCTTTTAATTAATAGAATAAGAAAGGTAGCCAATTCAGACAAAAGAACTGATAATATAAATACCACACAACGTTTCTGGGATCCTTGTCCCTTTCCTCAGATGCGAAGTAGAGCCTAGAGAAACATAAATGCACTGGCTATTTGTCAACACTCAAAAGCGACGAAAACGCAACGACAATGGGAAAGCAGAAGGTTCAGCGTAACAGTAAGGGATCATAGCAATTGATGAGTTTCATAGTGTCTGTTTGTACATTAATAGCTGTGATGTTTTATTTAATGTGAAGCATCTCTGGAATTGTACCTAGTGTCAATGTATAAAATCTTAGCATTTTGCCAATCAAATGTATGATGATGTGTTTGGATACTTCAGACAGTTTATCAGTGGGAAGATTATTATTAGATATGAAATAAGAATACTGTTGAGAATCTACTTACTGTCGCTAAATATATATATATATATATTTGTAATCATTAAATAATTGAGTCAGAGTCCTATTTTAATCTGGATTTGAAGTTTGTTGACATTGGATGAGGTAACATTATTATTTAGATTATTCGGGTATTCCATCGTCTTGAAGGAGATACGTGAGGAAGAAAAAGTGAAAAAAGGCAACAAAAAAAAAGTAAAATAAAATAAAACAAGGATAACGAAAACAAGGAAGCACTTTAAAGGGATGACGTGAAAGATCGTCTAGAAGATCAGGAAAAAAAAGATGTAGAGAAGAAAACAAGAAAACAGAAAAATGTTAAAGGGATGACGTGAAAGATTATATATATATATATATATATATATATATTGTAGTAATTGGTAATTAAGGCATTGTTCTAATTGAAAAGTTGAATTGTAGAGGACTCATTTTTAGTGGATATAGAGCGGACGCCGCAACAAACCGGCAAGGCAAAGAAAACATTGTTGGTCGGTCGAGAGGGTTTTTTTTACGCGCTCAAAATTTACGAGACGAAGAATTCAGTCGGGCAGCGGACAGCAAGCAGTTTGAAAGCTTTACAGTCGGGCAGCAGACAGCGAATAGATCAGACGAAAAGTTTTACAGTCGGCAGTCAGAACGAGGGAATGTGGTCCAGTCACAAACATGCTTTTAAATATTAAAAAGTAAAGCAATATTCAGTCGGGAAGGAGACAGAGCAACTTGTGTGTATTCGGTGGTCGAGCGTAGATTCATCATGCAGGCTGGCCATAGACAAACCAATGAAGTCCATTTTCAACTAAAGTCACGAGATCTACAAATCCAGGTTGCAGTAAAGCATCGAGAACCAACCAATTTGTGTTAAACCAACTAACAAACAACGCCAATTAGAGTCTGTGAGAACTTAGAATCAGTGATGTCCCCAAAATTGTGCACGAAAAGCTAAAAAGAGACCTGGGCGGCCGTAAGTAGAGAAAAACTTTAAAATCAGTTGTAAACCGTGTTTAAAAGATAAAAGTCAGATCGTTCTTTAATTATTTAATTATCGATAAAATGAAATCGTGAATTCTTGATAAAATTAAAATTGTTTAAATTCAATCTTTAGTATTATTTCTTCCGCAACAAATTTCGTCTATGTTCAGACGCATTGATTTCCATAAAAAGTAAATTTAATTTTGATTATATAAGTTCTGCCATTTATCAAACCCAGTTCAAGACCCTGAGATCCCAAATATTTTGTGTATTTTATACTTGTTTTAACTTTGTTAATAAATGTTGTTTAATAGTTTTCACTTAAGTTCTTTCATTTAGAAACGCTACGTTCATATTATATTTAATTATTACAATATATATATGTATGTATGTATGTATGTATGTATGTATGTATGTATCCGTGTGCAATATGTTTATGTCGTGGCTGTATTTTCTGTATTTTGCTAGTTGCTTGTCTTTTGATTTAATACCTCCCGCGTTGTTAGAATTCGACGAGACGCTTCAGAATCGAGATCAATAAGGAATGGCGGAATTGATTAAACCAACAGATCTCCCCTGCGGTTACCGGATTATGTGGTTTGTGGGGGTCGAAGGGACTCAACGGACTTTTGAGATTAGGATGATTGTAGTCACCAGGACGGTGGAAGGCCAACTTCTCGTGGTAATATACGGATAATTCTATTCTCAATATATTAACTGCACTGCGGGTAAAATTGTGATCTTCTAGGTGTTTGAAAATACACAAATTGTTGAAGGTAGGCGTAGCAAGTTCGTTGATATATTAACAACAGATATTTTCAAAGTTTTAATCGTACTCGAAATTTGTATTCAGATATTTTCACTTGGGGTAATTAAATTTTAAATAAGCCGAGACAGGTGTAAGCTTGAAGTTGTTAACTGCTCCCATTGGAAGCCGGTCGAGGCATGGAGGCAACTATGCTGCATCTCCGGCAGCAAGAGCCCGATGCCCGATACAAGATTTCTCTAGGGTTTTCCCTGTACCTCATTTAAATGAATTGTTATTTAAACTATAGCCAGAGATAATCTTGTTCTCCCTTTCAGTATTCCCCCTTTTTATTATTTTCCACGTTACTAAGTACGGAGGGTTCACCGCGTGGATGACCCTCGTTTTGTCTACTACTAAACAAAAATGGTGGATATTTGATAGAGGCTTCCGAATTCCTGTGTCCAAAAATCTGAAATTGTTCGATAGAGGATCCTAAAAATCACCAAACCTTCAGAGTCGAACAACCAACCACTGCCGGAAAAAATATTCATTTGTGGTTCGATTCTCGCGGAGTGTAGTATACTTCCCCATTAATAGTGACTGGCAAATTGCTTCTCCACATACTACAGCCATCAGCGTGGAATGATATGCCGTCAATTTTAACAAAACCATTTTTTTTCCTTCCACCACCGTGGCTATTGTCAGCTTTGTTACAACGTTGATTAGTTGCCGGGTTTTCCTTGAACTGTGTCGAAAGCAACGCTTGAATGACCGTAGGTCAACGTCGCCGTCTAGCTGTGTGTGTGTGTGTGACATGTTATTTTACGCCAGTCACCGTTTTCCATATTTACTTTATTTCCTATGTTCCAACAATTATTTTATTATTATCATCGTGTGTACATATATGTCTGTGACACTAACCTTCTTGGTGCACTGATATCGTTACCCGCGAGCAGAGATTCTACGCCGTTGGTATTAGTATTTTTCTTATAATTTTACGACTGAATAATTTGTCTATAAATTTGAATTACTGCAGTTTTAAATGTGCAGATTACATGTTAAATTTCTGGTGAGAGTTTTATTTGGCTGAATTACTTTTTAACAATTAATCAGGTCAGGATTATAAACATTGGGGCGAGACATTGTTGCTCCTTTTTTTTTAGGGTAACAGGCTACATGAGGGTAATCCACATAGTGGAAACTCCCCTTTAATAGCATAGGAAGGGATTTGAAAGGGGGTTGCGGAAAGGTAGAGGAAGGTAGCCAAGGGTTAACTAGGGCCCCCGGGCTATAGTTTAAGGATCCTAGCCGGCATTGGCCTAAAAGTAATGCAGAACAAACCCTAGAAAACCTGCATCAGGTAGGTCGGGCATTTGGTACTTGTCCCACGCCCTTCCGATGACGGCAGAGGGGTTTGCTGTGGGGTCGCAGCCCTCCCCTCCCCTCGCCGTGCCTTGACCGGTTTAGGAGACAGCTGGCCGACTATTCCAATAGGAATAGCGGACAACTCTTACCGTATGCACAAGGTCTGCGACCCCGGTACATACACCTCTCTAAACAGGCCGAGGTGCCTCGGCATGTGGAAACCTTAGTTAAAAAACCAGAGAGATTTGAAGTCAACCCCAAAGGTAGCCTCCTCCAGAGCTCTCTGGAAAGGTTCACCTGCGAGAGTATCCTCTCACAGGCTTCCTTCAGGTAATTTTTTTTTAGGTAACAGGCTACATGAGGGTAATCCACATGGTGGCAACTCCCCTTTAATAGCATAGGAAGGAATTTGAAAGGGGGGACGCGGAAGGGTAGCGGAAGGTAGCCAAGGGTTAAGTAGGGTTGGGAATTGCTGGTTCGTGGTCTTAGGATACTTGAAGGTCCCTTTTATTAATGATGTTGCGGATTTGGTGATTAAGGGGTTGACTTGGGGAAGTTTAATGTCGTGGTGGATGATGGAATTTCGGAGGTACCAGGGAGAGTTAGTGATGGTGCGAACGATTATGTTTTCTTTTGTTTGGATTTTGGCTGTTGCTCCGCATATGGATGAGGCGTAGGACGACGTGGGTTGTATTATGGAGAGATATACCAGACGTTTTGTGCTGAGGGTGAGTGGGGATTTTCTGTTCAGGAGAGGATATACAGCTCTGAATTTAAGGTTGATTTTGGAGAGGAGGTGTTTAATGTGGGGTTTCCAAGAGAGCTTTGAAGTAGGTGGTTTCTGTTTTTGTGGGTATTTCTTCGTTTTTTAGATAGAGGGGGATGTGCGGAGGTGGATTTTTGGATAGCGTGAATGGGACGGAAACCAAAGTTCGGTGGATCCGTCTGAGAACGGGATATTTTTGCTATAATTTTCTTTCGTGTTTAGAATTCAATATTTTCCCGAAGCCACTTTACGCTTTGAACTCTCTCCATCTGCCTTGTAGTAGTTGTTCTCGGCCGTTCACCCAAGGAAAGTGAAGGCCCTGGTGCGGGATGACACCCGGAGTTCCGCTTCCCTTGCAACTGGAGCAGGTCACGTGGCTGGGAAATAACCCCCTTTTTCAACTTCCGTGCGAAAATGAAATCATCTCGGCGGAGATTAAAATCTCCTTGGCTTACGGGATGTTGGTGAATCTGTTGTACCACAGTTCAACGGCCGGCTGGAACTGGGTAACAATCTCAATATTATCTTTCCGAGTTACGCAACGCCTGATGTAGGTTGGGGCACAGATACCGATTTCTCTTGCGTAAGGAAGTGAGCACTTCCTGACTACCAGTTTGTTTACTATTGGGAAACACCCAGGTCGTAGTCGCGCTTGCCTGAAGAATTTTCGGAGAGTTTGCAATTTGAGAGTGGTGACCTGATTTCTGGCTCCTCTCGAGACCTTCAAATCCTTTCTGCCTGACAGTAACTTGTGTGGAGGCGTTGAAGACGATAAGCTTCACGTGTTCTAATTCAGTGTTAATTAAACACTTGGTTCGTGTGGTAGTTGAAGAGCCGAGGAGAAAGGCGAGTGGGGGGGTGGCAGGAGAAAAGCGAAGCACATCCTTGTCCAGAGGCATCGGAGGTTGCTTTCATTTGGCGAAGAATCTTGTCGTCGTCGTCGTCGTAAGTGGCACAATCTCACTCCTCGCTTGATTCAGGGCGCTTTGAGGAAGAGGGGGGGGGGGGGGAGAGAATTATCCTCGCGGAGGACTGATTGCGAGACGTGACTTCACTTAATTTATAAGCCACGATTTGTGTGATTATTTGACAAACATGAAAAGGAGGAAAAAAAAGGCTTTTAACACAACGAGGTCTCAGATCTCACGATCGGGAGAGTCCGGATTCAAATCTTTGCGTCCGTATCGATTTGAACGTTATCGAGTTTTAGCATATTGCCTCGAAAAAAAAAATTCGGATAAAATCGTGAGACCAGAAGAGACTCGATGAAACAATAAAAGAAGTGTCTCTTCCTGAAAATCTAAGTACAATTCACCAATTAGTTTTTAATATTTTTATTCCTTATTTGGGAGTTGTGTAAACAAACTCAACTGATTACACTGTCAGAGCTTGCAGTCGAAACGTTGTCAGTTTATCCAACTCCAGCTAGAGTTTGCTCTACCCTTCCCCATTTCTCCTTTCAAATCCCTTCCTATGCTATTAAAGGGGAGTTGCCACCATGTGGATTACCCTCGTGTAGCCTGTTACTATAAAAAAAATTTGATAACTATCGACTATCAGATTTTGGAGCTTGGGTTACGCAGGCAGCCCCTTTCTGGAGCGATGGAGAGGTCTATCTTTTGGGGACAACTTCTCTCTCTGCTTTTGAACTAAGGATCCTACAAGCCGAGGCACGTCGGCCTGTTTTGAGAGGTGTATGTTCTGGGGTCTCAGACCTTGGGCATACGGTAAGAGTTGTCCGCTATTCCCATTGGAATAGTCGGCCAGCTGCCTCCTAAACTGGTCGAGGCACGGAGAAGGGAATGCTGCGTCCCCACAGCAAACTCCTCTCCCGCTATCGGAAGGGCGTGGGACAAGTACAAAATGCCCGACCTACCTGATGCAGGTTTTCTAGGGTTTTCCCTGCATCATATTTAGGCGAATGCCGAGTAGGATCCTTGAACTACAGTCCGGAGGCCCTAGTAACCCTTGGCTACTTTGCTCTACCCTTCCCCATCTCCCCTTTCAAATCCCTTCCTATGTTATTAAAGGGGAGTTGCCACCACACGTGGATTACCCTCGTGCAGCCTGTTACTCCAAGAAGAAAATTGTTTGTGAATGCTTGAGGTTATTGACCCGCTAGATGTTTGATATTTTTTCAAGACCGCGTTTTTATCTGGCGATTAAACGGCATATCATATGACAACTATTTGTATTGATAACGAGACATGGCTTTGAAGAAGGGCGATTATTTCGATAACGTCGCGTTATTGGTTGCTGACGATTGCTGCTGTATTTTTGTCTTCGTAATCTCGCCTAGTTTTTTGTTTTTTATTTGGCATGTATGTATACATATTTACATTATTACCCCGTTGTAGTTGAGGCCATCGAGTAAACGGCTGAATTAGTAGACGGTGTTAACTACCTGAAAATACTGAGCTATATTTATTCTTAGGGCGGGAAAAGTGTCACTGAAGCAGCAGAACCTTGGAGGAGCAAGTCTTAGACGAATGTGAGCGAACGGTGTTGGCAATTCAAATTCGAAAATGTGAAATACTTTATATCGAAGCTCAGCACTAAATGCTATTTAAGGAACAGGATGGAAAAAAAAATCTCGACACGCCCGGGAATCGAACACCAAGAACTCCGCTTAGTACGCGACGCTCTTACCAACTGAGTTACCGTGATCGACTCCCGGTCGAATACAAGATTTCTCCATTCATTAGGATCGAGATTTTTACCTATTGAACACCTCGGACTAAAACCCTGAGAGGGATGTTCTCTCGCAGGCCGAACCTTGTAGGAGAGATACGAAGAGGCTACCTTTGGGGATGCCTCTTCCTCTCCACAAGCCGAGGCACCTCGGCCTCTTCTGAGAGGTGTATGGGGTCACAGACCTTAGGCATACGGTAAGAGTTGTCCGTTATTCCCATTGGAATAGTCGGCCAGCTGCCTCCTAAACTGGTCGAGGCACGGATGAGGGATTGCTGCGTCCCCACAGCAAACTCCTGTCCCGCTATCGGAAGGGCGTGGGACAAGTACCCAATGCCCGACCTACCCGATGCAGGTTTTTCTAAGGTTTTCCCTGCATTTATTTAGGCGAATGCCGGGTAGGATCCTTAAAATATAGCCCGGGGGCCCTAGTAACCCTTGGCTATCTTCCTCTACCCTTCCGCATCCCCCCTTTCAAATCCCTTCCTATGGTATTAAAGGGGAGTTGCCCAAAGTGGATTACTGTTGCTCTAAAAAAAACCTATTGAACCATTTATTGAAGATACAACAATGCTTGCATCCCCCGGGAGTCAACCACGGTAGCTGTGATGGCAAGCGGAGATTCTGGGTTCGATTCCTAGTTCGTGCAAAATTAAGTAGCGTGTGTGTGTGTGGGAGGAGGAATACGGAAGTGAGTTGAATGTGGAAGTTATATTGCTGGGAATATATCTTCTAAAAATAGTTGTTTTTCATTGCTGATCTCCGGAAGCTTCTCTGCGACGTTCGAGGTTTTTGCAGTGAGGGTGAAATTGCGGCGTGGGTGTTTTGCGTCGCCCGCGGAAATGAGCCGAATTTCTCAGAAGGCTTGAGGCGATCGCTTTCTCTCCGGCTGTACCGGTCCCGATAAGTGGACCAATAACCTCTGTGTATCAGGGACATTTCATATTAGACTGTTCCCAATTTTTTTCTCGTTAGATGGTCAGAATTTAGGCTAAAAGCGGGCATTTGGTAAAGTTGAAAAAAGTGGTTTGTTCAGCTCTGAATCCGCGACCTTCCTAGGGCAGTGGACTGTTTCATTTGCGATTCCAAACGATGTGCCATAATTTCGAATTGACCACTTGTGGCTGACCCCGTCCTATTATTTTGTTACTGCCCCGGAGGAAATCCATCGTTGACCAGCGTCGCTGAAACCAATCCTACCGCATGCTAATTGAATTTCTCTAATTTAATCTTTACTTGTGGTCGCACGCTCGCTTAGTATTAAAATAAAATTTATACCGTTTATCTTTAAATAAGCCTGTACAAGCCCACGTTTTAAATTTCAAATACCAGAGAAGGTTTAGGGTCCTCCGTGTTTTGGAAAAATTCCACAGTCTGCGTTCAACGTCAAAGAAATACTCAACTCCAAAGACTGTTCATTACAGTGGATGTATCTATAATAGCTTGCGTGAATATTATCTTGTTATTTTTAGTTTCTTTTATCTCCCCTGTTTATCGTGACGTCTGTATCTCACAGCATTGAATTATTTTCCTCAGATGTTTTTTTTGAAATGTGCAGTTAGTTGTATTTTCAACGCCATTTATAATAATAATAATTTGCTTGTTGACCTCCGGTTAAGATTGCTTCTCGTTCTCCTCGTGAACAACAGCAGTGTCGAGGCTGAAGTCGTTTCAGAAGACGCAAAATTAAATTTAAACGGTGCCTTCATTAAAATAAAACTGTCAATTTTTCTTTTATTTCAGTTATTGACGATTTTTGTAGGCCTAAAATATATGATTATTATTAACGTAGTAACATTTGTTTTAATGTAACGTTTCTTCAGTCTCGAGATTAACTTTGAGTCCAACTAACCAATTTTACTGTGAGTAATTTGAATTAGAGCGTCACGTAAAGATCTAGTTAACTGAGATTTTTATAGACTTTATTCATTAGTTCCATTTTTTTGGATGTAGACAGGCTATGTGTAGGGTAATCCACATAGTGGCAACTCCCCCCTTATAGCATAGGAAAGGGATTTGAAAGGGGGGATGCGGAAGGGTGGAGGAAGGTAGTCAAGGGTTAACTAGGGCCCCCGGGCTATAGTTTAAGGATCCTACCCGGCATTCGCCTAAAAGTAATGCAGGACAAACCCTATAAAAACCTGCATCAGGTATGTCGGGCTTTGGGTACTTGTCCCACGCCCTTCCGATGGCGGGAGAGGGGTACGCTGTGAGGTCGCAGCTTATCCATCGCCATGCCTTGACCAGTTTAGGAGGCAGCTGGCCGACTATTCCAATAGGAATAGCGGACAACTCTTACCGTATGCCCAAGGCCTGCGACCCCGGAACATACACCTCTTAAAACAGGCCGAGGTGCGTCGGCATGTGGGAACCTTACTTAAAACAAAACCCAGAGAGGTGTGATTGCCCGTGGACGTATTTATATATAGTTCCGTACACACTTTCCACAGATAATAGTGCATGAATTCAACAGCTGTAAAATACATTGAATTTTATTCCATCAACCCCAACAAACATACCTCCGAATTTCTTCTTAAATATACTCCTTGAGTACTGCAGGATATAATTGTCCCTCAGTCTTCAGACATAACCAAAGATTAATTGATAAAATTCTTAGCTAGATTCACAATGTGAACAAATGGTCGCCATATTGGAGTCACTAATATGACGCAGAAATTAACTTACATTTTCCGCAAGGATCGTAAAGTATTTCCTATTGGAGGATTACTGGATAAAATTATACTTTTGATTCAATGCATATACTTCTGCTTTATTTCATTACGGAGAAAGGAACTATTTCCTTTGTTTGTCCTTTATGCTAGGGGTTTCTCACCCCTACAGTATCGTTTTTCGTGTATGTGTACCAATATTTGTTGCAATTTGTCCACGTGTTTAAATCTGTATAGAGTGTAACGTAAATTATAAAGGTAGATAAAATTACAATTGGAAAAATGTGATAATTTCCTGTTAAATTACTGCTCGCCAGGATACCGTGACGTCACGCGTGCGCGAGAGGCAGACGTTACTACGCGACGATCAAAGGAAATAGTTCCTTTTTCCGTAATAAAATAAAGCAGAAATATTTTGATTGAATAAAAAGAATAATTTTACGCAGTAATACTCCAATACGAAATACTTTACGTTCCTTGCGGGAAATGTAAACTAATTTCCGTGTCATATTAGTGACTCCAATATGGCGTCTATTTGTTTACATTATGAATATAGCTAAGAATTTAATCTTTGGTAATGCCTGAAGACTGAGGGCCAATTATATCCTGCAGTACTCAAGGAGTATATTTAAGAAGAAATTCTGAGGTATGTTTGTTGGGACTGATGCAGTAAAATTCAATTAATTTTACAGCTGTTGAATTAATGCACTATTATCTGTGGAAAGTGTGTACGGAACTAGGAACAGTTAGATTTAGGTTAAATCACTTCTTGACTAAAAATTAATATAGAATTAAATACTTTTTAGTGTTTATATAAATAAGTACACGGACAACGTCGGTCACACAGATAGTACAGTAATAAATGTCAATGTTTTTTACGATTTAACATCAGTCCTAAGTCACTATAACATCCTATGAAACATTATACAATCCTTTTCTCTGATTTTATAACGGTCAGTTAATAACTAAATCCATCTATAATCCAACAAGAATTGGGAAGATCTATCACATGTGAAACGAATGTATATTAATAGTAATAATTAATAAAGTTACTCACGCAAAAAGAAAGTTCAAATCACTGTTCACATTTGAGATTTTTCACTTCTCAGGTTATTCTCCACTAAATCCTGTATTTAACTGCGAAGTCATTAATTAAATTGGAATGTTGGATGTAGAAGGTTTGACTTTGTAAATTATCATAATTAATACTGTAATTAAATTTAATAAATGACTGTAAATGAAATTGATGTGGAGTCACAAATCTGATGTTTGAGTTTCCTTCTTGACTTTTTTGGCATCTGGACCTAATTACTGTCTTGGCCAGTTTTATCTGAAAGACGTGGGTGACTTACTTAATGAGCAGGAATGATGAGGATCGTCGTGTCCGCGGTGTCACGGCAGAGGAAAGGCCGCACGCGTGATTGATGTCTGTGTGCTTGTTTGGGGCGTGCCGTGTTTGTGTCTTTTTGACGTCAGCTAGGGTGTGGCGTGTGTGTGTGTGTGTGTGTGTGCGCTGCTAAATATGACAGAAGTGCTTTATCGTTAGGTCGTGCTTAATTGCGCGTATTATCAGCCAATTGTTTTTTTTTAAAAAAAAATTATTAAAATTAACTCAGTCCGGAGTCTTTACAATTGTGATAATTTAACATAAAAAAAGTATTTACAAGCCAAGTTATTTAAAAGAAAATTATCTCCAAAGATCGTATAATCTTTCGCATTGTTTTTTTTATCATCATTCGATGGAGTGTTACTGGATAAAATTATACTTTTTATTCAATAAAATTATCTGTCCTTTATTTCATTACGAAAAAAGGAACTATTTACTTTCTTGTGCAGTATCGTCTCGTAGTAACGTGTCTCTCTCGCGTGTGCTGTGACGTCACGGTCTCTTGACGCGCAGTAATTTAACACAAAATATTCACATTTTTTAATTATAAAAATTTTCACCTTTATTCTACAGGTTTCTCACCCCCACAGTATCGTTTCTCGTGTTTTGAAGAATATGTGTACAAATTTTTGTTGCAATCTGTCCAAGGTTTTAAATATGTATAGAGATTAACGTAAATACAAACATACATACAAATATACATCCTCTTTTATTATATAGATGTAACTGGTTTCAATCGTTCTCGTTTACGTAATAATCCTCTTTTTTTTTACTTTATGAGTTAACCTTCCTCATTTTGTATATTTACTAATTTATATTTTCATTTATAAGTGTTTATTCATCTGTGTGTGTGTTTTTTTTCTTGAGTGATATATTGTGACTAGTCCTATTTTTCCTGTTTAGTAATATACAGGGTAACGAATCAGTCCTGCATTTCCTTATATTATTATTAGGAAATAATTATAAAAAAACATGTTACATTAAAATTTTCTTCTTAGGTACAAGGTTTTCTTCTCTGTGTTTCCACCTATATTTTACCTATATTGTCTCCGCATAAATTATTTTTAACTCCATGTGTTGTCCGTACTTTTCTTCTCGTTTTCAAACAGTCCGTTTTTTTTTCACTTCATTTGTCTATATCTTATTTTGGGTTTTGTTTTATAAGTGTTTTACTTATTGTTGTTCTGTTATACCTCTTTTCTCAATGACATATTTTTAAACTGTCTGTCTATATAATTGAGCTTTGGCTAGTCCTATTTATTCATTACAGGTGATTTATATTTATTTATAATTCCATTGGTCGTCTTCTGAGGAAAATAGGACAATCAAATGCAGCAATTACATACGTAGATAATATAAACAACAATGAAAATACACAGATATGATAATTAATACGCAAATAAAAACGTATATAGAAAATAGTTAATTTGAACACAGAGATCGCAGCCGCAGTAGACTTCAGATTTATTCTTCTCAGTGTTTTTTTTTTAAAAAATAAGTTTGGTATAATTATTTAAATTGTAGAAGAATTTCGGTTACGGGGTTCAACGTTATCCTATCGGATATCGCGCGTAGTTGACGTCGAGGTTTCTGATTGGTGCCCGTACATTGGCCGGGAATTGTTGCCGTAGTGAGCTTTGATTGGTCAGCCCTTCTTGCAAATTATTGGTGTGGTTTTTTGATTGTGAGCAACGCATATTGACTGGCGCATTCTTTATAGTGTTTGTTTGGTTCCTCCGGTGTCTTCAGTCCCCAGGGGTAGGGAGGTATATAAAGTATACCGTACACTCTTGTGTGTCTCTTTCTCACCTGTCGGCGCACGTTGAAAAGCAATTTGGGAACAAGTGTTTTTTTTCCATTAAAAACATCTGCCGCGTGTGTTTTACCCATCTGTCTGATTTCGTGACTGGTACCAGGTGTTCAGAGCAAACGGATTGTTGGTGACTTTTAACTTGAAAAAGCCTTCGGCATTGTGCTGCTTGCAGCTTTAATGGAGAACACCTTACACGTTTCCCCCCATTCTATTCATCGCATATCCAAACAAACGGACGTAAGTGCCTCTGCATATATTCCTCGTGGCATGTGTAACATTTCAAGGTGAGTTCCATGGCCCTTGTATTCTCTTATTGTTTTTTTTTTAAAAAAAAATAAAATTGTTTATAGTCGCGTTATCATGAAAGTCATTGTCAACTTTCCATACCGACTACTCGAAATTATTACAATTAATTCATATTAACTCTCCATTATTCTTAGTCTCAGATTCAGTGTCTATTTAGATTTAGATCTTGAATGTCGGTTTCCTTGCTAAACATTACCAGGTTATTTATTGCCGCTGCTGAGGTTCACATCTCCCTTCTCGTTTCTTTCTGAATTGTGGCTATTCTAGTCCTGTCGTGCTTTGGGCAGTCGTAGAGGACATGCTTGGATCGTCAGGGCAGCCTCGCATACGTCACATGTAGGTTGAGGTTATCTGGAGAATAGATAAGAGTGTCTGATCTGTTTGTTTCCTTTTCCTTTTAATTACCACAATATATATATTGTAATGATTGCCTTTTATTACTTAATATAAAAAAAATAAACTTTATTACATTGAAACTTCAAAAAATACAAAAATACATTAAAAAATATTGTTGGGCGCCAGCAGATATACATTGGTCTGCATAAAATTAAAATTAGCTCCGGCTTGATTAAAAAGTTCTCCTTCTCAACAGGGTAATGTGGGCGGTTCGGTGGCTATTCAAGAACAGAGTCTATTTCCGCACTGTGTAAAAGAATTCCACTTTTGAATGTACTTTACATATATTGTGATGCTTACTTTACTTGTGGCGTCAGCACACGATCTCCTTCTTCGGCCTCCCCGCGATGGACGTCCCTCAAAACCTCCGCGTCTCCGTCTCCCTGTCTGCCTGCGTATCTTCTTGCGTCTCTCTGTCTCTCCGTCTCCCTGCTTTTCCCTGCGTCTTCGTCCTCGTCTCCCTGCCTTCTACCCGGGTTCGGAGTATTTATAAGTACTCCGCCCCCACAAACGATGTAAAAAAAAGGGACGCGAACCCGCGATTTCTTTTGGCCTTCTCAGGCAGAAACACGTGCACGCCTAATGTATTCATACTCAGGCCCGCGGCCTTTAAGGTTGTTATTCACTACAATATATATATATATAAAATGCGAGCAATAAATTTGTTTACTGATTTCACGCTCCCGAAGCTTCCCGTTATATGAAAGCAAAATGGCGTTGGGTAGGAACTCAGCTGAGACCAAAGGGAAAATATTCCAAGGGACCGATAGAGAGGTGAGATTCCGTTACTTTGTTGCATCCTCCTCCAATGTATACGTCGTCCTCTGCGCACCAGCCACGACTCTTTTCACGGCTGTAGTTGTATTTAATAATTATATTTTAGCTGTGGATACTTAAGGATCAGGCAGCGGATCATGTCTTTCATTTGAGGGTTCTACGTCATTGCTGACGGTGTTTCGGAAAGGAATGAAGATGTGCTCCGTCAGTCTGGTAGATATCAGCAGCCTCGTAGCTTGAGTTTCTGCCAGGGGTAACTGCATGTTTATGGGCGGAGATGAATGTCTGATGTTTGTTTTGTGGCCTTCTCGCCTGACTGGTCGTGATGCAGATGGAGCTTATTCTTAAGTTTCCGTCACGCCCCCTCGAGTGCAACAGGTATCACGCTTAGGAGCAACGGGGGTGAGGCCACGTGCGCAACAAGGGAAATAACTTTCCTCAAGGTGCATTCATAAATCTGTATAATAAAAAAAAGGTTGTATATTTGTATGTATTTACGTTAGTTTCTATACAAATTTAAACGCGTAGACAGACTGCACCAAAAATTGGTACACATATTCTTCAAAACTCGAGAAACGGTACTGTGTGGGTGTGAAACCCCTGGCATAAAGATGGAAGCAATTATAATTCAAAAACGTGATAATTTTATGTTAAATTACTGCGCGTCAAGAGACCGTGACGTCGAGGCAGACGCGGGAGAGAGACGTTACTACACGACGAACAAAGGAAATAGTTCCTTTATCCGTAATGAAATTCATCCATAAATACTCCATCGAATTATAATAAAAAACAATACGAAATGCTTTACGATCCTTGCGGAAAATGTAAGTTAATTTTCGCGCCATATTAGTGACTCCAATATGGCGACTATTTGTTTACATTGTGAATCTAGCTTCAATTTAATCTTTGGTAATGTCTGAAGTCTGAGGGACAATTATATCCTGCAGTACTCAAGGATTATATTTAAGAAGGAATTCGGAGGTATGTTTGTTGGGACTGATGCAGTAAACTTTAATGTATTTTACAGCTGTTGAATTAATGCACTATCGGTGTAAAGTGTGTACGGAACTAGGAACAGTTAGATTTTGGTGAACAAAACTGGGGTTACGGTTGAAACAGAATCGCTACTCTGCCACTCCAAATAAAAAAAAACGGAATGTGTCATGGAAGACGAGCGTCATGGAAGCGCGCCGTATTTTGAGCGTCCGTGCTCTGAGCGTCCCTTCCTCACTCCTGACCGCTGAGCTAATTATATTTAGGTTAAATCAGTACTTCACTAAAGAGTAATATAGAATTAAATACTTTTTCTAGTTTATATTAATAAGACACGCACAACGTGCGTTTTCATAATTTGAGAAAATAATCGTTTTGAGATACGAGTTTTTTGGGGGAAGTTTTTTATGGAACTATTTTCTGTTTTGTATAGTAACCGGGGAAGATACTATATAGGTGTGACCGTTACTGCTTTACAAAGATCCCAGGAGGATAAGGAAACTTGGCCTGACCGATTTCACCATTCTGCTCTACTTTCCACTTCGTTCGGTCAGTGTAGGATCGATGTAGTTTTCACCTACGGACCTCAGCGTTAATTCACGGGCGTCATAGTTTTCGTCTTTATTTATCGCACTCGTCTTTATTTAATTTAATAATTACACAAGGGATAAAAATCAGACTATGGTAGGAAGAAGGTGTTTGGTCATTGTGTCTATAGAATCCTTGAACCCCCTTTTCTACTGCAATACGATTAAATTTTTTCCTGGTGTGCTTTAACCTTTGAACCCCCTTCACCGATCCTGAGGTAATAATTTTTCGTTTCTGCGTTGGTACGAGTCCCCGTTAATTTCATCGTCGAAAACATATGGAATTGCGGAAACATATTTTTCCAAATCGCCCCTGTCAGGCTAAAGTCTTCTGTTCAAATGTGTTTTTTTTAGGGGGGGGGGGGTTCAAGTTCCGCTAATGGCTCTAAATTTCTCCGAAGTCTTCAGCGTTTTATCCCCGCGAGCGAAAAATTTGAGAGTCAATTGTACCCTAAATTATTATCGTATCTAGGTAGCATGTTGATTGTACTTCGTAAAGTATGACATTATGTTAATATGGCGTAGAACTATGTGAATACTTTCAAAATGTATTTAATTCGTATGGATGTGGGGTTGATATTGGAATCGCAGTAGTAACGAAACATTACAAATGATGATTGGAGAATCAGTTATGCTTTTATGAACCTCTATAAATTCATTCATCCTTACAAATTTGTTTTTAATTTATTGATTATGCTCCTTTGATAAATTTCGTCCGTTTCGTGTTTATTTTTTTTTTAAAATTAAACTTTGTGATGTATTTCCGATGTAGATGCGAGAACGATGTGGCTCTGATTAATTTGAGGCGCAACCACAACGCAGACGGCCACAACCAATCAGCTTGTACAATGCCACTGCATGGCGCTTGATTATATCAACGGAGAATTGTTTTTGGGTTAAGTTTATGCGTCCGTACATTACGTGTTCCAGTCTCTTATTTTCAAATCGATCGGAAATATTGGGGTAAATTCACGATTGACCTGAAATCTAGCTGCATCATATGAGTAACGGGTATATATAATTCAACAATATTGCAAACCCCTCTCCCGCCGTCAGAAGGGCGTGGGACAAGTACCAAGAGGCCGACCTACCTGATGAAGGTTTTTCTCTAGGGGTTTCCCTGCATAACTTTTAGGCGAATTGCAGGGTAGAATCCTTAAACCATAGCCCGGGGGCCCTAGTTAACCCTTGGCTACCTTCCTCTAACTTTCCGCTTCCCCCCCTTTCACTCCCTTTCCTATGCTACAAGAGGGGAGTTGCCACAATGTGGATTACCCTATACATAACCTTCTTCTTAATTTACATAAGGAAGCCTGTGAGAACTGTTCTCTCCCAGGCAGAACCTTATAGGAGAGACGGAGAGGGCTACCTTTTGGGGATGCCTTCTTCTCTCTCCGTTTTTGAACTAAAGGTTCCCACACAAGCCGAAGCACCTCGGCATGTTTTGAGAGGTGTATGTTCCAGGGTCGCAGTCCTTGGGCAGACGGTATTAGTTGTCTGCTGTTCCTATTGGAACAGTCGGCCAGCTGCCTCCTAAACTGGTAGAGGCACGGCGAATGGAATGCTGCGTCCCCAGAGAAAACCCCTCTCCCGTCATCCGAAGGGCGTGGGACACGTACCAAGAGTCCGACCTACCTGATGCAGGTTTTCTAGGAATGCCCGGTAGGATCCTTAAACTATAGCCCGGGGGACCAAGTTAAGCCCCATTGGCTACCTTCCTCTACCCTTCCGCATCCCCCCTTTTCAAATCCCTTCCTATGCTATAAGAGGGGAGTTGCCACCACGTGGATTACCCTCATGTAGCCTCTTATTTTTTTTAAAAAAATATTAATTTACAGTTCACATATTCAGCGGAAAAAAACATTCCAATATAGTTGTAAAAAATACTAAATAGGCAGCAGATTTTGACCTATTGTTCATTTTCAACCTGATAGTAATATTTTAGACATTTTTTTTAAAAAAATATAAGTTATAAAGGGTAATTAAATTATAATTAATCATTTTCCATTGATTTAGTTTGCGTGTTCCTTTGCTCGTAGGAAAAAAAAATACATCTCGTACGACGTCGTGTTGTCATTACTGGTGTTACAAATAAGATTGTTGACGGTGATTTTGAGACCATTGATGAAGCTATTAAAATAAGAACTCGTCTTATTCTTACACGTGAAGGGAGGCGCTGTTCCTACGTCACGTAGCACGATGATACACGTGGTCGCAAATGGCCCCCAGTCTGGTGCGTAAATAAGACGAAAACTCACAGAGCTGTCTGTTCAGTTCCTTCCATGATGTGATTGACTCATTCTCCAGCGGGAACTAAGATGAAGAAAGAGACCGAGATGAGTTGTGTAAAGACATAAGGAAGTTGGAAGCCAACACAGCGGAATGAAATGAGGGAACTGGAAACCTGATATATCTTCTTCTAATAAATAAAATAAACTGTGGGTGTGTATGTTCTACATAAAAATCTACTCCCGTGACACAAATTTCTTACACGTGTTCCTGTCGAACGAGAAACAAACTCTGTGGGGCGGGGGTGGAAATTTTCAAACGTGCTAAAACGGTCGATATTTGCGTCAATTAAATATATTTCGAGGTTAATGAGATTGATAGCTTTTTGTCGATGTTTTTTTTTCGACTTAGGAGGGTAGCAGCACCCTTAGGGGGTTATACGAAAATAACGCGAAAACAACAGAGATTGGAGGCGAATCCCGGGGTTATGAATGCCGCTGAGTTTAATTATGACAACCCGGGCAACGCCGGCAACCCAGCTAGTAAACGAATAAATACTACACTACGAAAAATATATCAATTTGTTGTATTGAATAGGGTGACGTGAAGACCATTACCAATAAGAGCGATGGACTGTATTCTTCGCGGACACAATTTCAAGTTACAAAAATGGCCGGGGAAAATAGTCTCTTTGAAGTTATTATATTTTAGTTTTGTAAAGAGAAGAGAGATGCATTGATCTGCGTGGAATGAAACACAAAATGGGTTTCCGCCAGTTCTGTAAAATGCAAATTGTATTCCGGATTTACGCGATGCCCCTGTTCCGGTGACTTTATTGCCTGTATCCGGAACGACAGGTTTTATTGTTCTCGACCAGCCTCGAGATTCTTGGTACGGTTGGTTCGCTGACCCAGCGAGAGACTGTTCAAAAATATGTCACTCAAAAATTCTAAAACCAAGTACATTTCGGCCTCATATGTTTCTGTTTCAGTGGGATTATTATTCTTATCAAATTAAGCCTTCGTTGATCTTTGTAAATGATGAGGACGGAGAACTGTTACTGTCGGTGCCAAACCTCAGTTTCTTCCTTCAATATCCTTTAAATTAATTTATTTTCTGATTTATTCTTCCTCTTCTAGCCGTTTGTGCCCAAATCCCTTTGTGTTAGTCTTTTCTGTTTTTTCTACACGTGTCCCAGAGTTATTTTGTTAGGACTTTTTAGGTGAAAGCACACACACACTCTCCCTCTTTGCAACCCTAAAAAAAACGTGGAGGAATACGGAACAAGGCTTTGATGAAATCAGCAAATAGTGGAAGGTCTTCTTCCTTTGAGGGCCACCCGATATGGAGACGGAAGGCTACGTGTGAGGAATTTGCCAAGCACTTAACGTGAGCCAGCATATCAACATTTCACTCCGACGCGAAGAATGCAGTTACATTAAAAAAATATTGTCCTTAGTTGGTTAAATCCGTATGTCTTTTCTCTTCTAAGTCTTTTTAATATATTTGCTGAGGGAAGGTTTAAAAAAATAATGGATCAGGACGTAGGACGGATTTGCGTAGTTGGCTATTGAATGATTTTTTTTCTCTTTTTTTCGCTGTTTGTACTATTGTAGAAATATTCAGGTCTGATTGGTTTCGGTGGTTGGGGAAATACCAAGGACCGTTGATTGTGTATCTTATTTTTTGTTTTTTAAGGTGTAGACCGGCCATGTACAGAGTAATCCACATAGTGGCAACTCCCCTCTTATATCATATAGCATAAGGAGTGAAAGGGGGGATGCGGAAGGGTAGAGGAAGGTAGCCAAGGGTTAACTAGGGCACGCGGGCTATGGTTTAAGGATCCTACCCGGAAATTCAGCTAAGAGTGATGCAGGGGAAACTCTAGAATAACCTACATCAGGTAGGTCGGACATTTGGTACTTGTCCCACGCCCTTCCGATGGCGGGAGAGGAGATTGCTGTGGGGTCGCAGCTTTCCCCTCGCCGTGCCTTGGCCGGTTTAGGAGGCAGCTGGCCGACTGTTCCAATAGGAATAGCGGACAACTCTTACCGTATGCCCAAGATCTGCGACCCCGGAACATACACCACTCAGAACAGACCGAGGTGCCTCGGCATGTGGGAACCTTAGTTCAAAAAACCCTGAGAGAGGAGAAGGTATCCCCATAGGTAGCCTCCTCCAGAGCTCTCTGGAAGATTCATTTAGTATCATCATTTTAGGTAACAGGCTACGTGAGGGTAATCCACATGGTGGCAACTCCCCTTTAATAGCATAGGATGGGATTTGAACGGGGGGTGGGTGCGGAAGGGTAGAGGAAGGTAGCCAAGGGTTAACTAGGATCCCCAGGCTATAGTTTAAGGATCCTACCCGGCATTCGCCTAAAAGTAATGCAGGGAAAACCCTAGAAAAACCTGCATCAGGAATTCTTATATAATGTAACTCACATAATCGTCTGCGTGCTACGGGTAAAGCTGAGACCGCACGAACAGTGAAACCAGAATGAATTCTGTACGTAATAATTTACCACCTTGTCCAAAGGACCTCTTGAGACTTTTTCAATCCACCCTCATAACACTAATTGTACTCCTGATTTCAAGTTTCTGAAAGTTTGTCAGCCTTGATAAATCTATTTGTATACGTTCCTTTGTGTGAATTTTTTCCCGGCATTTATTTCTTCTATAGAAACCTTTTTTTCCGCGTTCTGCCACATTTAAACTTGAAAGCAAATTCGGAAGCCCAACCAACGAACGAACGCTTTCCCCCGTCAAACGAGACGATATTGGATGTGTGTCGCGGAAGCTCAAACGAATGTGATTCTCCGGCCTGATATTTTGTTGTTGTTGGTTTTGCTTGCACGCTACTCGTCATTGGCCTTCCTGAAGACATCCTAAACACGAGAAACGGCGAGCGTTGGCCTTCGGACTATCACCGCTGATGTAATCGCACAAGGACGTTACCGACATATTTACATTCGCATTAGTCAGAACATCGCCCTCGTTCACTCCACACAAACGTTCTTGTGTTGACACACACACACACACACACAAGTGCACTTCTGCTAGTTTGAATAGCGGGTTCTTGAATTATTTTTTTTTTACAAAATATACTAAAACTGTAATTAAATACCAATAAGAATTTTGAAACGCGACACTGTGGAGACTACACTAAATGATCAAAATTTCCTTTTTACATATTAAAAAGAAAAATCTTTTTTGTATTTGTTTTTGGAAAAAACACACATAATTTCAATTGTTGATGGTTAAATATCATTAAACAGTCTCCAAAAAATGGTATTTATTTTTAACTATCCTGGGTCCCGGCGTTGCCACGTGTACTTGTTTATATAAACCCAAAAAAGTATTTAATTCTTTATTAATCTTTAGTGAAGAAGTGATTTAACCTAGATCTAACTGTTACTAGTTCCGTACACACTTTCCACAGATAATAGTGCATTAATTCTACACCTGTAAAATACATTGACTTTTATTGCATCAGTCCCAACAAACATACCTCCGAATTTCTTCTTAAATATACTCCTTGAGTACTGCAGGATATAATTGTCCCTCAGTCTTCAGACATCACCAAAGATTAAATTCTTAGCTAGATTCACAATGTAAACAAATAGTCGCCATATTGGAGTCAGTAAACATGGCGCGGAAATTAACTAACACTTTCCGCACGGATCGTAAAGTATTTCGTATTGTTTTTTTATTATCATTCGATGGAGTATCACTGGATAAAATTATACTTTTTACTAAATGAAAATATTTCTGCTTTATTTCATTACGGAAAAAGGAACTATTTCCTTTGTTCGTCGCGTTGTAACGTCTCTCTCTCTCTCTCTCTCTCTCTCTCTCTCGCCCGCGCGTCGTCACGGTCTCTTGGCGCGCAGTAATGATCAATTTTTTCAATTATACTTCTTTCCACATTTATGTTAAAGGGTCCTCAACCCCACAGTACCGTTTCTAGTCGTTCGAAGAATATGATTATCAATTTTCGTTTGCAATCAGTCCACGCGTTTAATTTTGTATAAAGATTAACGTAATTACATACATACAATCAGGCATCCTTTTTTATTATATAGATTTTTTCCCCATTATTTTTAGGGCTGTGTTGAAGGGAATTACGCCGCCATTATTTGGCTGGAGGCCTGTAGTACAGTCACTCGTGTGTTGGCTTTGTTTCACCCAATCAACTCGCTTTGTCCCTGATTGGTCTTCTTTCATATGTACAATTTATTTGATTAAGGTCGTGCTCGTTGGTTTTCTTCCTGAAGGAAAATTGTTTTGACAGCTTCCTTGTTCATCGAATGTGTTGGACTTTAGTGAGAGAAATGACGTCCTTTGATATTGGTATTTTCAATCCCCTTTGATTACTATTCGATTTTGTTTATTTTCTCCAAGCAGTGCAAGAAACATTTCCTTTTTTGAAGGGTTTACTGTTACTTTGTAACGTCCTCTTCGTGCTGTTCTCTATATTTAGAGCTTGTATGCTTCATCGAACGGCTGTCTTTTAGGTGAGCTCCTCTTCAGAACTCCCTCTCACCCCGTCCGTCCATCTGTCGTCTCTTCTCGTAATGCAACCAGCCCATTAACAGTTGAGGATGCCCCCGCGTTCCACTCCGTCTATAACTCTCGCCCTACATTCCCACGAAGTCATTCCCCCCCACACACTGTTCTAAGTCTTCCTTACCGTGCCCGCTTCCATAACTAATTGCGTAATTAAGAACAGTCGTGTGATTCTTCATCCAAGGTTCTGATGTCGTACGCCGATACTGCTATAAGTGCATGTTCTATAACAATATCTTCCTCATTTCTTTTATGCTAATGGGATAATCGTTTTTAATTTTCGCTGATTTACGGTATTTAATTTATCTTTTTAAAAATGAGTTTTTTCCTGCGTTTGCTTCAGACAACTCGTTTGAAACATTGTATTCCTGTCGTAAAATAATTTTGTTTTATAACATCTCATTTGTTCGAGAAAAAATTGGCTGTGTCACCAACGACCAACCATGCATGGGCAAGAAAAAAGTTATATTTTGCCAGTACATAAATTAAAAATGTGTCTTTCCGCAAGTAAATCAATTCAAAACCGTTCTTTTTAATGTCTCTTTTTTTTTAAAAAAAAAAGTGACAGGCTACATGAGGGTAATCCACATGGTTATGAAAGGGGGTGGGGGAGCGGAAGGGAAGAGGAAGGTAGCCAAGGGTTAACTAGGGCCCCCGGGCTATGGTTTAAGGATCCTACCCTGCAATTCGCCTAAAAGCGATGCAGGGAAAACCCTAGAAAAACCTGCATCAGGTAGGTCGGGCATTGGATAATTATCCCATGCCATTCCGATGGTTTTCTGTGGGGTCGCAGCACTCCCTTCTTTGTGCTTCGACCAGTTTAGGAGGCAGCTGACCGACTGTTCCAATGGGAACAGCGAACAATTCTTACCGTATGCCCGAGGTTTGTGACTCTGGAACCTACACCTCTCAAAACAGGGCGAGGTGCCAGAGAGAAGAGAAGGCATCCCCAAAGGTAGCCTCTCCGGGAAGGTTCACCTGCGAGAGAGTGTTCTCACAGGCTTACTTTTTTTTTTGTAAAGGGTAATTCACATGGTGGCAACTCCCCTCTTATAGCGTAGGAAAGGGGGGATGCGGAAGGGTAGAGCAAGGTAGCCAAGAGTTAACTAGGGCCCCCGGGCTATGGTTTAAAGATCCGACCCGACAAATCGCCTAAAAGTGATGCAGGGAAAACCCCAGAAAACCTGCATGTGGTAGGTCGGGCTTTGGGTACTTGTCCCACGCGCTTCCGATGGCGGGAGAGGAGTTTGCTGTGGGGTCGCAGCTTTCCCCTCGGAGTGCCTTGACCTGTTCAGGAGGCAGCTGGCCGACTGTTCCAATAGGTGTTATTTATAATATCATTCCGCGTCATCGTCCCACTTTTTCTTTACATAATGAACCAAGACTGCTATATTTGATGATGGTGTTACAGTTATTCTGTGTAGTTGGATAATAGCACGTGGTCACCTATTTCTAGGGCAGTGAGCTCCTTTACACAATCGGCTTTAGCACTGTTACTCCGCTCTCGCTGGCTCCCTCAGCGTAACGGGCTTATTTCTGTGGGGGGGAACGTGACCGCAAATTCGCAGTCGCTCTTCCTCGACGACTTGGAGGGAATGACCACGGAGGACCACACCTGCTTCAGCTTCAAATGGACGCTTAAATACAACCCGCGTACACATGTTTCCCCTGTCGGGCAGAGTTCCTGCTTTGATGATTAAAAAATTTAACATAAAACCGAGTTTACAAACTTGCGACTTTGAATTTGGTAAACTGTTAATCGCTCTTTTCAGCTCTTCAATGGAAATTGGCATATATGTACCTGCGAATATTTTTTATTGCAATTTACTAGTCGCGGTCAACGCGTAACAGTCACGTTTGTTCTCAATAGCCCGCTCTTCCATTTTACAGTCTTGTGTATCTTTGTTTTAAAATTTTTTTATACGTTATGAAGAAGTCCATAAATACCATATGATATGTTCATATATATATATATATATATATATATATATATTGTAATAAACAATAACGGAAGTTTTAATTAATTTAAAGAATTAGCCTCACGTTGAAGCGCCATTTATGTAATAATCAAATGGTTAGGTCTAATTGAATGAAATAATAATCAAAAATTTACAAATATAAAATTAAATTTATTATAAACTTGTGGCTTTAAACTCAAAACAATTACAAACACAAAATTTTAGATCTCAGGGCCTCTACTGTGTTTGATAATTAGGATACGATTAAGCTATAATTTGACTATTTAACAATTCAGGATCTTATTTGCCTGTACAATTAAACAATAGATGAATCAAAAAACTAGAAGAAAGCTAACGAACGAAATCTGACTTTATCCTTTAATTTGCGTTTACAATTAATCATTAGTTTTGGTTTTGTTACTTACGTAGTGCCCAGCTGGTACCAGCATTCTTTTTGGTTTCGGCAGTACACTATTGCAACATTATACACTGATTCTAAACGTCGACTCACAGATTTTACACTATTGAAGTCAAAATTAATAGGCTCCCAGGAACTCGGATGATCCTCCTTTTTGTCAGCTGTCTGATGTCTGCTCGCCTTACAGGAATCCTATGATTCGTAGATGTATTAGTCTTTTACTGATTTGGACTTAAACTGCAACGTTTATTTTAACTGTTTATTCTTTCGGAGCGAACTAACTTTTCTTTAGCTCCTGGCTGTAGACTTAAACTGTCAACTTTACTATTCCGCTCTTTGCTGCTCACCAGAAAAACTTCATCCGTCCACAGCAATATTTCATCAGCAACTCCATCCTGGCTGGCTGTAGACGTAAAAAAAACTGACTTCCTTCCCTGGCTGGCTGTAGACGTAAAAAAAACTGACTTCCTTCCCTGGCTGGCTATAGACGTAAACTGCCTGACTTTCATGCGCGCAAACGCCATTTTGACTTTTCAACAAAAGCGGCTGAGCTCGCTTTTCCATTGTTGCTTTGTTCGATCAGGCCGCTATAATGGATTTATCAAACAATTCAAATTTTATGTCCAAACAATTAATGGCCTAATTAATTGGCATTACAATATATATATATATATATATATATAAGATGTCATCATTGATAAATTTATTTAAAATATGTTGGCATCTAGATTCGAGTTATACGCTGTCCAAGAGCCAGAAACTGCTAGAACAATGCAGAGGTAATCCAGTTATGGAAACGAAAACGGTTGCTACAACTAAACTGAACCAAAACGATCCGATGCGAGAAGACGTCGTCTGATTTGTTGCACAATATTCCTCGGCTTCGTACCATTGATTATTTTATCTTTCTATTCCTATTATAGTTTTATTATTTTTTACCCTCTTACCCCCAGCATTTTAATTTATCATTGAGTAATTGGAGAAGATTGTGTAGTCTATACTGAGACATCCTGATTTACTCAACTGTGGGATGGGAAGAATAACTATCACATCGTTTGATGTAAATATAAAATCATATCATTGAATTTTTATTTACCAAGTATCAATTCATCTGTTTCAACATTAATTGCGGTAATGGTAGGTTTTATGTTAGTGCTTTTTGGAAATAATTTTTGTAATTTCCGTAATGTCAGTCAAAACAATGTTTGAAGTCCATTTTCAAACGACGGTTGTGGAGTTGGTTGGGTTGGGGTCGCTTGATAATACGGATTTTTAATGACCTTTTAGTTTGTCCTATGCAGCAAGCGTTACACTCGGAACTCGGCAGTAGTTGTGTTTCTTTACTTTTACGCTATTTTCTTTGTTTTTTTTTTCAATTGTTTTATTAATCGTTATTAATGATTATTCTGCGTGTCTAGATTCCAACGTGAATGTCGGCGGACCTAGAATTTTGCTTTGAAACGTCGACACGAGCCGCTCCCTATTAACGAGTCGAATGATTCATCCGCAGACCTTCGTTTTCTTCTCCTGACTCATTCGTCGGCTCATTAGTAGACCTTTAACATTTATCGTGTTGCTTTTTTCCAAGCTTTAGATATTAAATTCATAGGCCGAACGGCTTAGTATCCGACGTCCTGGTCTTATGAATATAAACGAGACACATTGGATGCGCCATTTTAAAATTCACTGCCAAGGTCACACTCGCTCTTTACCCCGGGCGAAATGATGGGGGTGAAAGGTAAGTGTAGTCTCTTAATCTTGACAGTTCCACATACTGCAGTGGACCGGAAAAGTAACGGTTAGGTTATCTTGCTCACGGAGCCTCGTCGTGGAAAGCGGAAGTCCCAGGTCCGTGACTTGCTTTACGATGCACAATCTCCGAGGCTACAGTCGCATGGAAGCCGCTGGATGAAAAATTAACCACCCACTTTCCCTCGCTACAATACTGTGAAGAAGCTGTAACGAAAAGGTAGACAACCTTCCAAAAATTACAAGGGAGGAAAACTTTTTATTAAATAAATAATGCAGTTTCCTGACCAATGCCGGACAATTATTTTATTTATTTACGACAACGTTTCGGTACGTGTTTGTACCTTCCTCAGGTCTTTCCAATATATGCTAAATGTTAAAAACTATATTCACAACCTTTAGAAGTTCTTCCCTGGCGCTTATTCACAAACTAGCGCGTGCCACAGCCAAAACAAGCATATGTAGGAAAGACCTGAGGACGGTACAGACACGTACCGAAACGTTGTCGTAAATAAATAAAATTATTGTCCGGTATTGGCCAGAATACTGCATTATTTATTTAATATAAACAGACGTAAAAATACAACTTTTTAATAAAGTCGCCGTGTATTATTTGTACAACGGTTATTATTATTATTATTTTACCACCGGGTGTTTTCCTTTGGTGTTTCGCAAAGACAAGAATAAGAAAACTTTCCACTAGCTACACAGAAAGGTTTTGTGGCTGATGAGAGTTTCGGGTCCCGGCGGCCTCGTTCAACTTATTATTTGAGGTACTTGACTTCGCAGATAATCTTCTTCTTCTTCTAATAAATAAGACAGTGTTTGTTTGTATGTACGTATTATGTTCCGCATACAAATCTACACCCGCAGAGCAAAAATTCACCAAATTTCGTACGCGTGTTCTGTGCGACCAGGAAACAAACCCTGTCGGGCGTGGGACACGTCTACCGTCCCCAGGAGCGGGGGTGGAAATATTCAAGCACGCTAAAACGGCCAATATTTGAGTCGTATAAATATTTTTATGAGTCAAAGATATTGAGACTGTTGCTCCCGAATGTGTATAATTTCAAACCCCTTACAGCATGAGAAAGGAGCACCTTTAGGGGTGGGGGTGGTGAGGCGTTAAATATAAAAATAACGAAAATTCAACCCAGATTGGAGTCAGATTGAAGGTTATGGATTTCGTTAAGTTTTATTGTGACATTCAACTTGTCATTTAACCGCCAGGGGCGGCGGTTGACGGGGGTGGAAATTTTGAAACATGCAAACACGGCCGATATTTGCGTTGAATAAATATTTTTCAGGGTTAATTAGATTGATGGTATTTCAACTGACGTTGTTTATGTATAATTTCAACCCCTTACAGCATGTGAAGGAGCACCCTTAGGGGTGGGAGTGGAGGTGCGTTAAATATAAAAATTACCGAAATACAATCGAGATTGGAGTTGTGGATATATGACAACCCGGGCAACTCCGGGCACCCAGCTGGTCTAAAATAAAATAAAAACTCATGGACTCACTTCACTTCTCTTCTAAGACATGCCAAATGCCCGACCTACCTGATGCAGGTTTTTGTAGGGTTATCTTTTAGGCGAATTGCCGGGTAGGATCCTTAAACCATAGTCCTGGGCCCCTAGTTAACCCATGGCTACCTTCCTCTAAACGTCCGCATCCCCCCCTTTCACTCCGTTTCGTATGCTATAAGAGGGGAGTTGCCACTATGTGGATTACCCTATACATAACCTGTCTACACCCTAAAGAAAAAAAATATCCAACGTAAGCAGATCAAAATTACACCGACAGAGGCCAAAGAATGAAGCTACACCTTAATTATTATTTTTTTCTGTCCGTTCCAAATATTTTCGATGTAATATTCCGTTATTTGTATGGCCAACGGATATGTGCGAAAGTTCCGCCATACGGTTGGCTTGTGACCTCGCTCAACGATGACTCACTCGTGAAGTGGGCGACGCAACTGGTCCTCCTCCTACCTGACCACAATAGGTCCCTTCTTGTCCCCGTGCCAGGCTGTACTCGCACCTCAGCTTCACAGTGTCAAGGAGCCTCGAAATTTTCCTTCATATTATACACGTTTCAATTTCTTATACAGCTAGCTTTATCGCTAATAACGATTACAATTATATTCATTACCGTTTCACCATCTCTGCTGCAACCGTCGTATTATACGACGCCAAAAACAAAACAAAAATTATTTGAAGTGCAGTATTCAAACCTTTTCAAATGATCATAATAAAGTGGTAAATTTCTTCGAAAAAAATGAGATCACGAATAACGTCTCGCTCTCTCTCTCTCTCTCTCTCTCTCCCCTTCTCCCCCTTCTCTCTATATCCTTCTCTCTCTTCTCTCTATATCCTTCTCTCTCTTCTCTCTATATCCTTCTCTCTCTCCTCTCTATATCCTTCTCTCTCTTCTCTCTCTTCTCTCTATATCCTTCTCTCTCTCCTTCTCGCTCCTTCTCGCTCCTCTCTCCCCTTCTCTCTCTCTTTCTCTCGCTCCTTCTCTCTCTCCTCTCTCCTTCTCTCTCTCCTTCTCTCTCCCCCTTCTCTCTCCTCTCTCTCCTTCTCTCCCTCCTTCTCTCTCTCTCCTTCTCTCCCTCCTTCTCTATCTCTCCTACACTCCCTCCTTCTCTCTCTCCTTCTCCCTCTCCTTCTCTCTCTCCTTCTCTCTCTCCTCTCTCTCCTTCTCTCTCTCTCCCCTCCTCCTACCTTTTTTTGATAAGCATCTCTCGAACTGGAAATGAAAACAGATCCAGGAAGGCCCAAGAAAATACATGCGAACCTGCCATCAGTAAAGATCGCAGTAATTCGCCCCAAGAGCAATGCCAACTCCATCACATTTTAAATATTGAAAAAGTCACACAGAAAAGAAAAACAGCACGAAATATATTTGAATAAATAGAAACACACAGCGTTTCTGCAAACTTTGTTGCATTCCACAGGTCTAGAAATCGAAAAACTAGCAAAAAGCTTTTGAATATGTAACGCCACAAATAAGTGACGGAAACAAAGAAGTTGATGCTGATGATTTTGGATTAATTTAAAAAATTTAATGGTTTGTTTGAAAAATATTAAATTAAATATTTAAAAAATTATGTGTAGGATCTTTCTTAAAATGTAAATGTTCCTGGAAATAATTTTCTTTGTTCAGATGAAAAATGATATATTGCTGAAAGCTCCTAAAATGTAATATTTGGAAAATGAAAAATAAATTTTTCATTTAATTTGGTTGGCTGAGTAAATGCCTTGTGGCTGTTTTTTGAAGTTAACAATAAATATGAAGTAACACAAGAAGCGGCGGAAGAGCCTTCATGACGTAATAAGGACCTATGATAACACCAACAAGAAGAAGTAACAAACCGACCCACTTAACGCGGTCCAGACGCTACAATAAAAAAAGGAGGAGGACTTGTCTGTAGCTCTTACTTCATACAAGATACCAATCTCGGAGGGAACACTTCTTCGCCTTTACTCAGAATTCTCCTCAATGACGGTCCTGTGTGGAGCTGGAAGGGAATGAGTCCGCCCTGTAGTCCTCCGGGTTGTGACGTCAATTCACAGTGGTGGTGCAATGATTTTTTTATAATCTCTCTATTAATTTTAAGTTTACATTTCCTGAGTGACGGGCAACGTGAGGGGGGGACGGCTTCTGTTCCCGTGAGGGGCCGTGCACAAGTAACTCCACTGCAACCCATCTCAACATACTGGGATATTCAGGACTCGTCGCACTGAAGATGATGTCGCAATTAAATAACAAGTGTAGCCTCTGACTTCGTGCTTTTTTGGTTTTTATAAAAATTTGCATTCCGTTGTTGTGGCGACACTGTAATTTTATAAAATGGAAGGTTCGTGTTAGTTCAAAAATTATTTTAAAAAAACTGTACATGTATGGAAATTTTTTCCACTGTAAATTTAATCCTGCATCGATATTTCAGAAAGTTTTAAAATTTTATACTCGAACTTAAACAGGTTCCAAAAATATGTCGAACCAATTTTTTTTGTTTATTAATATTTTCTAATATTTATTTAATTTTATTAGAATATATTTGGAACAATTTTGGCTCGTTGGTTTCATTTACATCTCAATCAGATCATATGATTCATGTGAATATCCTCAAAAAATCGTAAATGCCCCTGGAATAGCAAGAATGAGTTTGAAACTGACTATAAATTACCTTTCTCAAAATAGAATATTTTAACATCGAACAGACGCATCCCAACATAGCTCAAAGGAATGAAATTATTGTTATTAAGATCACTTAATAAAGCCTCTAATTTACCGTAGTAGTGTATCAACTGACGAGTGCAGTTGTGTCGCTCTAGTCTCTTCTTCGCACCTGACGAAAGGTGACAATGATCCCAAAAACGTTGTGTGGTATTTATGTTACTACTTTTTGTTTGAATTGGCTATCTTTATTATTCTTTTTCTTTAGGGCAACAGGCTACATGAGGGTAATCCACGTTGGGCAACTCCCCTTTAATAGCATAGGAAGGGATTTGAAAGGGGGGATATGGAAGGGTAGAGGAAGGTAGCCAAGGGTTAACTAGGGCCCCCGGGCTATATTTTGAGAATCCTACCCGGCATTCGCCTAAAGAAATGCAGGGAAAACCCTAGAAAAACCTGCATCAGGTAGGTCGGGCATTTGGTACTTGTCCCACGCCCTTTCGATAGCGGGAGAGGAGTTTGCTGTGGGGACGCAGCATTCCCTTCTCCGTGCCTCGACCAGTTTAGGAGGCAGCTGGCCGACTATTCCAATGGGAATAGCGGACAACTATTACCGTATGCCCAAGGTCTGTGACCCCGGAAACATACACCTCTCAAAACAGGCCGAGGTGCCTCGGCATTTGGGAACCTTAGTTCAAAAACCAGAGATGTGAAGGCATCCCCAAAAGGTAGCCTCCTCCAGTGCTCTCTGGGAAGGTTCACCTGCGAGAGAATGCTCTCACTTGCTTCCTCAACATTAATTATATATATCAGTCAGCTAAAAGTCGGGGAAAAAAATTATAAAGCAACTGGCAGAAATATGAATGCTCAACGTTTCGTCCTTAATTGAGAATTTTTTATCAGGAGTAAAAATCGATTTGAAGGATATTTAGGTTACAATTAGGCATTGCAGAAACTATTTTTATAATAATCAAGTATTTGGCAATATTTGAAATTTATTTATAATACTCCAAATCTTATTTTACATCTGATGAACTGTGCTATTTTTAAAAAAAAGGGGGGGGGGACGAAACGTTGTGTGGTTGGTTGCATAGTTTTTGTTTCATATCCTTTATTTACCGATTTTCAGGTCAGTGATTTTTTTTTCTTTCTAAATTCCGAAACACTCTTCATGTCCAACCTGACTTCAAAATAATTATTTAGTGAATAAATAATGAAAGACCGTGACGGAGAATAATGAGGACAATATTATTCATAACGATTCATTTGAGAAGAATAAAATATGGCAGATAATCCCTAATACGTAATTCATGATGCGAGGCTCCATTACGCGTTAACGAATAGCGAAAATCACATTACAAGAAGAACGGGTAATTATGTATTGCAAAAAAAAAATAGTAGTTTCGACTCATTAGCTACAACGTTTTGCTTCTAACGGGAAACTAATAACCGGTCCACATCAGAATTTGTAACAACGTTTTAACTTCGTGGTCCATTAGTCGCGCTCGGAAAAAAATAGATTATGTATGCGTAACGCATGTAATTAACATATGAAATTACCACCCGTGCACCAAACGTCATTGCATCTTAATAATTCGCAAAGAGGTTATTTTCTTTTTTTGTCAAGTTGCAAACGTGCGATGTTCATCGCCGTCGTCGGTTTACGACGAGTGAGTGAACTATTGTTGTCTTCGGGTAAAGTGAGACAATAAAAGCGGCTACGAAACGCAGTTTGTATTCTGCACTTGTCGCCGAAGAGCCTGGGGCGCCGCCATTGTTCGAGCGTGATGGAGGGGGGGGGGGGGGCGGAGTAGAGGAGATTTCAGCAACGGGGGTGTCGGGTTACCCGGCAATTGCCCCCGGGGACGGAGAGAGAGAGAGGGAAAAAGTCAAAGTCAAAAGACATCTTCTCCAGCGATGGATCCGTTTCTTTAGAACTTTTTTTTTTTTTTGAAAGCCACACGTGAAACTTCTTAATGCCCTTTTTATCATATGACAGGAAAAGAGAGAAAAGAATTCTGTTAACGTTGGACCTACGCATCTAAAATAAACTGCGAAAAAACTGGAGGAGGGGTAAAGGGAAAATCGACCAGAGATGTGATGTTGAGGGTAGTCGAACCTCGTCCCAAGTACCGCTGAGGATTACCAAGAACTTGATTCCGGTCATTTCAGTGTCTTTGTAATGGGGCTTCTTAAAAGGACAACTAACGAAGCAAGGAAGTCAGGTCAAGGGCAGTCATGGCCATGAAGGTGCTCTTAACCTTGTTATCGGGTAAGTCGTCCTAACGGCAATAAAATATTCCGATAGATCATTTAAATAAATCATTTGTCAGGCAAGTTTTTTTTTTTTTAAAAAAAAAAGCGAATAGAGTTGAGCGAATGCTGGAATAATCGTCGGCGTGACTGAATTTAATCCAGTTCACACGACGAGATTATCAGAAAAGTGCGGTGTTAATGATACTTAAAAGAAGAGTACAGTATTTAATTTGTTTTTAAAAAAAGGGAATAAAGAGCAAAGTGATTTTATCATGCAGAATAAAGCAAGACCAAATTTTACAGCACCAATGGTTATTATGAGGATTACAGGACTACGAGATTTCTACAACTACAAATTTTGGACAATCAAAGATAAGAGAAAAATAAAGCAGCTTTCTTCTTCTTATTTCCATGGCGTAGTGAACCTTGGTTGGCCTTTCCAACGAGCTTCTTCCATCCTCCACGGTCATATACTGTCCTATTCCAAATTTCTTCCGTAGATCTTCCTCCATTCGTCCAACCATCTTCTTCGGGTCTACCTCGTTCTCTTTGTCCTCCTGGGGCGGTTCCAAGTAGAATCTTCTTTGCCACCTCAGCCTCCTTAAACGGCCTTACCCATCTTACCTTTCCTGATCGTATGATTTTCGTTACTGGAGCATCAGCGTATATAGTATACAATTCTGTATTGTACCTTTTCCTCCATTGTCCCTTATCGCAACACACGGCCGATTATCCTTCTAAGATCTCTTCTTTCGAGTCCACCCATCAGCCTTACGTCGGTTTCCGTCAGGGGCCATGTTTAATTTACAAAAATTATTGGTCATATAGCCCCACAAAATAAATATTTTTTTTGGCGAAAATTTCACCCCTCGGTAATTTATCGCGAGAGGAAGTGATGATTTTTTTTAAAAAAAAATATATTTTAAATATTATACAAATTAATTTTTTTTATACTTACACTTTTTAATTAATGCATCAAATATTTGATGCATTAATTAAAGAGAGAGGTTTTTTTCTCATTTAAAATAAGCCCAGCTACCTCCAGAATAAGTTATTACATAAATGGCGCTCAACGTGGGGGCTAAATTACATTATATTATTAGTAAGAAAGAAGTATTTAGGGTGATTTAAAGAAAATGATAAAATAAAAGTGCTAACTTATATTATTTTTAACTTTATGTTTCGAAAGAATTAAACAAAAATTCCTAACGGGGGACAACCCTTAAAGGAACCTCCTTCAGGAGGACTGAGGTTTTTTAAAAATTAAAAAAAATAAAACCTTATGTTTATATTAAACAGCTCAAAAATTAATTAGTCAAAGAAAAGAATCAACGTTTAGGAAATTTTGAAACATTTCATTTTACACACCTTAATGACGTTTTTTTTTTTCATCAGGTTTCAATAAGATTGTGACGTTCCTGCGGCTGCAATATTTTGTGTCACAAAATGTTTGTTATCAAAATAAAATTTTCCTGTATATATTTCTTCTTGTTTTTCTATTATAATATTTTAAATTCTTATAGGGAATTAAAAAAAATTATAATTCATTATTTTTAACCATTTTTATATAAAAATTTCTTATAATTATGTAATTTTAATTTGAAATAATTGAAGTTTATATTTTCTTTGTAAATAGGTAACATTTATTATTAATTTTCAGATGTGTTGAAAGTTTCTTATTTGGAATTTAAAGTGTTGAATAAAATATTTTCTGAAATGTCTGAAGAGGTATTAAATTTATTTAATTTTTAATAATATTAATGAAACATGTGATAATAAAAATATTATCTATGTAAATAAACGGTTAAGGGTTATAATTACGATAAGTGAAATATTTATTTCTTCTTCTTCGGCTTTTCCCCCTTTTATAGGTTTGCCGTCTTCAATATCCATTTCTGTCTGTCGTCGCCATTTTCCTCTTCCAAATTCCTGTCCTCCATTATGGTTTTCACATGGGTTTTCCCACTTTAATGAGGGTCTGCCCCGTTTATTTTTTTTTTCCAGGAGGTGAAAATTGGTATATATTTCTTTTGGCCATCTTCCGTTTTCCATTCTTTGTACGTGACCATACCGTTTTTTAAGGGTTTGATTTTCAATCCTTTTAACGACAGACGTGGTTACGTTCATTTCTTTCCAAAGGAGCTCATTTTCTAATTTTATCCTATCTTGTTGTTTTTTTTAAGAATTCTCCTCATATAATCGAATTCTACTGTTGTAATTTTGTTCTTTTGTAATTCTGTCAGGGGCCAAGTTTCATTTCCATATCGTAGAATGTTCTGTATTATGCTCTTATATAAATTTTGATTTTTTGTTTCCTTTCTTAAATTTTTATTCCAAATTATTCCGTTTAAAAAAACCTGGTAGCCATTGCAATTTTAGTTTGTATATCTCTTTCACATGTTCCTACATTTGTAATTATTGACCCCCCAGGCATTTAAACAATTCACATTTTTTTTATTTTTTCTGTTTCGAGTGTTATGTCTTCTACATATTTTCCCTAAACACGTGTATTCTGTCTTCTGTAATTTTATGTTCAGCCCCCATTTTTTATATTCTCTCTTGAGCTTATTTAACATGTCCTCTTCATCTCCTGCAAATATTTATTTACAATTAAAAATTAAATATGTCTCATTTCAGTGAGTATAGGATAGAATACACAACAGTGAATTGAAGAGAAAATAAAAACCGGTGTTCTTCGTACGTAAATGATGTATTACTTCCTGGTTTCTGAACTTTGCGGACAGAAAAAGAAACTGTAGTTTCCAAAGATTTTAGTGAAGCGTAGACGGGACATAAATCTGAGGAAGACGCATCCGGTGGCGGTGGCAAGGATAATATACTGCAGTAAACGGGTTAATAGTTTTAGAACAAAGCGCATGAAACATTCTCTCTCAATCTCTTTGTGTGACGTAAGTGCCGTCTATTTTTGGAGGTTAACGTGATGGATTTCTGGATGTTTCTTCTTTCACGGTGTTTACTAGTCTGTATTTGCGTGCTCTCTCTCTCTCTCTCTCTCTCTCTCTGTCTCTCTCTATATATATATATATATATATATATATATATATATATATAACTAACAGTGCAAATAGTGTGGACTCTATTTTTCATTTCAATTTACGTTAAAGTGGCACTATGGTTGATTACGCGCTTCCGTTCGCCCAGACTGACAATGTCACTGCGCCGGAAGTACGCCGTGAAGGTCGGACACCGACTTCCTCCTCCTCTCTCCACCTAGTTACAGATTAATTGCGACATGTCTTCTCAACAAATGAGTAACTGTGTTTTTTTTTCTGCTTTTTTTCAGAGTATTTTGAGGAGGGAGTCTGCCGTATCTGTAAGTATTAATTTATTTAAATATTTGCTGATAAATTAGTGACCCTAGGTAGTAGTTACTTTATTCTTGTCCGTAATGGAGGACATGTGAGGACAAATTTAAAGCTCTGATTTTAATGGACAATTGCATTTATATTATAATGAACAGACAATAGCAAGGACCTTGACCAATCGGATCTCACTCCGTCAACTTTGCTCGACCAATCACAGTCTCCTGTGTCAATGACCCTTAGATGGTAGAACCGCAGGGTATATGTGACTCTTACAAACTCAACAGATTACACTGTCAGAGCTTGGAGTCGAAACGTTATCAGTTTATACAACTACAGCTCGACATTGCTCTACCCTTCCTCATCTCCCCTTTCAAATCCCTTCCTGTGCTATGAAAGGGGAGTTGCCACCATGTGGATTACCCTCATGTAGCCTGTTACTCGAAAAAAAAAATCGATAACTATCGACGATCAGCTTTTGGAGCTTGGCTTTCGCAGGCAGAGCCTTTCTGGAGCGACGGAGAGGTCTAACTTTTGGGGAAGCCTCCTCCTCTCTCTGCTTTTGAACTGAGGATCCCACAAGCCGAGGCACGTCGGCCCGTTTTGAGAGGTGTATGTTTCGGGGTCGCAGACCTTAGGCATACGGTAAGAGTTGTCCACTATTCCCATGGGAACACTCGGCCAGCTGCCTCCTAAACTGGTTGAGGCACGGAGAAGGGAATGCTGCGTCCCCACAGCAAACTCCTCTCCCGCCATTGAAAGAGTGTGGGATAAGTACCCAATGCCCGACCTACCTGATGCTGGTTTTCTAGGGTTTGTCCTGCGTCTCTTATAGGCGAATGCCGAGTAGGATCCTTAAACCATAGCCCGGGGGCCCTAGTTAACCCTTCCCCATCCCCTCTTTCAAATCCCTTCCTCTGCTATTAAATGGAAGTTGCCACAATGTGGATCACCCTCATGTAGCCTGTTACCCTTTTAAAAAAAGCAAAGCCGTCTAAAGCTAGCTTGTGGGAGCATTCCCTCGCAGGTGAACTTTGCCAGGGGGCTCTGTCCTGTCGGGAAAACGTGAATCGGGATTTTGTTTTGTCGGGAAAACGTGAATCGGTAATGTGAGTGTCGGGATTTTGTACTAGACTCTTTACTCTACTGGCGCTGTGATGTAATGGAAAATGTTGTGGTTCAATTAGTGAACAGTTATATTTATCAAGTTCACTTCGGTCCCTCGAGGTGACTTTGGGCAAATAAAATGTGTTCTTTCTTACGAAAAATCTCGGAGATTCAGACGAACGTTAGGAAACAGTGTTACATACCCGTACGTAGATGAAACTTTGTATGTTGGTGGTGTGAGGAATGTTAACCAAGAGTGGTAGTTCTTTTTTTATTTTTCACGGGCGTTTCGAACCACCGCCACGGACTTTTCAACCCGTCCACGTTCACCCTTCGAAATTACTTTTTTTTTCCCCAAGACGGCTTGTGAGTTCCACCACGAGAAGAACAAAAAAAAACTTTTCGTGGAAATTCCCCCAATTCGTTTTTCTCTCTTGTCTGAGTCTGCGTGTGGGCTTATTGGGGGCGATCCTTGCGAAAAAGGCAGCCAGCGGTTTCTTTGTTTAGCTTGCTGCAGGATTTAATTAAAGGAGCGACGGCGCGAGCGGTTTTGCAGGCGTGGGCGACGCATGTATATTCACCAGGGGAAGAACAGGCCACTAACCTCCGCGACGAAAAGCTTCTAATTAACCCCCCCCCCCCACACCCACCCTCCCGCCTCTACTCGTATTGCTTCCCCGTTTCAAACGGAAAGTAGTTCGCATAAAAAAAAATATATCTTTAATACTACCTCTGACGTGAATGAAGTTCCATGACGCTGAAACACTTGTAACAGCGGATTATATAGGGTGAATCACAATACAGTCTTAAGTTTGTGAAAACATGTAGTATTTCTTTGGTATTAAACACTCACGTGCTCAGCAGACGTATGTAAATATAACTCAGGTTTCGTGTATGGAGGATGAAATAAAATGGCGTTGAGAGGAATGGTGGCTTATGGCGAACAAAGTCGCTCTGAAAAGAAAAGAAAAGTTCTTTTAAGCCTTCCTTGGTTGTGGAATCTTAACCCCGGAAATTTATTTAAAAAAAAAAATTATCTTCGAAATTCTCTCTACGACAGCATTAAATAAAACTTTATATCATATAGAAAAAAAAATAAAGTATTTATTTTGACTAATGGAAAAACTTATAAGCCCACATCTTGTGGTGTAGGGGTCAGCGTGACCGCCTCGTATCACGTAGGTACCGCGTTCGAATCCCGGCGATGTTTCTGAGCGTGAGAGAAAATCATGGCCCCCTACAGTTCCCTTAATTAGTCGCAATAACCTGAGATGTTGATGCGACTGTAAATACATAAATATAAAACATATAAACGAACAATAGCCAATTTTAAGTCAGAAAAAAGTGAGAATATATAAAATTAACAACGTTTTTATCGCTTAATTTGCAACCTCATCAGGTTCCAATGGTTTTTAAAATGAAAAGCTGTCAATTGAATAAATTCTCCTCTTTTTCTGACTTAAAATTGACTTTTGTTTCATTTTTTTTTGAAAAAATATATATTTGACCCCAATAGACCCCAAAGACCACTTTAAAACTTAAATCGATCTCCCAAGAGTCTGCCTGGGTTTAACTAATCATTAATTGAATAAATTCTCCTTTTTTTTTCTGACTTAAAATGTAATTTTGTTTATTTCTTTATTAGAAAGAATATACGTTGAACCCCAATAGACCCCTGGAATTCTATAGAACATTTTAAAACTTAAATCGACCTCTAAAAAACCTTTAATTGAATAAATTCTCCTTTTTTTCTGACTTAAAATTGGTTATTGGTTTTTTATTTTTTAGAAAAAATATATATTGTACCCCAAAGACCATTTTAAAACATAAATCGACCTCTCAAGAGTCCGTCTGGGTTTAACTAATCCTTGATTGAATGAATTCTCCTTTTTTTTCTGACTTAAAAATTACTTTTCTTTTTTTTATTTATTAGAAAGAATATATGTTGGACCCCAATAGACCACTGGATTTCTATAGAACATTTAAAAACTTAAATCGACCTCTATAAAATCTTTAATTGAATAAATTCTCCTTTTTTTCAGACTTAAAATTGGTTATTGGTTTTTTATTTTTTAGAAAAAATATATATTGTACCCCAAAGACCATAAACATAAATCGACCTCCCAAGAGTCTGCCTGGGTTTAACTAATCATTAATTGAATAAATTCTCCTTTTTTTTCTGACTTGAAATTTACTTTTGTTTATTTATTTATTAGAAAAAATATGTGTGACCCCAATAGACCCCTGGAATTTTATAAAGACCATTTTAAAACTTAAATCGACCTCTAAAGGGTCCGCTTGGGTTTAACTAATCCTTGAGAGTCTTCTTTGATCATCGCGTCGAAAACGTCATCAAATTCCCCTTGGAACAAACCTGCACAATAACTATTTAACTGTACTCTTTAAATCATTAAGGTTTTGTGTTTATTCTTGACAGATGTGGAATACCATATTTTATTATAGTTCATTCTCTGAAATATTTTTATGTACTTCGTATTGAATTGTTGCAGTCATCCGAAGGGCGTGGGACAAGTACCCAATGCCCGACCTAGCTCATGCAGATTTTCTAGGGTTTGTCCTGCCCCACTTTTTGGCGGATTGCCGGGTAGGATCCTTAAACTGTAGTCCAGGGCCTTGATTGGCTACCTTGCTCCAGCTTTCCGCATCCCCCCCAATCAATTCCCTTCCTATGCTAATAAAGTGGAGTTGCCACCTCGTGGATCTCCCTCATGTAGCCTGTTCCATATTTATAGTTATGTTAACTTCTAATTGTTATTAATCGTAGCATCTAATAATTACATTTTAATTTCATCCTCATACGAGGTCTAATGGAAGAAATAAATCAAATCTCTTTTATCTCGTTACCGTGACACTGTTTCAAAATTTGTAAGAGATTGTGATATTTTGTATCTTAGATTTTTCCCCGGTTTGTTTGAGTCAGGATTGTGAACTTCAGGACATCTAGAAAATTATTTTGGAGTGTCGTCGACATTTTAGAAAGGGTTTACACTGTTACTATGGCCTATTGGGGTCGTTGATTTTTTTTTTTGCGCACAGGGAAGGCACTTTCATAAAGCTAAGGATTAAGGGAAACTTCAAGACGTCTTATAGTTTTATTTTAATCCCTTCCCCCCACCCCCCCAATTTCGTAACTGTTGGTATGAGGCAAAGCCTCCAATGTCGTCGTTCCATAGGCCCTTATTTCTCCGGCGTAGTAATTTGCATTAATTTTTTGATGACAGTACGATCGATCTTCTCTGAAACGTTGGAAATGTTTGTTTCAAGTAAGGATGCAATGGTAGCCTTGACGGTGAAATCAAACTCGTCCTTTCTCTGCCACGGGAGGGCTTCGCTAAGGACATTACCACGTTTTTAAAGAGCAGCGCCGAATGGAGGTTTTTTTCACTTTCAGAAGCCCTTTTAGCACACGTAACTATTTATATTTGTGACCTACATGAGAAAGCCCCGACACTTGTAAACAAACCTGACCAGTGCAACAACATGCAGGTGAAGTGTTGCCAACTACATAAAAACCCTCCAGCTCACTTTGGCTCGTACAAAAATAAATACTTTGTATCGGTTAACAACAATCATATCCATGTCGTCGCATGAATCTTAAACTAAGAATTATTAAACTGAATATATGTTGTTGTTTTTTTAATCAGTTGTAATTTTAATTAAAAACCCGGCGTTTCGCATCTTATTTCCCCGATATTTGAATCATTTTTTTTTTGCCTTTTTCTTATAACACTATTCGCTGTACACTTCATGTTCCTACCTTTACTTAATATTTTCCTACCTGTTACTCTTCCGCGAACGACGAACAAAGTAACACCAGTAAAAGTTCTCTGCAAGTGTCAATAAATATTAAAATCATGTTGATAATAATGTCAAAAAAAAATATTTTGAAGTGATGAAATGGTTTTTAGATATTTTGTCTCAATCAACCTGTAATAATAAGCTGATATACCAGTTAGGTTATCAAAAACTTATATTAAATTTTTCGTACAGATTTAAAATTTTTTAATATGACTGATATATATGATTTTTTGATGTATTTGTATTTTAATGACGAATGTTTATTTTAATCAGTCTCAATTTTAATAATAAGACTAATTTATAATTTTTTTTATAAAATTATTTAATTTGAAATCCAGTAATTTACGTAAGTATTGCCACAATAATCTGTTTAGAAAAATAGAAGAAAATTTACTTAATTTCTAAAACACATTTTCAATCATATATATATATATATATAAATATATATATATATATATATATATATATATATATATATATATATATATTGTAATAATTAAATAAAGTGGGCGCTTTAAAATAAAAAGATTGTTAAGGGAAAGCTATTAAACAAGATTTATTATAAAAATTAAAACACATATAATATACACAATAATATTTAGGATCTCAGGGTCTTAAACTGGGCTTGATAAATGGCTGAATTTATACAATCAAAATTACATTTACCTTTTATGGAAGTTAATGCGTCTGAAACATAGACGAAATTTGTTGCGGAAGAAATAATACTACAGATTGAATTTAAACAGTTTTAAATTTATCAAGAATTAACGATCTCATTTTATCGATATTTAAATAATTAAAGAACGATCTGACTTTTATCTTTTAAAAGTGGTTTACAAATTATTTCAAAGTATTTCTCTACTTACGGCCGCCCAGGTCTCATTTTAGGTTTTTCGTGCACAAAATTTGGGGACATCACTGATTCTAGTACTCACAGGCTCTAAATGTCAACAAATTCTAATTGGCGTAGTTTTGTTAGTTGGTCTAACACAAATTGGTAGGTTCTCGATGCTTTACTCCAACCTGGATTTGCAGATCTCGTAACTTTAGTTGGAAAGGTCCTTCATTGGTTTGTCTATGGCCAGCATGATGAATTTTCGCTCGACCACCGAATACAACATTAGTTGCACTCTCTCCTTCCCGACTGAAGATTGCTTTACTTTTCAATATTTGAGAGCATGTTTGTAACTGGACCACATTCTTTCGTTCTGACTGCCCAACTGTAATACTTTTTATAATATGAATTTTCTGGTCTTTACACCTCGCTGTTCTATGCCCGACTGCAAAGCTTTTTATAATATGAATTTTCTGGTCTTTACACCTCGCTGTTCTATGCCCGACTGTACTCCTCGTCTCGTAGATTTTGAGCGCGTAAAATTCTCAGCCGATCGACAACAATACTTTCTTTGCATTGCCGCCTTGTTGCGGCGTCCACTCTTTATCCACTAATAATGAGTCCTCTACAATCTAACTTTCCAATTAGAACAATGTCTTATTTGCCAATTACTACAATATATAGTAATGATAAGAAAAGACAATTAAAGAATTAATAATTAAACATATGAAATAAATTGTTATCGGCGAGAACACATTCAATAATGTGTAAGAATATGTGAACAGGCATTGTCGTTGGAGAGCGTGAAAGCTACGGGGGGCACACAAGTCAGCTACAAAACTTCGTGGAGTACAGTTGAGCCACAGAACAATGATATAGGGCGAAAGAGTAAAAATTTGTTAAACAGCACAGAACATTGTGAATCCAAAGCAAATTGAGTCCGGCGGTGGCGTGGTACTTTGGAAAAGGAGAGAACCATCTGTATTTGGCTTGAGAGAGAGAGGTTCAAAGTAAATGTCAGCAGATATCGGCGGGACGGCAGTTCTTTTCGGAACAATTGTGTCTGTTGGACGATACCAGAGCGTTGCAAAGTGAATTAAAAGTTAAATTCAGCGAAACAATGGCCTGTTATGTGTTCACAGTGAAAAGTGTATTATAAAATCCCAACTATTGCCTAGTACCGGTACAAACTGTAAATAGAGAGAAACTTTTCTAGATTCGTGCTATGTAAACGTTTAATAAGGAAGGATCGTCAGATTTTTATGTTTTAATTTCATTCATGTTGTTGTTTAATTCTGATCAAATTTTGAATGTTATAAAAATTTTGTTTGTTAATTTTGGATTGTAGGAAATGTTATTGTTCTTTGTTTAAAAGCCCCAATTAATTAACCTGAGACGAGAGTAAAATATATCGTGTAATAAAAAGATTAATGTAAGGTTACAACAAGAAAATTTTGTTATTATAAATTAGAATAAATCAATTGTTTCAGAGATTTAAACCATTGTGATTATTTCAACATCCTTTCGTTAAATTAATTTAATAATAAATTCATCCACGTAATTAAATAAATAAATGTTGATTAATACATTTTGGCGTGCCAACGTGAGGCAAAATCATTATAAATTTAATAATTAATAAATAATACTGTTTATTACATTTTGGCGCCTCAACGTGGGTCTATTCCATTTGATTTTTACTGATTATTACAATATACATATATATGTATATATTGTGGTAATTAAAATGAAATATAATTAATTAATGAACAAAATTTTTAGACTTGCATTGTTGGCGGCGTAAACATACAAGTTGTATACAAGAATATGGGGCTATAATGCCTGCTTGGCTGGGGTATTGTCGAAAAAACATTGCTGGGCGCGCAGAGCTTCAATATGTACTTTGTCAGACCTGGAATGTAGTAGTTGTAGTACTCTACAGTTTCCAGTTTTTGAGCAAACAACTGCGACGATACTAAGCCGACTGTTATTTTCCCTGATGCAGAAACAATTCCGGAGTCTAGGAGACGTTTACGAGTCATACACGTCTTCAATGATTGGGAGCCTGATTACTGTATCCAGTGAATAACCAAAAACTTTTGTGATGTTAATCGAGAGAACAGTGAAACAATTAGTGCAATTAATCTCAGCAAGCAGTAAGTGTTGCCTAGTAAATTCTGTGAATCATGGCCTGTATATAAAGTGTTTATAATAATCGTGTGTGTGTGTGTGTGTGTGTGTACGAGCCCATTTCTTTGCACAACAAAACTATAAGGTAAACTGAACAACTTATTATCTGTAAACCCAACAGTAAATCATATCTTATCGTCAGATTTCGGAGTTCAGATTTCATGTTTTAATATTTTACAGATTGTTTAAATTAAGGTTTTAATCACTGTAAATTTTAATTGTATGACGTAAATATTCTTTATTGAAGGCCCGATGGTCGGCCCTGAGATCTAGCCGCCGTGGTATATTGTCAAGTTTTAACATGCTTCAACGTGCGACACGTTTAAATCATTTTAATGGAAATATTGCAATATATATATATATATATATATATATATATATATATATATATATTGAGGGCAACAGGCTACATGAGGGTAATCCACTTTGGGCAACTCCCCTTTAAGAGCATAGGAAGGGATTTGAAAGGGGGGATGCGGAAGGGTAGAGGAAGGTATCCAAGGGTTAACTAGGGCCCCTGGGCTATGGTTTAAGGATCCTACCCGTCATTCGCCTAAAAGTAATGCAGGGGTAACCCTAGAAAAACCTGCATCAGGTAGGTCGGGCATTGGGTACTTGTCCCACGCCCTTCCGATAGCGGGAGATGAGTTTGCTGTGGGGACGCAGCATTCCCTTCTCCGTGCCTCGACCAGTTTAGGAGGCAGCTGGCCGACTATTCGAATGGGAATAGCAAACAACTCTTACCGTATGCCCAAGGTCTGTGACCCCGGACCATGCACGCCTCAAAACAGGCCGAGGTGCCTCGGCTTGTGGGAACCTTAGTTCAAAAACGGAGAGGAAAAGGCGTACCCAAAGGTAGCCCCTTCGTATCTCTCCTAAAAGGTTATGCCTGCGAGAGAACATCCCTCGCAGGTATATATATATATATATATATATATATATATGTATACATATATAGATAGATAGATAGATATAGAAAGAGAGAGAGAGAGAGAGATTCGTATCGTTTCGTTTTTTATTATCATTTGATGGATTATTTCTGTATGAAGTTCTGCATTTCGTCATTACGAAATAAGTTACTATTTTGTTGTTGCGCAGTCGCGTAGTGACGTCTCTCTCTCACTGTGACGTGTGCTGTCACGTCACTGTATTTTATCGCGCAGTAATTTAACTCAAAATGATCACTTGTTTTAATTATAATTCTTTCCACCTTTAAGCTAAGGGTTTCTCATCCCCCCCCCCTCCCACAGTACCGTTTCTCGTGTTTTGAAGAATGTGTACTTTTTTTTTTGCAATCTGTCCACACGTTTAAATCTGTATAGAAATTAACGTAAAGACATACAAATATACACGTTTTATTATTATTAATATATAGATTTCTACTCGCATTTTCACCACACTTTGCCTACTTTACTCGTCTGCGTACAACTGACAATGGGGAAATTTTCCCTCGAGGAGCGTCTCTAGAAATGTTTCTGTAGGGTTCACTTGCATCAGAAGTCGGACGCGAATATGTTCCATTTCTATATATGTAGATGAAACTCCGTAAGGTTTCCACGGACTTTTTTTTTAGACAATTATGTTAGGATTTATCATGCATGGTAACTGAATTCATTCGTGTGTGGGGGTTTTTTTTTTGTCAGTAATTAAAAATTGCCATTATGCAGTGCAGAGACTGTGAGCTTTTGTGTTCGTCCAAAGCGCTTTTTTGACTTTCTGAAGAAAGAAGCAGTCAGAGAGTAGTCGTAGTGGAAGTAGTAGGTGAAGATCCGTAAGCATGAAAAGAGGTGGTGGTGGTGGGGGGGGGGGGGGGCTGTTTCTGTAGACAGGTATTTCTCCTCTTTGGCGCATTTCCTCCAGGGTGCAGCCATTTCAGATAAGCCTCGTACTTACAGTTTTCTGAATGAGTCTATTCATGGACGTCGCAGGGATTTATGTGAATAGCAGTTGATGGCGAAAGCGAGCAAATGTATTCTATTGACGCGGCTCCGAACCACGACACACACACACACACGCACGCATTACCAGATAATAAGAATAAAAAGAAGTCCATTAGAGTTTCTCTGCTCGGTATCCGACATCCGATTTGCAACTAGCTCTTCAAGGTAATTATTCGAGTTCCGTAACTGGCAGGGCAAACAGTCGCTAATAGGCTTCTCGGGCGATTTAACTCTGGAAGAGTTTGGGATGAATAATTCCCGCCCCCCCCCCACCCCCCTACTACTGCTGCTGCTGGAGCGACGAGGCTGTTGGCGGTTTCCCCTGTTTATTCTGCTATCTGCTGGTATTGTCTGCCATCCCCAACCCCCTGGCAGGAATTTGAAAGCAAATTACAAGCCTCGTCAAAATAGATACGACTGTGCGCCTTTACAAAAAAAAAGAAGAAAAAATGTTTCCATGAGAGAGAAATAATGACAAATTGAGATCGACTTGGTATTTTAATGGTTGGATGGATTTATTTAATTGCATTGGGCATTGTTTTAAATACTTACAATGAAGAAGGTACACGAACATGAAGATAAAATAAGTCTGGGAAAAATTGTTCCATAAACCTGTTTATTTAATACGAATAAATATTAAATGTAATGAATAAGAAAGATAGCGAATTCAGACCAAAAAAAAAAGAAGCTTTTGAGTGTTGTCAAATGACGAGTGCAGTTGTGTCGCTCTAACGGCGTGAAATGAAACGTAGTGTTAAATAATGGCATTGTCAACCAATATCAACTGAAAACCCTCAAGATATAATATTTGCAAAAAGAAATAATATATTTTTTTCCCCGAGAGAGAATCGGCAGCTAATAATTTTATTTTTTATATAAACGGTAGAATCAATTTTCATACGACGTAGAAATACAATAGAGACCGTAAAATAGGTAGGTCAAAATTACTTTATTAATAAACTGAGTATAATAATTGCATGTTTAGTATAATTTTAGTAATAAGAAAGATGGCGAAATACAGACAAAATAAGTTCTAACATTTTTCATATTGAAATCTTTTGAATTTTGTCAACTGACGAGTTCAGTTGTGTCGGTCTAGGCTCTTCTTAGCACCTGATGAAAGAAACAAGGATCCCAGAAACGTTGTGTGGTATTATTATTATTTTTATTATTATTATTATTTTTAGGGCAACAGGCTACATGAGGGTGATCCACATTGGGCAACTCCCCTTTAATAGCATACGAAGGGATTTGAAGGGGGGGATTCGGAAGGGTAGAGGAAGATAGCCAAGGGTTAACTAGGGCCCCCAGGCTATATTTTAAGGATCCTACCCGGCATTCGCCTAAAGAAATGCAGGAAAAACCTTAGAAAAACCTGCATTGGGTAGTTCGGGCATTTGGTACTTGTCCCACGCCCTTCCGATAGCGGGAGATGAATTTGCTGTGGGGACGCAGCATTCCCTTCTCCGTGCCTCGACCAGTTTAGGAGGCAGCTGGCCGACTATTCCAATGGGAATAGCGAACAACTCTTACCGTATGTGTAAGGTCTGTGACCCCGGAACATACACCTCTCAGAACAGGCCGAGGTGCCGCGGCTTGTGGGAACCTTAGTCCAGAAACGGAGAGGAAAAGTCATCCCCAAAGGTAGCCTCTTCGTATCTCTCCTAAAAGGTTCTGCCTGCGAGAGAACATCCCTCGCAAGTTACCTGCGAGAGAATCCCCTCGCAGAGCTATTCATTATTTTCAATAAGACGTACATTTATTTTTTTCATTTTTAAGATTTACTATAAGATATAACTATAAATGGCGTCTTACTGTTTCCTCTGGCACTTCACTTCACTGCTTAACAGGTTGAAATAAATTATTAAAATATTATTCTATTTTCCACTTCACTTCAGTGAGTTTGTTAATACAAAGTTCATTATTTTTATAATATATATTCCTATCATGATTCGTTTATATGAAAAAAAAATTACGTCTGATTGAAAATAATGAAAGATACCCAATATAGACAAAAAAAGGGTAATATAAATACCACACAACGTTTCTGGGATCCTTGTCTCCTTTCGTCAGGGGCTAAGAAGAGCCTAGAGCGACACAACTGCACAGGTCAGTTTACAACACTCTAAAGACCTGTGCAGTTGTGTCGCTCTAGGCTCTTCTTAGCACCCGACGAAAGGAACAAGGATCCCAAAAAAGTGATAATATAAAGACCACACAATGTTTCTGGGATCCTTGTCCCCTTTCGTCAGGTGCTAAGAAGAGCCTAGAGCGACACAACTGCACAGGTCAGTTGACAAAACTCAAAAGCGACGAAAACGCAACGACAATGGGAGGGCCGAAGGGTTGGCGTAACAATGAGGGAGCGACGACAATGGGAAAACAGAAGGGTTATCGTAACAATAAGGGATCGTAGCAAGTGTGTCTGTTTGAACATCACTTTTTTGTCTGAATTTGCTATTTTTCTTATTCCCAATTCGTTTATCTTCTTTCGACTTGTTTTACACTCTGCTGGCACCCTTGGCTAGCCGGCCAATCAAATGCCGACTCTTTGATTAACATTTAATAAATTCATAGCGTACAAAATAGTTGGGTATCGGACTCCGCTTTTATTTTTTAACCAGCCTTTGTTCACCTTCTTGAAGGTATGTTGACGTCTCTCACTGGCAGATATTATTCTTGGTGATGATTTTTTTTTTTCTGTTTCGTAAATCGTGTTGTCGCAGTTCAGTGCTACCAAAGTACCGTATGATATATTTGTGAGTTGTAAGAGTGAAAACTTGCAAGTGCAGGCAGGATCCTAGGACTTCGAGCTTCCTTGTGCAGTGACATTCTAAAGTCTGTAAAGCCAAGTTATTATTGAGTCGGCTTATATTCTTTCTTTGTTCGTCAGGAAGAAATAAATTCCATTATAAGACTGGTTTACCCTGTCAGTGCTACAAGAACGAAAATAATTCAGAGGAACTTGTCGCGGTTTGGTAGTGAAGGCAAGTGAAATCAGAACAGGGGTTTCGGGATGAACGAAAAATAGGTAAAATTAGATTTAACAGTTGAGATGTAGTGTTTATTGATATAGAATGAAGTGATTCTCCGGGGAAGAAAGGGGCGGGGAGAAACACCCTACAAGTACCTGTAAGAAAGGAATGATGATATAATTTATTCATGAGATAATAAAACGGGTATCAACAACGATTATTCTTCAGCTAGAGATTAAATGTGGGTATGAGTTAATCTCAGTAAGGAAGATAGATAGTGATTATAGAGACGGACTGACATGTAGGTAGAACTCAGATCAATATCGATTACCCTATCGAAAGTCACAAAAACGTAAAAATACGCAAGGTTTTTTAAGGGTTTATCAGCAAAAATTATTGACTTGAAAGATTTAAGAAAATTCTGAATCTTGATTCCTACGTATTTTCGTTAAGAAATCTTCTAGAAGTACATGAAAAATATAGACACTTTTTTTAAAAAAATCTTAATAACAACAAAAGACTTCTCAATTTATTTCTAGAATTCGGTTTGAATTAAGTTCGTAATTATTCCTAATTATGCATCAAGTGCTATATATATATATATATATATATATATTTCAAAAAAACTTACAAACAATTACAATAATATGAAAATCTCTTAATCTCTCAGGGTCTTTACTGGGTTTGATGATTTACAGTGAAAATTATTGAATGATCTTATTAACAATACAGTTTAAAATTTACTTCAAAATAATGTGCTGATAAATTAAAGAAAAGCGAACGAAATCTGACTTTACCCTTTTAGTTAGCGTTTACAGATTTTATTAAGGTTCTTGTTACTTACGTATTGTTAGGCTGGTACCACCATTCTTTTAGCGCTCCAAATGTACACTATATTGCAAAATTTTTACACAGATTCTAAATTTTTCTCACAGATTCTACACTTACGAAGTTACTAGGCTCCCAGGAACTCAGATAATCCTCCTAATTGGTCAGCTATCTGATGTTTTCCCTCAGCACGAAATTGTTCAAGCTCTTTATAATGAAGCAAACCGTTGCTTCTCTTGGGTAATTGTTAGCACATATCCTCGGTCCAACTAACTTGCTTGCTTACAGGAATCTTATGAGTTGCAGATTTTTAGCCTTTTACCGCTTTATGTATCGGTCTTTCGCTCCTCGCCGTAGACTTAGACTAACTTGTAGAATGTCTCTCCTCTCGTGGTAGACTGAAGACTGCCTATACTTTTGCGCGCGTAATCGCCATTCCGAACCCTCAATAACAGGAACAGCGCTCGCCACTTATTGTTGCTTTGCTCACTCATCGCTATAATTCAAACTGTTCGCTAACAATTCAAATTATTTAAAAACAATTAATGGCTTAATTAATTGGCATTACAATATATAGTTGATAATTGATATAGAGTCGAGCCTTATGACACGTTTAAATGTAGTCCGTTTTCTCATTACCAAACAAATTACTTGATAATGATATGTCTATATATTCTGACTATTTAATATAAATTTTAAATACGCAACAGCCTTTTGATGTCAGAAAAAAATATTTAACAGAAATTACATTTTCGGCATTGCCTATCATAATTTTGTAAAACGTCCTAAACTGAAGATGTCACAAATTAAGAACGAAACGTTGTAGTGATTTGATTTGATTTATTTTATTCCATTAGTCCTCAATGAGAAAAATAGGACTTGTCAATACATAAAATTACAATATAATAACTGGATGCTACAATTATAAATAATTAGAAGTTAACACAAAAATACTAGAATTCGGGAAACAAAAATTTCCCTGTCCAACATTAGTAAAATAATATGAATAATAACAGAAATAATAATTATTTAACTATACTAAGGGTAAAATATAATATTTACAGTTCTAATAAAAATATTCAATATATATGCTAGTAAATAATTGATTCGAGAATGAACTATCATAAAAAATAGAATTTACGCATCACCCAAGGATAAACACAGAACTTGACACACGCGCACACTAGGAGGAGGAATAAACGACGGACAAGCGACGTCATGAAACAGAGCCACGAGGAATCTGCAAACTCCAGACCCTCGTACGTGAAACAAACAAATAAGTAGCAAAGACCAACAGAGACTAAGCAAGTTATGAAATAAGTGGTTATTATTAGCAACACATTCAACACTTTTACGGTTGTTTTTTTTAAAAAAATAATTATTAGGGGAACGATAAAGAAACCCCTGCACTGAGTAAAACATGGCCGCGACCTTTCAGTAGAATATTTTTATATTAAATTCCAAAACTCTTGTAGTTATTATAGTTCTTTATCTCTGGAGGAAGACTAATATCCATGGATGTTGAATACTTCTCTGGTAGAGAGCAAAGATCTTACACCCTGAGCGATACCTAGTCTCGTAATCTGTGAGTTTCGCCATTCCTTTGAAAAAAGTATATTCGTGTTCCGCTTAACAAACGTTGAAATTTCGTGAATAAACACGCTGGTCAGAGATAATATTCGCAGACTGTATTTATTATCCGTATCAGAAAGTATTCTGATGGCACGCTTTTGCAGTTTGAATATTTCAATGCTCCTGGAGCAATTTGCAACGCCCATGATACATGAGGGAGTGAAAACAAGTAAATATATATTAATAATATTTATTAATTATATTTTTCTGACTTTAAAAGGCTGTTGTTAACTTATAAATTACTTGATGACAATTGTCAGAAACCCCGTCGCTGTATAAATCTAGTCTCTCGTAATTCTCTTTGAGAATTTCGGCTATCGGGGGATAAAAGAGAGAAGCTTTTGTTATTATGAAAACAAGACCACACACAACGCGTACGTGGTGGCCTCGATATCGTTGGAAGAGGAATAGGTTTTAATTTTGCCGCCGATATTCAGTGTGCGATTTCATAACAGTGTTTGCTTTTTCATGGCTTGTATGCAAACACTTTTAGCGGAAGCCGATATTCAAAACGATGATGGCTGCCCCCCCTCTTTATTCCTCCCCCGGCCGCTGCTTGCCGACGGAATTAAAATTTGGAGGATCTGCTCAAAAGTGTTAAACTTGGGCAATCCAATAAGCTGTCTTGTTTATAGTTTCATATTTTTATTTTCTGATCTGATTAAATTTCATACGACTGGATTCTGGAATTTTAAAGTTTATTTTCCTCTGCGGTGGCCCTTTAACGGTTCACAGGCCGTTTCTTGTGAGAAATGGTTTGATGATGTAATGTTGGTTCTTGAGGTTATTTTTTAATGCCTCAAAAATATTAAAATGTATTTACAGGAACGAAAGAAATAATACAACGGAACGGGTGAGAGACCGGCTGGACGCTTGCCGTCAGTTTCATACTTTATCCGCAATTACTTTGTTGTTGTCCTTAATAATATTATCTTATTTTTACGGTATTACTATTTAATTAACCAAGTTTGAAGGTGTTTTTTATTTGCAAACGGGCACATCATACGTAAACTAACCGTAATGGTTGGTGGATCACTCACTGGAGCACGCCGTGTTGATAGACGTCACTGCAAGGCCTGGTCGACGGTGATCAACTTTGCACCTAAAAAAGGGATGGAATTAATCGTTACATATATGTGTCTGATGACGTAGCAATACATGTGTATTACTGAATGTCTAGGTTAGTCTAATTTCTTTGTTCCGCTATCATCCCCCCTTTCACTCCCTTTCCTATGCTATAAGAGGGGAGTTGCCACTATGGGGATTACCCTGTACATAGCCTGTCTAAACCTCCTTCTTTCTAGGAATATAGATTTCTATTTACTTATTGATTCCATAATACGTCTATTTAGAAAATAGGATACCTCGGGAATTAATTATATTTACATAAATCATTAAAGGGAAATTTTACGTAATTACCTGAATAACTACACACACTTAAAAATCAATGGATACGTTTGAAAACTGCATAATTTTAATACATAAATCGGAAAACTTAAATAGTTAGAGCGAAAATTTTGTTATACGCCAGAAAAAAATCTGGAAAATAATACGTAATTAAAGTTAATATTTCGTAAAATTCTTGAATTAATTAATGTGAAAAATGCATACATTGACGGCAACAGGTAAATAAAAGTAAAGACCGAATACATTTAAAATATTTTATCATAATAATAAAGTCACTAGTTTGAATGCATACATTTTTCGGGATTATTTTGTGTTGGTTGAACTCTCGTCGTCCAGGATATTCCAGCGTGTCTAAACATGAAACAATTTCACTGACGTGTTCAGATATAAAAAAAAAAGATGAGGATTTTCTGAGCTTTTATCTAAAATACCAACAACTCTCCGCCTCCCACCACCCAACACCTGCTTTACTACTTCAGCTAGGGTTTCATTATTTCTTTGCTCGTTATCTTTACCACGGTCATTAGCTCGTCACCTTTGTTGTATTCGGGTTCGCTGATAACCAACCAACCAACCAGCCAGAGTAGTAAATGTCTTACAGACGATATCAACACGGGAAAATTCCTGAAGGTTGATTTCATAAAGTGTCAACATTGGTGTCCAAATCTAATATGGAAAAAAGAAAAAATTACGCCATGTAATGGAAAAAAAGTTCAGTGTTTGTGTAAGTTTGGCAACTATGACGAGAGTCAATTTTACGTTCATTGACGTCACCTGAAATAACAAAAGAAACTCGTAAACCTGTGTATCACAATGTTACACTTTTTTTTATACATGTAAAACTGGATATCACTATGTATGTAAGTATTGTATATACGTCGAAGGCCTGTAAGTAGCTTTATGTAAATATATATATATATATATTGTAATAATCAACATGTTAGTCGTTTAATTAATTTGTCCCACGTTATGGTAGCCATTTATGTAATAATCAAAATGAAAAGGTTAATTAAATTAAAAGATTATGAAAAATTAACAAACAAAATAATTTATTATTTTACTCATTTGTGGCTTCCAAAAGTTAAAACAATTACAATAAAATTAAGATCTCTTCTCTCAGGGTCGTAACTGGGTTTGATAATTAACAGAAAAGTGATTTAATAAACTTAATAACAAATCAAGCATAAAATTTGCCTAAAAACAATATGTCGATTAATGAAAGAAAGCTAAATGTAAAGAAATTAAACTTGAACGAAATGGAAGATGAACGAAATCTGACTTTTCCCTTTTAGTTATCGTTTACAAATATTATTATCAAAGTTTTGCTTACTCACATAATGTCCAACTGGTACCAGCATTCTTTTGTATCTCCAACACTACACTTTAAATGCAAAATTTTACACTGATCCTAATTTCCTCACAGATTCTACACATACGCTGTCGGAATGCACGTCCTCAGCTCCCAGGAACCTCGGATGATCCTCTCCTAATTGGTCAGCTATCGGATGTCGGTTTCCCTCAATGCAAAATTGTTCAATTTTTTATAATGAATCAACCTTTGCTTCACCGTTGGTTAGTTGTTAGAAAATCTCTCTGTCCAACTATCTGCTTGCTTACAGGAACTCACGAGTTGCAGATTTTTGACTTTTACTGTTTTATTTATCGATTTGGATCGAACTGCTAAGTATCTAGCTGAAGATTTGTTTTAATGTCTCTCCTCTCGTGGCTGACCGTAGACTGAACACTAACTTTACTTTTGCGCGCGCAATCGCCATTTCGGCTCTTCGACAAAGCAACAGAGCTCAGCGCTATTGTCGCTTTGGTCGCTCATACCGCTATAATTCAAATTATAACCAAACAATTAATGGCCTATATATATATGTATATATTGTAATACTAATTAGAGGCCATTAGTGATTTTGATAATTGGATATTTATGGTGGATTGTTAGCGGCACCAATTTCAAAGGCGACAATAAAGGCGGCCTTTTGTCGTGCTGAACCGCGCGGTTTTTGGACAGTCGGAAGTTGGAAGTGGGACGACGAGCAGCGTGGCAGGCAGATAGATCCAGCCGGAAAGGTTACAATTGAAATTGAGTATAAGTTTGAACAGTAATATTCAATTATAAAGTTACAAGCGGTAACTTAATAAATCACGCCGCAATAAAAATATATAAGTACTGTGACCGTCACCAATTCCACAGAGAGGTGATGTGTAACAATCTGTCCAACCAATAATCCGGAAGGAGCAGCAGTTTCCAGAGGAGAGACCCTAAAGTTACGACCGTGTTTTTGTTTAATCAAGTGTAAATTCAGTGATTTCATGGCCTTTTTAATGCGAATTGTGAGGTGAGCCCAAGAGAGTTAAGCCTGGTACCAGCAGCCTTTTTGTAAGTACAAAGAAATTTGATCCAGTTTTGTAAACGATAATTAAAGGTAAAGTCGTCAGATTTCGATTTCACTTCTTATTTGATTGTTTAAATTCTAATTTTGTAAAAGAATTTGATTGTTTAACGTAAATATATAGGTAGTTTGTTTACTTAGAAGGCCCAGATAAATGACCCTGAGAAAATAGTTGTAAAATCAATAAAATTGAAAAACTTTAAATGTAAATAATCTCATTTAAAAAAAAAGTTGTAAATTTCACCTGAATAAAACTAAATTGTCTTGTAAAGTTTCTAATGAATGTCGTAATTATTTTGAAATCCTTCTCTTTAAATAAAATAAATATAATTGATTTAGAAACCAACTATGGAATTCAAATCATTTAATTAATCTTTTGCTTATTAAACTGTTTAATTAATTAATTCTTTGTGTTTATTACAATATATATATATATATATATATATATATATATATATATAGTAATTACAATTAAAATTACAGTTAAAGCCCCACGTTGGGCGCCATTTTGTATAATTTCAATAATTTGAGCTAATAAATTAATTTATTTGTATACCGTAAATTCTGATCTTTTAATTAAAACGTCCTATTATTTAATTTTAATTTGCTTATCATTTATCCCTAAATACTACAAACGGTTGCTTCCGACGTGTGGCACGTTTAAATTATTTTAATTGAAATACTACAATATATCAATGTAAAGAATTGTTCATGTATGGTCGTGAAAGATCTCGAAGTTGAGGCAAACCTGAGTAAAACATCATAAATAATCATTTTTTTTTCAAAAAAAAAAACCCCTGGGAATCGCTTTGAGATTCTTTGGTCATTGCTGGCACCTTTACAAATGTGAATACTTTTCACTGGATACGAAATCGAACCTAGAAGTTATTTTCATAGTCATGTACTATCGATACAACGTTTCCGTTGTTGTTAAATAAGATTTTCTAGCATCTGTGAAGCTTACGTGAACGGACACGGACGTGTAAAATAGTTTTAATTGAAAATGGCGTTCTTGTACGTCACGGAACGTGCCTATGAAATTAGTAAATGTACGTTTTAATCAGTCAATGCTCTGTTTAATGTTTGTGAGAAAAATTAAATTAAATTCACATCCAATTTCCTCTGTTGTATAACTTGGAATGTCGTTGGACATTTTCAAGATCGCAAGTGTCCATGTTAATTAATTTTTTTTAAAATAAATTAATAATAAATCTTGATTAAATTTCAGCATGTTTAAATTTTTGCAAAACCCTTTAATTTAATTGTTACCCTATACATTTCCTGTCTACACCTTAAAAAATATTAGTGAAGAGTGTGGGTGAAACTTGAAGATTTTCTTATACTATCGTTGGTTTCATGTCAAGGATATTTTCCTTGTGCTAGAAGAGATCTCGTGGCAAAGTCCAGTCCAGCGTGGGAGACGCTCACATGGTAGGTGTTCCAGTCACGCCCTTCCGTGTCTAGTCACGTCACTTTGTTCCCACGAGGTTTCACTAATTCTGCAAACAGTTACAAAGCTTTACTTGACCAAACTGATCAGAGAGAAATCAGTCAATCTTGAGACCTTGGTCGTCGTCACTTGATGAATGTAACTTGCTTTCATTACCAGAGTGAATCGAAACGTTCGTGATTTTTTAATATTATCGTATTCTATCATTTTAAAAAAGTGGAATGGCTACACCACACACAGATTTCAGTTACAACAATCATCATTTATAATGTAGGTTTTTTTTACCAATTCCAGACAATATTTTTATTTATTTACGACCACGTTTCGGTACGTGTTTGTACCTTCCTCAGGTCTTTCCTAAAAATGCTAAATGTTGAAAACTATATTCACATGCTATTGAAAAAAAACACACACACACACTTTAGAAGTTTTTCCGCGGCACTTATTCACCTACTACACACAAGTCGTAAATCTTCTTCTTGTATATAATAAAAAAAGGATTTGTATGTATGTATGTATTTTTTTAAGTGTAAAAATTATATAAAATTGATTTCACTTATAATTTCCATTTAAAAAATATATAAATGTTAGCCAAGATTTGTTCTACCTGCAACGCCTCTTGTAAAAATAAAAAACAAGTTCTGTTGTAGATAGTAACAAATATAAACAATTAAAAATCTATATAATAAAAAGTACGTATATTTGTATGTATGTATGTATGTATTTACGTTAATCTCTATACATATTTAAACGCGTGGACAGATTGCAACTAAAATTGGTACATATATTCTTCAAACGATGAGAAATGGTACGTTGGGGTAGGGGGGGGTGAGAACCCCCTAGCACAAAAGTGGAAATAATTATAATTAAAAAATGTGATCATTTTGTGTTAAAAATTACTGCGCGCCAAGAGACCGTGACGTCACGCGAGCGAGCGAGAGAGACGTTACTACGCGACGAACAAAGGAAATAATTCCTTTTTCCGTAATGAAATAAAGAAGAAATATTTTCATTGAATAAAAAGTATAATTTTATCCAGTAATACTCCATCGAATGATAATAAAAATCAATACCAAATACGTTACGATACTTGCGGAAAATATGAGTTAATATTCGTCGCCATGTTTAGTGACTTCAATATGGCGACTATTTGTTTACATTGTGAATCTAGCTAAGAATTTAATCTTTGGTAATGTCTGAAGACTGAGGGACAATTATATCCTGCAGTACTCAAGGAGTATATTTAAGAAGAAATTCGGAGGTGTGTTTGTTGGGACTGATGCAATAAAATTCAATGTATTTTACAGCTGTTGAATTAATGCACTATTATCTGTGGAAAGTGTGTACGGAACTAGGAACAGCTAGATTTAGGTTAAATCACTTCTTGACTAAAGATTAATATAGGATTAAATAATTTTTTGGGTTTATATAAATAAGTACACATGGCAACGCCGGACACTAAGGCTAGTTTATCGATAAATGGGTAACATACAAACCAAAAACTTCCACAACGCGTCTGTTTCGTATCGCAGATTTGTACTCCTGGAGACATGATTTCTGTGAATGCCGACTACGGTCCATTCTGGAGACTCCGCTGTAAAAAAAAAAATTATATGAACCGTCGAACTAATTTTCTTTAAAAATAAATTCTCTTTTAAATGGCTGACCAAGATTTAGCCCATTTATATCTTCCAATACGCTCTGAAGAAGACATTATGGAAAAACCAATACTTGATATTTGTTAATCATTATTTCAACTGGGATTCTTCAAAAATTTTGGATATGTTTATGATTTCACATATTTGATTGTAAATGTGTAAAGACCAAGGGAAAAATTTCAAGTGAGAACTGTTGAAAATAAACGACATTGATATTTTTCTATTGAAGAGTTGGCGTATTTTGAATTCATTTTATACAGTGAACAGTGTTTAGGCTTTTGAGGAGCACACAATATGGCGACTTTTTGGTTCACAATCTGCCAGGCCTTAGTCAAGTTAATTTATTAATTGATGTTATTTTTAGCAACAAAAACTTCGTCCAATATGACACGATCTGCCAACACGTATATACTGTAGTAATAGTTAGCCAACAACAGTTGAACTTCAAAGAATACAGACATTCTGATCCTCAATCGGTTTGTAACCCTTTCCAAAAAAATATTTAGTGAAGAGTAAAAAAAAAATTAATTCATAAAGCTATTAAAATTTATAGCCATAAAAGCACCCTTTGCGGAGGAGAGTTACACGAAGATAACGCGAATAAAAACAAGACTGGAGTCTAATCCCGGATTATGGATGTCGCTGTTTAATTACGACAACTCGGGCGGCGCCGGGAAGAAACTGCATTATTTATTTCATATATACAGACGTAAAAATACAATTGTCATAATTTATATTTAGACATAAAATTTTGACGTACTTCGTTCTTTCAAAACGGTCTTATTACCTGATGAAGTCTCAAAATTATGGACGAAACGTTGTAATATTGTAATATTTTTTTCTGGTTTTATTTGAATAATTATATTTTTTCTGACATTTTCCCGTTTTTCTGTATGTTTATTAAATTGTTATTGTCAGATTAACTTTTAAGATGAGATTGTCTTTAAACCCTTGCAATGAAAGAAAATACATTAAAAAAAGTTCTGAAAGAGTAAGAAATATATTACTGAATTAAATATGTGAAAAATACATCATGTATCATGGTGTGTAGCGAATGTTAGGTGGCTTCTTTTTCCAAGCGATCGAGTCATCATTTTCTTAATTATTTATTGTGTATGATAATTATATAATTATTTTTGAGTGTTTATTCCGATGTGTTTTGCGGGAAGACGCGAAGAAAAACGTGTATTTTTCTTTTAGGGAATATAAAGTAAATTATCCCGGGAGTAGGTGAATACAAGAGGGGATTGAAAACAATGGAGCTGCTAGGCACCCTTACAAAGACACGCTTTCGCGAGGTGATACGCAGACAAAGGGATCAGCCGCGGCGGACTCTGGAGGCTCAGCGCTTCCCTTTCTGCACGCCAGCCTGCGTTTTCGTTTACGCGCGAAACCGGAAATGGACGTAAATGTGAAAAGTATTCCCCGCCAGGGCGGGGTGGTTTTTTTATATAATAATTTAATTTATGGGTCAAGTAGCAGGGGTTGTTTCGTCTGAGGTACCTTTATCCGCTTAAAAGCGTCTCGCTGTAATCCTCCTCCTCCGTGCAATGGTGGATGGCAAGAAACGCCTCCAGCGGAAGCAGCGTAACACCCTGTTGGAATAAATAAGTCTCATATTTTTTTTAATTACTCAACAAATTATACGTCAATGATGTTTCAATCATACTTCAGCAAGGTTATCCCTACTCAGTCGCGTCTATCGTAATTGGTTAAAGGTTTCACTTAATATTGATTCACAAACCGTAGGAGAGTTGTTATTAAAAATCAGCGTTAATGTTTCACGATTTTTTTTCTCTTGTGCGTGGCATTAAAATATCCTTTAAATGTCGATTAATGTGCTTATATCACAACAGTCTTTTTTTTAATTATTTATGTACTATTCTTGGTGCCCGGCTTTGCCACGTGTACTTATTTATATAAACCCTTAAAAGTATTTAATTCTATATTAGTCTTTGCTCAAGAAGTGATTTAACCTAAATCTAACTGTTCCTAGTTCCCTACACACTTTCCATAGATAATAGTGCATTAATTCAACAGCCGTAAAATACATTGAATTTTATTCCATCAGTCCCAAAAAACATACCTCCGAATTTCTTCTTAAATATACTCCTTCAGTACTGTAGGATATAATTGTCCCTCAGTCTTCAGACATTACCAAAGATTAAATTGTTCGCTAGATTCACAATGTAAACAAATAGTCGCCATATTGGAGTCACTAATATGGCGCGGAAAAGTAACTTTCATTTTCCGCAAGGATCGTAAAGTATTTCGTACTGTTGTTTTATTATCATTGATGGAGTATTGCTGGATAATATTATAATTTTTATTCAATGAAAATATTTCTGCTTTATTACATTACAGAAAAAGGAACTATTTCCTTTGTTCGTCGCGTAGTAACGTCTCTCTCTCTCTCTCTCTCTCTCTCTCTCTCTCTGTTGCGTGACGTCACGGTCTCTTGGCTCACACAAAATGATTGCAGTTTTTAATTATAATTCTTTCCACTTTTATGCTAGAGGTTTCTCCCCCCTCCCCCCCACCCAGTACCCTTTTTCGTCGTTTGAAGAATGTATGTACCAAGTTTCGCTTCACTCAGTCCAAGCGTTTAAATTTGTATATAGAAATTAACGTAAATATATATACACATACATACATACAAATATACATTCTATTTTTATTATATAGATAAATGTGTATAATACCATACATACTGCTATCGTAACCTGATTTTTCCCTTTGGGAATGACGGGCAAAAAAGTTTATTGGGGTTCAGCTTTATATTTACTTTACTGTGCTGGCGTAGGATTATGTAAAAATCAACAACAACTCTGGGAGACTAAACTATTTATATACAAAGGCGGTTTAAGAAACCCCACGAATAATTACTGATGTGTGTTGAAGTTTTTCACATAAAAATATTAATTTTAGTCTCGTTCATTATAGTTGTCTTTCTTGACTGGAACCAGTAACTGTCGTACTCCTTGACGTCACCTTCACTTCTAACTCCCTGTCGGTATTTTATACTTCCACTTGGTTCACGTCCTCTGTCTTCGGAGTGCAACTTCCAACTGTCCACCATTCCGAGACAGCTGTCCACCCCCACTGTCCTAAAATAACAAGCCACCCCTCTTCACCCTCGTACTTCAGTTTTGCGGGAGAGTCACTTTGTCACATTACACTATGTTGCTTAATTTCAATATATATGTGTGTTTTTAATTATTGATTAGTTCTTATGATGATAACAATAAGGAAATCAGATTTAAGGTAATAACGATTACAGTGGAAATTTAAATTGTGGAGTAAACACCCAATTGTCATTTCTCCTTCTGAGGTTTTTTTTACAGTTAATTTATTATTTATCACTGATTCTGGAGTTAATATCGGTGATGAAAGTCCAGTGGTTCAAAGCGTTTCAGTCTTGGCCCTTGGTCAGTATTGTGAAGCAGAGTCAGTGCCAGATGGAGGGTTGGGACGCATTCCCAGTGACTGAAGATATTTGTCACTTCACTTCACTATTTCTTCTTTAACTATTTTAGAATTTAAGTCTTCCCGTATTTCTTTATTCGGGTCCTACAAGGGAGCATTGATGATGGTACGAAGTGTACAGGAAATACGCTGTAGTAAGAGATGTGACTAACAGGCTACACGAGGGTAATCCACAAGGTGGCAACTCCCCTCTTATAGCATAGGAAAGGGATTTGACAGGGGAGATACGGAACGAGGTAGCCAATGGTTAACTAGAGCCCCCGGGTTTTAGTTCAAGGATCCTATCCGGCATCTCCGTAAAGGTGATGCAGGACAAACCCTAGAAAACCTGCATCAGGCAGGTCGAGCTCTTGGTACTCGTCCCACGCCCTTCCGATGGCGGGAGAGGGGGTTTGCTGTGGGTTTGCAGCTTTGCCCTCGCCGTGCCTTGACCAGCTTAGGAGGCAGCTGGCCGACTATTCCAATGGGAACAGCGGACAACTCTTATGGTATGGCCAAGGTCTGTGAGCCCGGAACATACACCTCTCAAAACAGGTCGTGGTGCCTCTGCTTGTGGGAACCAAAGCACCTATGAATGTTTGAGTGCCTTTCCTTCGTTTTTTGGATCCGGGCCGGAGGGCTGCGACACATTACCAGAGGCTGAAGATATAGTGTCTTCGATTGAAAACGTTCTAGTATTTTCCGATATTGGAGTTCGACGCAGTGCCACCCAATTCTGGTTCCCTAAGCTCCATATTGATTTTATTATAGTTTTACAGATCAGTAGTTTATGAGACAACAACAGTTTCGAATTACGGGCAAGTTCGATATGGGCCGAAGAACGTCAACAGTCCTTGCCGGGACAACCTCCACACTTCCTCACAAGGATCTTCTATGTTTCTCTCGGCGCGGCAGAAAACTACAGTGTGTTGAAACATAAATAAAGCCTCCCAAGGACAACCACCTAGAGTTCAAAGCATTATCCGACGTGAGTCACTTTCCTCCACGAAACCCGTTATGTCTGTATTCTGCTTCACGTGATCTGGTATTTACTGAATCTCGTACCAGTGTCTCTCCGTCGACTCCAAATCCGACCGACTCACTTTGAGAAATTTAAAAAGCTGCAGTTAACGTAAGAGCATGGTTCATAAACTAAATTTTTGTAACGTCCTCAGACAGTATTTATATTCGCCCTTATATTTGACTTGTATCTGCCAGACTATCTGTATCCGGACAAAACAATGGTGTCGGAAATGCCCCAAAATTTCGGTAGCCGATATTTATAATCGCAGACAGACGTTCTCTTTCTGATGATTTATACCAACCTCAGACATCAAGGAACCAAGACCTATAATCACGTTGCAATGCAACGGCCTTCACCTGGCTGCTCCCGGGGTCCCACACCCTGTACGGGACACTGCGGAAAGTTTTAGTTAGGCCTTTGTTGTTATCCTCTGTAACTCGTCACATTACCTGCAAAATTCTTTTTTTCTCCCTTTATAATTTAGGGCTAATCTTTTCAATAGTGGTCGGAATAATTTTGTTTGTCTTATATAAAGGCTCATATAATTACTATGAATTTCTTTTTATTATTTTATTGACATTGTGAATTAAAAAGAAAGATTGCTGTCGGCTCTTCTTAGCACCTGACGAAAGGGACAAGGATCCCAGAAACGTTGTGTGGTATTTATATTACCCTTTTTTGTCTGAATATGCTATCTTCCTTATTCATTATTTTTAATCACACGTATTTTTCTTTTCATTTTTATTCAGATTGTGTTTTAGTTTTTATTTATTCGGTATTAAGATTTTATTTTAAATATACTAGTAAGTTAAAGAACAGAAGGAACAACTTCCAAATTAAGCCCAGTCGGTAAAGGCCATGAAATTGAACTCAAGGTTCAGGATGGTAAATTCTCGTCCGGATCCGGATCCTCTAACACAGTAGTAAGTGTTAATTCAGTTTTCGTATTTGGGCTGTTTAATCAGCATGATAAATTGTAAATTACCCAAGTATCCTAAGTAAAACATTTCAAAAGAATAATTCACAAATATCAGAGAGATTATGGATGCGTTATTATTTTTTTAGAAAAAGTTTACATTCATGAGGAACAAATTAATGACAATTAGGTAAAATTCCAGAGATGCTTCACATTAAATCAAACATCACAGCTATTAATATACAAACAGACACTATGAAACTCAACAATTACTATGTTCCCTTATTGTTACGCTGAACCTTCTGTTTCGCCATTATCGTTGCTCCCTTCTTGTTACGCTGACCCTTCGGCTCTCCCATTGTCGTTGCGTTTTGAGTGTTGCCAACTGACCAGTGCAGTTGTGTCGCTCTAAGTTCTTCTTAGCACCTGAGTAAAGGAACAAGGATCCCATAATCGTTGTGTGGTATTTATGTAATTCACTTTTTTGTCTATCTTTTTTATTCATTGTTTTCTATCAGTCGTAATTTTTTTCTTTTTAATAAATTAATTAGTTACTCCCGCTATTGGAAGGGCGTGGGACAAGTACCCAATGGCCGACCTACCTGAGCAGGTTTTTCTAGGGTTTTTCCTGCATCACTTTTAGGCAAATGCCGGATAGGATCCTACCTTCCTCTACTCTTTCGCATCCCCCCTTTCAAATCCCTTGCTATGCTATTAAAGGGGAGTTGCCACCTTGTGGATTACCCTCATGTAGCCTGTTACCTAATATATATATATATATATATATATATATATATATATATATATATATATCAATGTAAACCTTTTTCTTTCTTGTAAGTACTGACACACTAATATGGTCATCACAGGAAATACACAAATTAGCAATTAATTATCTGGAGTGGGTTCTGAGACCTAGTTCTAGGACTAGCGCTTGAAGCGTCGTAGTGTCACATTCTTTGAAGCCTGCGATGGTCAGATATCGAGTTACGGTAAGGGGAGCCTCCAAGGTGAGCGAAGGCCGAAGTCATTGACGTAAGAGGCAGATAAGAGAAGCTGCGCGTCTCTTCTGGGGGATTAGAACAACGCAGCAACGTAGAAAACACACAAACACACACACACACATCTACGTCGTCGACAAACAGACTCAGAAACAACAACAAACACGTAGCTCATTAACAGAACGTACGCAAAGCTCCTGCGCCTGATTTATGCTTTCCCAAGCAACTCAGCAAACCGCAAGACGACAAAGCAGAAAACAGAGGGCGTTTCTAACTCTCCCTATAATTGATAAGGGTAAAACCCAAACCGGCAGCTAAGTATGCTTCTAGAATATTATTCAAAATGCGTGGACATGTAGACACACATATCACGCATATTTACTTCTTCTACTGACTTATTATTTCGTAATTAAATTGTATTGCTAAAAACTGTTGTGTAAGTCATTACACTGTGATTTTCTCTATTAATCTAGAGAAAACTAAAATCGTTATCTTCACTTAAAACACAAACAGTTTAGCTTCGGAGCACGCACCTTTTCTTGGTCCGTTGATTGACAATATATTATTGAAATGGAATCACCATATAAGTAAACTTCCAGGGGGGGTACGGGAGGAACTTAGCAAAATTTGCTTGACACCGATCATCAAGTTCCTACGGTGCAGGAAGTGCAATGTTTGGTTTTTTAAACTTTGTATTTGCAATAATTATTCTTTTCATGTAATCTTATATTATATATAATGGAATGAATAATAAATCAGACTCAAGAAAGTCAGGTAAAAGACTGAAACTGATATAGGTCTAATTTTTAATAATTACTAGCCTTCGTACCCGCCGTTGCCACGTGTACTTATTTATATAAACCCGTAAAAGTATTAAATTCTATATTAATCTTTAGTGAAGAAGTGATTTAACCTAAATCTAACTGTTCCTAGTTCCGTACACACTTTCTGTTGTAAAATACCTTGAATTTTATTGGGTCAGTCCCAACAAACATACCTCAGAATTTCTTCTTAAATATACTCCTTGAGTACTGCAGGATATAATTGTCCCTCAGTCTTCAGACATTACCAAAGACTAAATTGTTAGCTACATTCACAATGTAAACAAATAGTCGCCATATTGGAGTCACTAATATGGCGCCGAAATTAACTTACATTTTGCGCAGGGATCGTAAAATAATTTGGTATTGTTTTTATATTAACATTCGATGCTGGATATTATTATACTTTTTATTCAATTAATATGTTTCTGCTGTTTTTCATAATGTAAATAGGAACTATTTCCTTTGTTCGTCGCGTAGTAACGTCTCTCTCTCGCTCACGCATGACGTCACGGTCTCTTGGCGCGTAGGAATTTAATTCAAAAGTTTATAATTCTTTCCACTTTTATGCTAGGGGTTTCTCACCCCCACAGTACCGTTTCTCGCGTTTTGAAGAATGTGTGTACCAATTTTTGTTGCGATCTGTCCACGCGTTTAAAATCTGTATAGAAATGAACATACAAATATACATCCTTTTTTATTATATAGGTATTGGATACTTGTTCTAGAGGTTTGCTTCTTAGAAAAAAATATTTCTGGGAGAAGATCGAACTCCCACGGTTAATTCGTAACGGCAGATGACGCACAGTTGGCCAATTTTTGTGTATTTTCAGTCCCCTGACACCATTATTTCCCATGAATTTTTTTTATTACTTAAATTTCAGTATTGTGCTTTACCGACACCTCGTTGAACCAACTGAAGCTTTCGTAACAGTGTCAACTAGACCCACTCACTAACTTGATGGTTCCGCTACAATAAATTTTTAATTCCATCAATGACGAGTTTGTGTGTGTGTGTGTGTATGTGTGTGTGTGTGTGTGTCGTTGTATATTTTAATCGAGATAATGTGGGGCGTGGAAGAAATGGTTACGGTAATACTGCATGAGAACACACACACACACGAGAACTGAAGCAAGTAGAGAGAGAGAGTCCTTTGTGTCTGGAAGCATTGAGGCCGCCGACACTTGATGAATTCTTCATAAGATTAAATAGGAAACTGAGGAACCACGAGGAAATTAAGAAGGGCTGAAAATGCTCGATTCTTTTTTTTAAAAAAAAAACCTCTTGAAACATTGACATTTAAATGAACTTATTACGATTCGCGGGATTCAGCGGGATCGTGAGGAAATAAACATCGGAATTAATGATCGGTCTGTTAACGTTCCATAGTAATAAATATTTCTCAGTAATAATAATAATAATAATAATAATACCTAATTTATTTATTTTTAGTCCGGAACACAAAATGAAAAACACTTTAAGAAGTATAAAAAAATTACTACAGTTGTAACAACACATTTTAAAGAAGAAAAAATCACGGATAAATTATATATTTTCATTTTGAAACACAAAATTAAAAACTGCATTTATAAAATAAAATGTAGTGCAGTTTTAATCAATTTTTTGAATAATAATAATAATAAACGTAAGTTTAAATAGGAGGGGTTTTAAGGGTGTCTTTATTCCAGTCGAGCAAAGTGTCGAAGTAACTTTCAATCGGATGCAATTTGAAGTCCATTAAAATTTAATATAAATGTAGATAAAAATGTTAGGAACAGTTTCAGTTACTAAGCGATATTACAGAAAATGAATGGTAGAAATTGTTTATCTCAGAAACCACCGTGAAAGCTCGTCAAATAACGAGTGCGTGAGATGAGGACGGACTTATAATTGGTGGAATGTCATTAATGGGACTTTTCCATTATCTGGATGATGTAATTGAGATAGTACAGGATTGCAAAAGGAAGAGTTGGCAGGAAAAGTAGGAGATTGTCACAACAACAAAAATATTAAAAAAATTACGTCTGATTGAAAATAATGAATAAGAAAGATAGCCAATACAGACCAAAAAAAAGGTAATATAAATACCACACAACGTTTCTGAGATCCTTGTCACCTTTCGTCAGGTGCTGAGAAGAGCCTAGAGCGACACAACTACACCAGCCAGTTGACAACACTTAAAAGCGACGAAAACGCAATGACACTGGGAGAGCCGAAGGGTCAGGGTAACAATAAAGGAACAACGACAATGGGAAAACAGAACGTTTAGCGTAATAATAAGGGATCATAGCAATTGTTGAGTTTCATTGTGTCTGTTTGTACATTAATAGCTGTGATGTTTGATTTAATGTGAAGCATCTCAGGAATTGTACCCGGTGTCAATGTCTAAAATCATTTGCCAATCAAATGTATGTTTAGAATTGATGATCTGTTTGGAGACCACAGATTGTCTTTGATATTAGACGCATGTTCCTTGATACGTGTATTGAGGGAACGTTTTGTCCGCCCTATGTAGCAGAAATTACAATTAGAGCAAGAGATTTTGTAAACAACACAATGTTTGGTCTTATTCAAAAAATAAAGTCGAAATGTATAAAACCAATATAAAAAAAGGAAACCTTTGTACGCCATCAGAGAGACTCATAGTCAGATTCAGTCCAGATCCATCTCAAATGAGATATTCTTTGAGGACAATTCTGATGAGCTCGTAAGAAGCAAATACCAGTATGAATATATGTAAAGTAGGCCGTATGTATACATAAAGGGGAGTTATGCTGGAACTGATTAAGTTCGAATGCTACATACCTCAATTTTCGTTATCATAACCTTTTTTGAGAGAGGGGGATGGGAGGGGTGTGTGGTAATTGTTTTAGCCTGTATGACGATGGTGACTTTTTAACCACAAAGTTCTGTTCATCCGCAGGAATCGCTTCAAATAATAGCCTGAGGACTTGGTCAGTGGAGAAAGCAATTTTTACATTTTCGCGACCTGCGAAGTGCACTGGAAGGAAAAGTGGTACAGACAGACAGACAGGCTTCCACTACAGCAGAGTCAGCGCCCTACTTGAAAGGCCTGGCTGGGTGCGCAACTTTCCACCACATCTTCACTGCCAACTGTGTCGCCTGCTGCTCGCTTTCAGTCCATTTCTCCCCCCCCCCCTCCCCATCCCTCCCAGATCTAGGACAATGTTATAGATCCTCTGCAACTCTCAGTGCAAGCCTCTCAACTCGGGGGAGGGGGGGGGGGGTAAATAAAAATACATTACGTCAACTCCGAGAGCCTGCATATACTAAAAAATCAAGGAGATCCAAGCTTGGGTTTATGTTATTGAATTCAGAGGTTGCAGGGGCAAGTCTAATATGACGATAATACAAAGAAACCAATCAAACCTATTACGTATTATCTTCATGGTATGTATGTAACGACGCATTTCATAACGTACCACACGTCAAAGATGTTATATATGAAAACTGTATCAATCTCCACACCAGGAAATCACACCCAGACAATCCTGAACCTTAATAAATAAGAAAGATAGCCAAATACAGACAAAAAAGTGTAATATAAATACCACATAACGTTTGTGGAATCCTTGTTCCTTTCGTCAGGTGATAAGAATAGCCTAGAGTAACACAACTGCACTGAACCTTATTCTGGAAATACATTTTTTTAGGGCAACAGACTACATGAGGGTGATCCACATTGGGCAACTCCCCTTTAATAGCATAGGAAGGGATTTGAAGGGGGGGATGGGGAAGGGTAGAGGAAGGTAGCCAAGAGTAATTGGGCCCCCGGGCTATGGTTTAAGGATCCTACCCGGCATTCGCCTAAAGAAATGCAGGGAAAACCATAGAAAAAGCTGCATCAGGTAGGTCGGGCATTGGGTACTTGTCCCACGCCCTTCCGATAGCTGGAGAGGAGTTTGCTGTGGGGACGCAGCTTTCCCTTCTCCGTGCCTCGAACAGTTTAGGAGGCAGCTGGCCGACTATTCCAATGGGAATAGCGGACAACTCTTACCGTATGCCCAAGGTCTGTGACCCCGGAACGTACACCTCTCAAAACAGGCCCAGGTGCCTCTGCATGTGGGAACCTTAGTTAAAAAAAAACAGAGTTGTGAAGGCATACCAAATGGTAGTCTCCGCCAGAGCTCTCTGGGAAGGTTCACCTGCGAGAGCGTAGGCTTCCTTGACTTTCTGGAAATACAAAATTCTAGAAGGCTAAAAGAGGTAAGGGAGGACTTGTCACTGTAGGAGACCACGTCATCGTAAAAGCAGAACTACCTGGTCCTTGGGCCAGCTCATTAGCTTATAAGAACTGTGTTGGAATATTATGAATGATAATACAATAAATTAAAAATTGTTTTTCCTCGATGGTGCGAATTCCAGCAGTTGTCCAGAAAACTCAAGCACCGTCCAATAATCACTTTTTATTTCTATGTCTTCCTTGAGGAGGCTGTCAAAACCAACACTTGGGCTTTCGCTGAGCCATTCTTCTCCTTACAATTATATTTTGTTAAAATTGTTGCTCTTGCATGCCACTGTGAATTTAGGGCAGTGGAACAGTCGGAAAATATCATTTAATTTAACACGCAACTGGCACACAAATTGAAATATGAAAGCTCGTGAAATTGTTGCCGAGCCTCTGCACGAATACATTAGTCCCATTGAAGTGAAAGAAACCATAGGGTTCACGGCATTGCTGCTCGTTTGCATAATAAGCACTCTCATGGAGTGTCTAAACCCGGAGGTACATGTTAATTTCTTATACAACGAAGTGTTGCTGCTGCTATCAAAAATAAACATGTAATTATTGAAATATAAAATGCGCGGGGGCGCTACTACAGTTCCCCCCCCCCTCCCCCGGGTTGTGAATTTAAGATGACTTAGTGAGGAGGAAAATGCATTTTTGAGCTCTCAAAAATGTGACGTTGAGATGAAAGAGTAAAGTGAACCGCCGTGTTTAAAACTTCGATGAAGTTCTCTCGTGTTTTCTAGCCGGAAGCAGTTCAGGATTTTGCCGTGACATTTCGGTGGCCTGCGCTGCCATCTAGGTCGTCAAAAATCGAACGATGAAAATATTCTGGTCTCACAATAGAATATTGTACAGGGATCTCGCTGTACTTGAAGGGCTAGGTCTATATTATAATAAAATAAAAATTGTGCATTCCGCAGAGGCACTTTTTAAAGGCATGGACAATACCATGTAATAACACACATCCTTCAACACCTGGGGGGGGGGGAGGGGACAGTGAGAATCGCCTAACATAAACCTGGAAGGAATTTAAGGTAAAAAAAACAGTGTGCTAAAATTATATGCGCGCGCAGGTCTGTGACGTCACTGCTCAGATATTAAACTTCATTGTAACAAGAAATAAGATGGCTCTCCGTTTTTGAACTAAGGTTCCCACAAGCCGAGGCACCTCGGCCTGTTCTGAGAGGTGTATGTTCCGGGGTCACAGACCTTGGGCATACGGTAAGAGTTGTCCGCTATTCCCATTGGAGCAGTCGGCCAACTGCCTCCTAAACTGGTCGAGGCACGGAGAAGGCAATGCTGCGTCCCCACAGTAAACTCCTCTCCCGCTATCGAAAGGGCGTGGCACAAGGACCAAAAGCTCGAGCTACCTGATGCAGGTTTTTCTAGGGTTTTTCCTGCATCACTTTTAGGCGAATTGCCCGGTAGGATCCTTAAACCATAGCCCGGGGCCCCTAGTTAACCCTTGGCTACCTTCCTCTACTCTTCCGCATCCCCCCTTTAAAATCCCTTCCTATGCTATTAAAGGGGAGTTGCCACCAAGTGGATTACCCTCATGTAGCCTGTTACCATAAAAAAGGAAATGGTAATTATCAACCAAAGAAATATACAGCGCTATAAAATTTTTATGATGATCATGCCGTAAGGGAAGAAATTCCAATTTAGTTTCACAGGAAATAGATTTCGTGAGTGGTTTCCGGTAAAAATTAATCCAGATATTATATAAATGTCGTTTTGATTCTGTTTCAGCTGTTCGTTCAAGTAAATGTATTGTAATAAGCAAAATAATAATATAATAATAATTATTGAAATGATTTTACCCAACGTTGACGTCGTCATTAATGTAATAAGTAAAAATAATATTTTAAATGCATTGATTGTCCACATGTTCAGGCATCAAAATATGGTACTCAATAATGAAGATGATCAATTAAATTGAACTAATAAGTGAAAATTATCTAATGAAAGGAGCATGAAATAATGTCATTTATTTTATTTAATTAAACAATTAGTTTATTATACAAAACTATTTTACCTTACAAAACAAATTATTGGTGAGCTTTACAACAATTTTTTTTATACAAAATGTCCTTTTCTCTTACCTCAGGGTCTTTATTTGGCCTTTTAAATAAAGAACCATTAATTTTACCATTTATTATTGACAAATATTTTTAATAAAATCTCGAAAAGTAATCGAATAAAAATGAAATAAAATGAAATGAAATCGAAATAAAATCGGAATCTGACGATATTCTACCTTTTATTAACGTTTACAATTTTAATTCAAATGTTTCCCTATTACTCACTGTTTGTACTGGTAATAGAGGTTCTGCAACGCACTTTCACCTCGAACACTATTATTTTATTATAGTTTGCAAACACTTAAAAACTCTGTTGATGTCTTTCTCATTTGGTATGTTTAATTGTTGGTCGAGCACGCGCCGCTCGCTAACAAATCGCTGTTTAATGTTTAAGATCTGAATAACTGTATTAATACGCCTTGGATTCTGTGTTCTCTGCCAATCATTGGGAACTTGCTACGGAAAACTGGAGACTTCTACCACAAAATCATCAGCCTCTGATTGCAGACTGCTAAATTTCAATTTCCTCCGTACTGAGCAAGGTCCTGTGTCTGACTGCCCACAGCATCAACTTACGCGCGCTAAGTCCAATAATGTCTTCCCTGTTCAATATGCTCGATCATTGTGTGTTCACCGGTAACAATTCAGTTCAATAGTTTGTAATTATTAATTCTTAATTGCCCTTTTATCATTACAATATATATATATATATATATTCATATATTGTATTAAATAATTAGGTTATAAGAACTTCGATCGGACCAGAAATCGAGCCCGGGACCTTAGCGAGCGGAATTTCTCCTAACTGATCTACCCGTGTCGACTTGAAGGTGAGTCTGCGTCAGACCAAACGGTATGAAGGAATTTCGCAACGGATCTGGGGTCGACACGGGTAGCTCAGTTGGTAGAAATTTCCTGTCCAGTTGAGATTTTTTTTTCCAACCTGATAATTTAATTAAAATTTCATGGCCTCTATGGCTTGGGCTTGTGAAAAACTTTCTCTCTGATCTTGAATTGTAAATATATATGTTTTTGCTTTGTTCGTAGCATTAATAAAAATTTAGTTTTATTACACCATTGACGGAAGTCCTACCTAAAAGTAGATTATTATTTTTCTTATTATGTATACTAAGTTAAAAAGAAAAATTTACGTCTGATAGAAAATTAATAAGAAGAAATACAGACAAAATAAGTAATAATATAAATACCACACAACGTTTCTGGGATCCTTGTGCCTTCCTTCAGGTGCCGAAGAAGTGTCTTGGCTTTTGAGTTTTGTCAACTGACAAGTGCAGTTGTGTCGCTCTAGGCTCTTCTTCGCACCTGACTAAAAGGTGACAAGGATCTCGGAAGCGATGTGTGGCTTTTATATTATCACTTTTTTTTTGTATAAATTGGCCATCTTTATAAAAAGTTCTCGAGTTTCCGGTCGGGTAAACCCGATTAGTTAAACACAACGTTTCCATGGCTGACACCGTCATCTTCGTCAGGTGAACTTGGCTGTCTTTCATATTCATCATTAAATAAAATAGGTTGGTAGAAATGCTCTCTCTCTCTCTCTCTCTCTCTCTCTCTCTATATATATATATATATATATATATATATATATATATATATATATATATATACACACAAAAGAACTACATAGAACTTTTAAACAGGGCGGTTCACTTTACTCATTCAAATCAACGTCATATTTTAAGAGCTCAAAAATGAAAAAATAAACCTTCCACCTCATATATATATATATATATATATATATATATATATATATATATATATATATTGTAATAATTGGAATTTTACCGTTGTGTCAATAGACGAGATACTAAAAAAATGTATAAAATATGTTGTAATGTTTCCCGTCGTTATTGTCGCAATTTTCTGAGTCTAATGTACGTTGATGTACTTAACGGTGTTGGCTTTTGTTGACCGTTGGAGCGCCTAATGAGACGAATCCATCCTCCACCATAAACTCCACCTTGCAGAGAGTATTTACCTTGAAACGCCGTGCCCATTGTGTTTGGATGAAGGGAGTTGTTTGTAGTTGTATTCCTTTATCGGATATTTTAGTGTCTTGCTTACGGGCAGAGGAAGGCCCTCATTATCGCCTTCAGCGACGCGGAGGAACAGGAAACGTATCTCTTGCCCCGCATCTTCTTCTCGCGCCTTTAATTGCTGCGAAATACGCCCCTTTCTACTCTTTTCTCTGAAGAAGAAGCACGCTATCCTCATTCTACCTCTGTTACGCTCTCCGTCGTGTCTTAAAACTCGCTATTAATCTCATATTGAATAAGAACATCGTCCCCAAACCCCTCAAGCCAAATTTCTTCTCGTTACTCCCTTATTACAAATTTCTACATCATAAATTTATCCAAATATCAAATGTCCGTCATTTACAGCTCCACTAACACCCTTTCATACTAGATTAAAAACCAAAAGGACTCACTTGACACCTACAACAAACATCGTGTATCCTCCCCGTAAAGGTATTTCAATAAGGAACGTAGGTTTTCCCGGTGTAGTTGCTGGATGAAGTTCTTCAGGTGAAGATGGCGGTGCAAGCCATCGAAACGTTGTGTTTACAAAACTACGCTACCCGGTTGGAATCCCGAGAAAACTTTATCCAAACATCGTGTAGTTTACAAAATCTCTTGCTCTAATTGTAATTCCTGCTACATAGGGCGAACGAAACGTTCCCTCAATACACGTATCAACGCACTTGCGTCTAATATCAAACTTCCCATTGATGAACAATCTGTAGTCTCCAAACATATCATCAATTCTAAACATACATTTGATTGACATTGACACCAGGTACAATTCCAGAGATGCTTCACATTAAGCGTCCAACATCACAGCTATTAATGTACAAACAGACACTATGAAACTCAACAGTTGCTATCTATGATCCCTTATTATTATGCTAAACCTTGTTTTCCCATTGTCGTTGCTCCCTTATTGTTACGCTAACCCTTCGGGGCTCTCCCATTGTCGTTGCGTTTTCGTCCCTTTTGAGTTTTGTCAACTGACGAGTGCAGTTGTGTCGCTCTAGGCTCTTCTTAGCACCTGACTAAAGGGACAAGGATCCGAGAAACGTTGTGGGGTATTTATATGACCTTTTTTTTGTCTGTATTGGCTGTCTTTCTTTTTCATTATTTTCAATCGTGAATTTTTCATTTAAAGTTATGGTATATTATCTCCTGGAGCTCAGTCGCGTCAATGACGTCACGCGAGGGACCTCTTGGAATTGACTTTGAAATATAAATATTAGTACATATAAAATTGCCCTAAATGAAATGTGTTGTCGTAATATTTGATTTTGTAACAATTATCGGGCTTCCACCAGGGCCGTAGTAGGATTGAGCCACGACGTTTCGATGGAAAACTCGCCCATCTTTATCCAGTCTTGATGTTATGAACCGTTTGGAAGGCCAATAATTGTTCATTCAACATATTCCCCTGGCGAAAACCAACGATCTTCAATATCATAGTTTATTTATGACAATATAAAAATCCTCACAGCATTTAAACTAAATTTAATCAAATCGAAACGCGAATAAATGTTACTCTATATTAACAGCCTTAATGCTGGACAGTGATCCGGCGCAGTTTCGATTAATAGCAATCAATGAAATACATAAATTGAATTAAACGACAACATTTGTGTAACTTGCGAAAGACTTGAACCATGGCGATCGTTATGCTGGCTCCTTAGAAAACAGCGTATGAATTCCGGAGGAACAGCGTTGGTGTTTCCTCGCAGCTATGAATTCCAACTCGAACCTTCTATTGCGGTTTCACGTGAACTTTGAAAACTTCTTATGCCGCATTGTCAGCTCACGTTATTTATACGATCTTCTCTGCGAACTTTGTTGTTCAGAGACTCCTCCGCCTTTCCTTTTATGCCCCTTTTTATCTCTTCCATTTTAGTATAATTCTCTCGTTTCTCATTTGCCACACTTAAACGCTGGGCGGGTCACAACTTATTGACATCATATTCAAGCCAGATCAGTTCAACCCTTTTGAACATCTTTGCGTATTTTGTTTGAAGATAAATTTTTTTTCTTATTATATAAAAACAATTATTTTCCGACCAGTAACAGACATTTATTCCAGAAGAATAAATTTAATCCATAACGACGTTTCAGATTTTTTTTTGGTTCCTTCATCAAGTTCTGATTTATTCTGTCAACAAACGTTAACGTTGGAACATCCAACATAATTGCAGAACACTTTTGAGTAGCATTTTTAAGTCTTAATGGATAAATGAAAAAACATTACGTCTGATTGAAAATAATGAATAAGAAATAAAAAAGTGATAATATAAATAGCCACACAACGTTTCTGGGATCCTGGTCACCTTTCCTGAGGTGCTAAGAAGAGCCTAGAGCGACACAACGGCACTGGTCAGTTGACAACACTCAAAAGCGACGAAATCGCAACGACAATGGGAGAGCCGAAGGGTTGGCGTAACAATAAGGGAGCGACGACAATGGGAAAACAGAAGGTTCAGCGTAACAGTAAGGGATCGTAGCAATTGTTGAGTTTCATAGTGTCTGTACATTAATAGCTCTGATGTATGATTTAAATTGAAGCATCTCTGGAATTGTACCTGGTGTCAATGTTTAAAATCTTAGCATTTTGCCAATCAAATGTATGTTTAAAATTGATGATATGTTTGGAGACTACAGATTGTCTTTGATATTAGATGAATGTTCCTTGACACGGATACTGAGGGAACGTTTTGTTCGCCCTATGTAGCAGGAATTACAAGTGAAGCAAGAGATTTTGTAAAACAACACAATGATTGCTGCAGGTGTCATTGGTCCTTGTGGTTTCTAATCAAGGGGATCCGTATAAGATGGATATTTGATATTTTTTGAATATTTGGATAAATTTGCGATGTAGAAATCTGTAATAAGGGAGTACGAGAAGAAATTTGGCTTGAGGTGTTTGGGGACGAGTGACAGTAGGATGTTGGATTTGGTTCAATCAGCTGTTTAATAATAATATTTAAGGGGTACTTACTCAATGGATATTAACATGTTTCGGACAGTGTTTAAGTTGCGTTGATGGAACTTGAGAGTTAGAAAGTAATTATCAATTTTTTTGTGGTCTGAATTGTCTATCTTTTTTATTCATTCTTAATGGATAACTTAGCTAAGAATAAACAAATAAAAAATTAAAGGTTTTGTCTTTATTAAAATTTAGGCTATTTCAGGCGATGCGCCACTTAATTTCTTCGTCCAGCTGCGGCCATTTTTTTCCCCCAAATAAGGTAAAGACCAAGTGATTGGTTTTTTCCCGTTTACCTGATATTTTGCAGAATTTTATGGTTGGAATTACATTAAAATGAGTAAACTTTTATTCCTTGACGTTTTAAAAGAAAAATACATCATCTCTGGAGATGCAGGAACAGAGACTTTACTCTCATGAATAATCCTTTTTTTTTTGCGGGACAGTTTCTTAATAACGCAGAAATTGACAATATTTGATCGGTAGACTTATCTTCTTTTTTTCCCTTTCCCCCCTATAAATCTCAGACATGAAAGTTGGAAATTGCGTATTCATTATAAAGTTTCTCCCCTTCATCCCCTGCTTTTTCCCTTTATTAATTCCCCCTCCTTTACGTGTCATAGAATCAAGACTGACTTGATCACACGGAAATATTTTGTATGTGTATTAGAAGATTCGCCAGCAGCCATTTAACGCATCGCGCCATCTACCTTGTCATGCAGACGGACTGTTCTTATCAGTCTCGCCGGGTTAAGTTCTGACAACGTTTTGACGTTGCGGAGAAAGAAACTGCTTCTAATTTGCCGCTTGGAATATTGTGAATGTCTGTAGTTGACAATGTTGCGCCGCGTCGTCCCGTTTTTCCCTGCTGGTGGGGAAAGATGTCGCCGCTGCTGGTGCTGGCTGCCGGAAATTCGCCATATTCTCGCGAGGGAGTGCGCACTCTCTCTCTCTGTCTCTCTCTCTTTCCTCCTACTTTTCAAAAGATTTTTTTTTCCCCTTCATATTTCTCATCGCGCTAATGGACGTTTTCAGTCTCGGCGACGTGAAATACGCACACTTCGCGGTGAAACTGTGACTTCCAAAGCGGAATAAATTCAATATGTCTGCCACGTTTTGCAGGCAGCCTCACAACGTGGCCGCTGTTTCGGGACGCAAGTTTTACCTCGAACTAAAGATAAAGAAAAATAGCCAAATACAAACAAAACAAGGTCGAATAAATTTCTTACATTCATAAGTGATAATAATAATAATAAGAAGAAGAAGAGAAGGGTGATTTATATCTTTAGGTTTGTTTTTTCTATAAAATGAAAAAATTACGTCTGATTGAAAATATTGAATTATAAAGAGAGCCAATAAAAACAAAACAGGGTAATATAAATACCACACAACGTTTCTGGGAGCCTTGTTCCTTTCGTATATATATATATATATATATATGTTAAAAACAATTAATTTATATATATATATATTGTAATACCAATTAAACAGGATATTAATTGTTTTTAATATAATTTAATTGTTGGCGGTACGGGTTCTTAAAGACGACAATCGCAGCGGGTCTTTCTTTGTTAACAATGGAGACTGTAGACCGCGTGCTTAGAGAACTGGGACATGGCAGTTCGGTCCACGCAGAGAAATAGAAAAACAGTAAAAGTCTGCGGATCCAGAATTATGAATAGGGCTATCCAGGAAGTCCAACGGCGAGATAATAGTTTACATAAAACGCAAGTAAACAGTTTTGACGGAGAGACTTATAAAAATCGCAGTTTGTAAGCAGAATTTTTGCATCACAAACTGAACTAATTTTCGCATAGAGGCACTTTGAGGAGAGCTACGTCCGGAAACTGGCTGAGAGTGAGATGATCCAGGTTCCAGGATAGCAGAGATCCAGAGCAACTACCGTGTGTAGAATCAGTGTATAATGGCCTGTTTAGTGGGTGTTGACTTCAAGCCGCAAGAGTCCGAACTGATACCAGTAGCACTGTCGTGAGTACAAAACAATTATTAATGACTGTAAACGATAATTAAAGGGTAGAGTCAGATTTCGATCGCGTCTTTCTTTTCATCCGTTTTCCTTTAATTTTGTATTTAATATTGTATTCCGTTAACTTCAATGAGTTTGAATTGTTAATGTTTTAGTTCATTGTATTTGTTCTTCCTATCAAACCCAGTGGTGACCCTGAGATAATGAGAAGTTCAACGTAATTAATTGTAAAAAATTAAAGCTGTATTTTCATAGAACGCCACGAATTAATAAAATAAAATTGAGATTTTTGTTTGTTAAATTGACGGAATTTGGCAGGGCAAAGCAGGGCTTGTAAGGTGTAATTAACAACAATAAATTTGTAAATACATAATAATTTTGTTAATTATTCCCATTAATTAAGACCACCTTTTTTAATCATAACAGTATATATATATATATATATATATATATATATATATATATATATATAATACGAGTAAACTTTAAATTGTAGGTTGGCTTTTAATACCATTACTTTAAGTTGGCAATCTTTCTATATTTTTATTCACAGCGATATCGTTTGGAAAAAACAGACAATAGTTTAATAAATTTTGTGGATGCCTTCTTTTCATTTTATAAATACAAAATTAATTTGTGTAAGAAATTAAGAAAGAAAGAAATTTTTAATTATGTTCTTGTCCGTTTATAATAATTGGCCATTCATGTATATTTCTGCTCAACATTTTGTATTTATTAAGAATACCCTTAATATATATTTTCTTATTGAATTTGTAAAGCAAGAGGTTAAAATTGTTATATGGAAAAGGAATACTTCTCTTGGTCATTAAATAGAGTGACCTCTTCCCTTCCCTTCCGTTCCGTTCCGTTCCGATCCCCCATTTGTAACCTGAATTGAATGGTTGTAACATGGTCCGGGCTGTTTGGTGTGCGATACCATGAACTAATGGGGTATATATGTCATTTACCGGAGACAAACGTCCTCCGATTTATTTTTATTTGTCGATATATAGTTCCTTTGTCCAGCGCTGCTCCGGCTTATTGATCCGTTCCTATTACGACTAAGTGGACTGGTCCTAACTCCCGTGATGTTGGTAGCCTCCACTTCCCTTTTCCTACCTCTAGCAACAATTAATACTGTAGAACACGGGGGGATAAGCCCTGACATAAATTCCCTTTTTATCAGGGTTTTTTTTTCTGCGGCGGCTTCGGGCGGCGGGGAAGGACTTTTCCTTGTCGATATGGGAAGGAATTATTTGTAAGCGTTTCTCCGCAAGTAGTTCTTCAAAACCCATAATTAAATTTTGTATTCTTGACAAGAATTATGTCTTTGTGAAAAACACTGTCGTCACATACTTCTTACACTATATATATATATATATATATATATATATATATATATAATTTAAAAAAAAGAGACAGAAAGAAGAAGAAGATTCGGTCTGATACAGTCGCCAGGGTTTATTAAATTCAATCGTGCTTTGATGTCATAATTAAACTCAGCGAGCGAGTACTATAACCCCGGATTGGACTCCAAGCTCGGACGTTATTGCATATTTTTGTAACCATCTTCCACCCCTACCTCTAAAGGTGTTGTTCCTCTTGACGATAAGGGTTTTAAATTTGATACTGAAAACATCTAGAATGACAGTATGAATCTGAACGACCCCAATTAAAAATATATTTTTTAATGCCAATATTAGGCCGTTTTCGTGTATTTTATAAAATGCCATTGACTTAAATCCGCAGCGTTTGTTACTGGATCGTAAGTTGCGTGTATGGGAAAGTTTGGTTTAATTTATTACTTGAAGTTGGCAATATTTCTACACTTTTATTCACAGCGATATCGTTTGGAAAAATAAACAACAGTTGAATAAATTTTGAGGATAATTTTGTCACTTTATATATAGAAAATAAATTGAGGAAAAATTAAGAATGCAAGTTTTAATTATGTTTTTTTTCAATAGGATGTGAAATTAGATTTTAACATTTAGCATATTTTTTTGGTGAGTGTTTTCTTAGTTTAATTGTGTTATTAGTATAGTATTTTGTTTTTCAACCACTTTTATAAATTCATTGGCTTCGCGATAATACAACTTTATTTTGTACCAATTTCTCAGCAGGAAAGACCTGAGGATGAAACAAACACGTACCGAAACGTTGTCGTAAAAAAATATATATAGTGTCTGATATTGATAAAAAAAACTGCATATAAAAACAGGACGTAAAAATACAATATTATAACGCTGAAAGGTTGTAAAATATTTAGTTAAAATATCCACAATTTAATTAATTAAAATAAATGTTGACTCTTTATTCTCTCTCATGGTTCTTAGCGAGTATTTAATTATTTTTTTTTAAAAAAAAAAACAAATCAATATACATCGATTGGGAAAATTGTAAATTTGAGGTTTTTTTATAAAATTATTACAAATTCCTTTCGGGATAATTATATATGTTGACCAAACGTGCATCGGCCATTTTCTCTGACCGTTGTTTGAAAAATAAACGCGTGGCATAAAATTGTTTTACTTCTTCTTCTTCACTGCCGTAACAAATAATATTTTTCCGTTAGTCTTCTTCTATGAAACTCCGTATTCGAAGCCAGAGTATTCTGCCGGTGTTACTATAGTCCAATATTGCACTTTCATATATCACGCATGGCCGTTATTGTCATATCGTATGCACGTGATCTTATCAGAGCTGTCCGTGAAGAGTCCCCCTACAAAAATATAAATTGCGAGTTCATAAAACTCTTGAGTAGTCTCTGCTTTTTTGTTTGTCCCCCCCCCCTCCACCCCACCACCATCCCCCGTCATCCCGTCTCCAGTGGTGGTGTACGGTTCGTTGTCTCCGTCTTTCATTTGCGTAATTTGCAACGATCAAGTTTGGAGTCTATTCACCTCAGAAGCGGAACCGTGGGGGTGTATAATCAAGTCGTCCCATCGAGAAATTGTTCGAGGAAGCTGGGGGTCATTACTGAATATTTGTGAGAGAAAATAGAAGGAAAATTAAATCCCCGGCTGTGACGCGGAAAAAGATACTCCTGTCGGCTGTCTGCATTAATTCTCTCTCTCTCTCACTTTTTTCTTCTTTTTCTGTCTCTCTCTTACTCTTTCTCTCTCTCTACGTGGAATTGGTCAGAATAATGGCTCCGAAGCCGGTGATGACGTCGGCATGCCGAGGCACCTCGGCCTGTTTTGAGAGGTGTATGTTCAGAGGTCGCAGACCATGGGCATACGGTAAGAGTTGTCCTATTGGAATAGTCGGCCAGCTGCCTCCTAAACTGTGGTCAAAGCACGGCGAGGGGAAAGCTGCGACCCCACAGCAAACTCCTCTCCCGCCATCGGAAGGGCGTGGGACAAGTACCAAATGCCCGACCTACCTGATGCAGGTTTTTCTAGGGTTTGTCCTGCATCACTTTTAGGCGAATTGCCGGGTAGGATCCTTAAATCATAGCCCGGGAACCCTAGTCAACCCCTTGGATACCTTCCTTTACCTTTCCACATCCCCCCTTTCACTCCCTTTCCTATGCTGTAAGAGGGGTGTTGCCACTTTTTCGTTTTAAATAGTCTAATGACAGACAAAATTAAGTGCACTGTTATTAGACTATTTATATCTAATTAGAAAATTTTTAATACACACTCACAAATATTATTATATTTTATAAATCTATATTTTCCTTAATGGAATAAATAAAATCTATCTAATAATTAGACAACGTTGATACGATGGAACATAATAATCGCGGAGAAAATTAATTGGATTAGGTAAACTCGTGAAGTTGTTGAAGGATATGAGAGAACTTTTAAAGGAACGGGAAGATAAAATAATTTAATAATTATATGTGAAAAAAAAACGAAAATCGGAATAAACGCAATTGATAATATAAAATATAACTCTAGTATATATCTCTTTAATATTTCATGAAATTTGAGTCAGCGTGACAAGAACTTAAAGGGGCATTATTTTTACGACACCGCAGGGGTTGTTTTTATTTCGTGTCTTTAAAAATGAGGGGGAGGGTCGTAAGACTTTGCGGAACTGGCAGTTCTGATGGCTTCTTACCAACTTATCATCTGGCCTTAGTTTTCCAAGGTGATATATATATATATATATATATATATATATATATATACTACAGCTTATAAGAATGAAAACAATTTAAATGAATCAATAACGCCCTCGTTAATGCATCAATTTAAATAATGGAGATTTTCAATGAAAGGGTCATAAATAAGAAATTTATTTAAACTGACCAAACAATTAATTTATTCGATGCACACAGATTTCAAATTACAAATAAATATTCGATGACATTTTACAACATTTATTACGTACAAACAAAATTTTTACTGTATAAAGAGTTCTCGGGTCTCCGGTCGGGTAACGTGATTTGAGCACAACGTTTCCATGCCTGACGCCGCCATCTTCCGTCAGTTCGTCATGGAAACGTTGTGCTCAAATCACGTTACCCGACCGGAAACCCGAGAACTCTTTATTACAAAATATACGTCGGGAAAACTTACGCTCTTTATTTAAATTTTTACTCTTAATCTCAGGGTCTTTATCTGGGCCTTTAAATAAAAAAAGAGGTATTACTCTGTTTAAACGATCAAATCACTGTCAAGTTATTCCAATACTCAAAAAAAAATTGAAATCTGACGGTTTTATCTTTAATCAAAGGTTTATAATAATAATTTAAGTGAGGTATGACTTACAGTTTCTCTGGTACCTGGCAATTAACTCTTTCCGCAACACTTACACACACTCAATTTTCTAAAAAACAGGCCATTCTATTCACTGACTCTACACTTCACTGTTGGGTTAGCAAGTGTTGACTATTACCTCGTAGACGACTTATTCCGCAATTATGCCAATTTGCGGTAATTCTGATAATTCCTCCACGTAGACTTTTCAAAATTATTTGCCATAAACTGAAACACTCCGGAATCTTTCCGCAGCACTGTCCGGGTGAATGCTGCTGCACTCTGCTTCTACTTGACAACTTTACTTTTCAATACATTGAAAACGTCTCGTCTATTTCTATTACGACCGCTTTCTGCCGTTCCTGATCGCCAACTGGTCCTATACGTTCCTCTCAGCGCGCCAACAGTCCTACAATGCTTTAGACCTGTTATTATTGTCCTTTCTTGTATGTGATTTGTGCCTGTTTGCCGATAACAATTCAAGTCCACAATGTTTAATTATTAATTGCCTTTTAATTACAACAATATATATATTGTAATAAACACTAATAAATTTCTGATTAATGAAATTTGCCCCATGTTGTGGTAGCCATTTTATGTAATACATCAAATAAAATAAAACTACCAATTTAAACCAACAATTATTTTCTTATTACAACACAATTTTCAATTACACAAATCTGATGAAATTTTATAAATCAGAACAATTTTATTTACCTAGAATACATTTTAAATAATTGGACTCGGTACCCTCAAGGTCTTTACTGGGTTGATAAGGAAACGGAACAAAATGTTACAATTAAACAAATACAGTCACAATAAATGAAAAACTAAATGATTGAAACGAGTGAAACAAATGAAACGATTGAAACTAAATCTGACACTTTTTACCCTTTATTAGCAATTTACAATTATTAATTCAGAAAAATAAACTTACACGCTCTCTGGTCCACACACTCACTTCATACAGGCTTAAAAGGCACCAGGCTGCGCTCACACTCTGCTGGCAGGCAGACCTCCACGATGAAACTCCACCGACTCTTGACGACTGCTGACTGATGATTCCTCTCGGCCACCTAGCTTGGCCTAGCATCCGGTGATCTCTCCTTTTTTCAAACTCCCAACTGTTCATAACAATTGTTTTCGGCCACTTTAACTTGGCTCTGCGTCCGCCCTGCGGACCTGTACCACCGCTCTCTCCCTACTGACACGTCCGTCTCCTCTCCAACACGAAATGATAATGAAGCTCTTTACTGTCCAACTGCCCTCTTATTTATATCCGGGTTCCAGAATTCCCTTGTTTTCACAGTTTTTTGCATTCCCACATTCGCCAAACAAACACCATCTGTTGCCGTTCTCCCGCTCCGAGAGCCACTCAATCAATTAAATTAAACGTTTCCTTTTAATATAATTACATCGTCCAACAACCTTCTGTAATTATGCCATTAGGATCCCGTCGTCCAGATGTTGGTCACAACCAATTAGCCCTAAGAGCTGCCCCAATTATTAGTTCTTCCCCTCTCTAAAGGTCACTTATCCGTAATTTTATCATAATTTTTTTATATGTACCAACCACTCAAGGATCCCCAGTCTGAGTTCGTAAACAAATCTGACAAAAATAAGACCAGAATTCCTGTCCTTCTGAGCTGGTTATTACAATATATTGTAGTAATTAGTAATTAATCCATTGTTATAATTGCAAAGTAAAGAACTCATTATTAGACTATATAAAGCATACACCGCGACACAGGGCGGCGAGTCAATAGAACCATTGTTGAGACGTACGCAGTACAAATTCTACGAGACGAAGAAACACAGTCAATCAACGAGGAGAGACGAGTGTAGTTGGCAGTCAGCGAGGAGGAGCGAAACTAAAAGGTTCCAAGTTAAAATTGAACAAAAAGTTTTTCAGTCTGTAATTCATCGAATAAGGTTACAGGAAAGTTTCTAAATAAGTAAAGCCACAAGCAGTAACCTAATAATTTCCTGCCGCAGTAAAAATTTCACAAGTAAAGACTGTTGCAAATGTCATCGCGAGGAAGTTGTTAACAATCCATCTAATCATTAATCCGGAAGGAGTTGCAGTTTCCAGTTTCCAGAAGAGAGACCCAAAAGTTTCGACAAGTGTTTTGTAACGAATTTAAATTCAGTGATATCCCCAAAAACGTGTGCACAGAAAACCCCAAAATTGAGACCTGGTCGGCCGTAAGTAAAAGAACTCTAAATTATTTGTAAACCATTTCATTAAGATACGTCAGATCGTTCTTCAATTATTTCTTTTCTTTAATTGTTTTGTTAGATAATATAAAATTCAAGTCACCCATTTATCAAACCCAGTAAAGACCCTGAGATTTTAAATAAATATTGTGTAATTATTCTATATTGTAATTTCATTAATAAATTTGATTAATTGTTCCCATAAAAATCTTATTTTATTTAGCCACAGCCATTAGTTTTTAATCTGTTTATTACAATATATAATGACGCATACAACCGACAAAAATGTGATTAGGTTGTTACACAAATATTATTGTATGAATAAACCATAGGTTTTCCCGGTGAATGGATCCAGTAAATGATTATGAACACGGAAACGACGTGTTGTGATAATAATTTCAGCCGGGTGATAAACAATCACCTGTGTATATATCAAATAAAAGGAATTCATTCGCGTTTAGTAACCCTGTAGTTGTGTTTCACTGCTCTTGTAATCACAACTATATAAAATAACCGATTTTATGTTCCCTGGCTTTATTATTCTCATGAGAAGCTCCACGGTAATTCTATTTCTTTTTAAAAAAAACAATATTAATGTATGCAATTCTATTTAAATTTTGAGCTGTTAAATTTACTGTTCCAAGTGAATCTGACGCTTGTAATTTCCGGCTTGTGTGTGTTCACGACTCGCGTCGTAAACAAGCTTTTGTGGTCGCCGCCCTTTTTCTAGAAATTTTCAGCTATCCTTTGTGTTGAACCTCCTGGTAATTACGTAGAGAGCTCTGTTAACAGTTTGACTAATTATCCCGCGAAGTCTAGTATTTTGTGTTTTAATATGCTTAATAGGTGGTGGTGGTGGTGGTAACACTGCGCTGCGTACTTTGGCCGAGAGGAGAGTTGATTCTCCTCTGTCGCTTATTCTTTAAATTGGTTTTTATTTTTATATTTATGGATATTTATTTTTTCGAGTAGAGTTAGGCTTGCGTTCGTCTGGTTTAAAATTCTCTGACTTCTCACTACGTCACAGCTTCCTGGAACGTTTAGTTTTGCAACGTTTTTCCGTTGGTCTTTATCAAGTAATAAGGTATTAATTTGTTTGTTGAGAGTTTAACTAAATATAATATCGTCTAAGTAGAAAATTAAATATTAATGACTAAATTAGTTAGAATAAAGAAATTACAAATTATTAATGGACAAACACGACGTTCCGTCCTCACATTAGGCTCACTTCAGGTATTAAATAAGTAACCTTCAGAATATAAAACATTGAGTTATAGAACACCATTTATAGATATAAATATATAGCCCGAAAAGACTTAATTCATTGTCTACACCGAGAGAAAGACTAAACTCTTTATTAATGTAAACCTAGTAAAAAAATATTAGACAAATATAACTTTTAGGATAGTCATAATAATGAAGTTTGAAAAATTAATTTTTTAGATTGTAATTCTTGTTATATAGGGCCAAACGAAACGATCCTTTGAAACCCCCGAATTAAAGACAATCTGTCTCAATGTTGATAACTTTTAAGGTTGACGAAGGAAAATGTTGCATAAAGATAAAATAATTTGGCCATTCACCTGAAAAAATGGTAGTAAAAATAAAAATTTACTACACTTTATTGTTGTAAATAATTATTTTTATCATTTAATTGTTTAATAATTTTTTTTATGAAGAAAACATGTCTGAAAATTATAATAAAATAAAAAAAACAAGCGGTCTCGGGTCAAAAGATTCTTTATTAACCAAAAAAAAATACCCGACGTTTCGTCCGTTTTTTACGACCTATTCAGGTTTAATTATCTCATATATAAATCAAACCAAAAAAAATATTGTGTCAGAAGATTGTTTAATAGAAAACCCTAGGAAAACCTGTATCGGGTAGGTCGGGCATTGGGTACTTGTCCCACGCCCTTCCGATAGCGGGAGATAATTGCTGTGGGGACGCAGCATTCCCTTCTCCGTGCCTCGACCAGTTTAGGAGGCAGCTGGCCGACTATTCCAATGGGAATAGCGAACAACTCTTACCGTATGCCCAAGGTCTGCGACCCCGGAACATACACCCCTCAAAACAGGCGGAGGTGCCTCGGCTTGTGGGAACCTTAGTTCTCTAGAGAATTATTCATTACGCCTTTTATTAATCAATCTCAGTTTTAATTTTGGCTGTAAATAAACTGTAACAACAAATTAGTTTTTCACACGTGACTTTCGCGTTTACTTTTACTACGTATCCATTTACCAAATTTTTGCCAGTTTGAGAAACGAGACCTTCCTTGATGACGCTGCAATATCCGACGACTGCTGCTGGTGTTTCTTTCGCATCCTGAAGCCGTTTTTAGCTTGCTTTTGCGGTAGTTTAGAAAACAATGCAGACGCGAAGAAAACTTTTTGACGACTTTCAAGAACGCGAGTTTCAAACTCCGGTTGGCGTAATTTCTTATTATAAGTATTTGCCTTTTAACTTTCTGCCAGATGATTGTGTTGTCTGTGGTCCACGTGACGCGCGGGGGGGGGGGGGAACTTTCTTGTGCGGGCTCTAATTTTGTCGCGTGGTAATGTGGATCCTTTCATACATATCTACCGCATTATCACTTTCCAGAACTCCGAGGGAACTTCAAAGGCTTGGCTTATGGAGCAGTCCTTTATCTCACCTACTTTGTTTTTTCTCCCTCCCGGTAAACCACGATACGCAAGATGGAAATAAATTAAAGTGCAGTCTCCGAGGAACCCAGGGCGCGAAGAAAAAAAAACTTCCCTGCATTTGAACTAACGAAACTAAAATAAATCGTCTGTAAATTGTGATATGTTGATCATAAATAAAGCTTCGGGTTAGGGGGGAGGGGAAGTGACTTGAGAATCATTCCTCAATTTTCAAATTGACTCTCTGAAATTAAAGGAGAAGACGCGGAATAGAAACAACTGAATTAAGTATATCTGCAAATGAAAATTTACGTCTGATTGAAAATTAATAAGAAGAAAAATACAGACAAAAAAAGAGATAATATAAAATACCACACAACGTTTTCGGAAGCCTTGGTGCTTTCTTCAAACCACAGAAAAAAAACCGCAAGAGCCGACGCCGTGTTTTGAGCGGCTGTGCCCTGCGCGTCCCTTCGTCACTCCTGACCGCTGAGCGAGCAGGTATAAAGTATTTTCCGAAGAGCGAGCTTTATCAGTCTTTAAGCACTATTATAAATTATCATGGTTGTAAAATCTTGCTTTGTTGGAATTTTTAGAAACACAGATTTTGTAATTAGATCATTTACTTGACTTTACAACACCTGAAGAGGTCCTAATAAATTAGGGATGAAACGTTCAGAATGTTTTTTTCCATTATATTGTATTAATAATTTAAATTAATAATAAATTTATAACTAAACAGGTTGATGTTTCCATTTATTTAAGAACGTCAGATAACTGTTAAAAGATTTGTGTCTTAATTGGTAATTTCTGAGCATATTTATTAAACTAATCACTGCCAATTGCAACAGTTTCCTTGTTATAGATGGAGATAGAAATTATAAATACAGATAATGTTATACATTACACTTGTATTACATTCACCTAATATTAAAACCAAGACTGTTTAAGTCGCTCTTCCGGAAAACTTTATACCTGCTCGCTCAGCGGTCAGGAGTGAGGAAGGGACTCGCAGGGCACGGCCGCTCAAAATACGGCACCAAGTTGGTTAGACATTGTGAGTCATTGAAAGTCTGGTCCATCCATGTCTTAAAGGTGAAAAATATACGTCTGTTTAGGAAAATAAATAATAATAAGGAAAAAATAGACCAATACAGGGAAAAGAAATTGCAAAATTTAGGGATAATTGCTGCATTAACCGAATTAACATGTTCCCATGTATATACTGTAACTGTAAGTAAGCAACAAATAATCCTAGGATAAAAGTTAAGTCATATAAAAAAAAACAGGCAAAAGAAGTGGTGATACAAATACCACTCGACGCTCTTGCGTTTTTAGTTTTCTTAAGAACCTGAAGAAAGGAACAAGGTGTTCCCAGAATCGTTAAGTGGTATTCATATCTGTATTCGGCTATTTTTCTTATCATCAACATGTCTGTGAGGCTTACGGACTCACGTGTCCTGGACTTTACTTAATATCAATTATACTGGACTTATTTCTGTGGGTTTCAGAGTTTTGCCTCGTTTGTACGTGTTGATTGGGGAACAATTGGGTCGTTAACAAGTTATTATTATTTATAAGAATACGTAATAAATATGACCCGCGCGTAGAACCCCAGAAATGTACATGTTATTAAGTAAGCAAAGGTACGTAATGTTCCAGTATTCGTGGCACTGTACTTTTGACATAATTCTATATTGATTCCGTGGCCGATGTTCAGTTGTTTACAAGCGTATTTATCGGCGTTGCAAAATTTAATTTACTATCGCCATTGAATCCTAAGATTTTTTTTTTGCATTTCAGGTATTTCATAATTTTAATACCCCAGCATTGTGCCTGTTATCCCTATTCTAAAGTAGGATTCGCCAGATCAAGGGTTTCTTTCTTCCTATATACTCACTTTCGTACTGGTATATTCAAAAAACATGCTCGATAGGTGAAGATGTCGATTCCAGGCTCTCTCGATCTTTCAGAACCATCTACGGAGGAATTGGCTCATAGACCAGTTACCAACGGCCGCGTTAATGGCCGTGGCTGGCTGGGCTTCATGCAAAGTGTGGTGTTGGCAAGTGGAGACGAGTGTCTGCGAGCCCGCAGCTGATAAGGAATTTAGGAGTTTGCCTTGAGACCGTGGTCTCGTGCGGGTGGCTCCTCAGATAAGCAGGTCTGGATGACACTGGAGCCCTCTCGGTCACGGCTCCACACCGCTTTATTACTCTGACGTTTTAGTGGCCCGACCTACCTGATGCAGGTTTTTCTAGAGTGTGGTGTGTTATCACTTTTAGGTGATTGCCGGGAAGGATCCTTAAAACCATAGCCCTAGTAAGCCCTTGGCTACCTTCCTCTACCCTTCCGCATTTGAAATCCCTTCCTATGCCATTAAAGGGGAGTTTATTCCACGTGTATGACCCTCATGTCTCTAAAAAAATATATATATATATAAATAAATTAAGGTGTATTTTTTATTTTATAGTATATAAGTTTATGTCTATATATTTTTTTAGTGAAATTAAGTGTGGACGAAATTGTTAGGACAAATTTGCTAAAACTTATTTTTCTTCTTCTTTCATAATTAATTTATTTATATGTTATATTTATGTTTGTATATTTCTTTTAAACGGCCAGCGAGAACTATCCCAATCGTAGTTAATAACATAAATAAATACATAATCAAGACACAAGGCCTGCGAGGGTTGTTCTCTCGCAGGCAGTACCTGCGAGGGCTATTCTCTCGCAGGAAGAACCTTGTAGGAGAGATACGAAGGGGCTACCTTTGGGTATGCCTTTTCCTCTCCGTTTTTGAACTAAGGTTCCCACAAGCCGAGGCACCTCGGCCTGTTCTGAGAGGTGTATGTTCCGGGGTCACAGACCTTGGGCATACGGTAAGATTTGTCCGCTATTCCCATTGGAACAGTCGGCCAGCTGCCTCCTAAACTGGTCGAGGCACGGAGAAGGGAATTCTGCGTCTCCACAGCAAACTCCTCTCTCGCTATCGGAAGGGCGTGGGACAAGTACCTAATGCCCGACCTACCTGATGCAGGTTTTTCTAGGGTTTGCCCTGCATTTCTTTAGGCGAATGCCGGGTAGGATCCTTAAAATATAGCCCGGGTACCCTAGTTAACTAACCTTCCTCTACCCTTCCACATCCTCCCTTTCAAATCCCTTTTTCTATGCTATAAGAGGGGAGTTGCCACCATGTGGATTACACTATACATAGCCTGTCTACACCCAAAAAAAAAATAAGAAAAAAATAATCAAGACTAGTCGAGCTATTGAAACAGTCGGCAAGCTGCCTCCTAAACAGCTGGTTCAGGCACGGAAAAGGGGAAAGCTGCGTCCCCACAGCAAACCCCTCTCCCGCCATCGGAAGGGCTTGGAACCATTTACCTACTGTCAAACCTACCCGATGCAGGTTTTTGTAGGGTTTGTCCTGAACCGCTTTTAGGCGAATTTCTAGGTAGGATCCTCAAACCATAGCCCTAGTTAACCCTTCGCTGCCTTCCTCTACCCTTTCCGCATTTCAAGTCCCTTCCTGTGCTATTAAAGGGGAGTTGCCACTTTGTGGATTGCCCTCATGTAGCCTGTTACCCCCCCAAAAAATTTGTTGTTTACACGACCAACCAAGAATGGGATTGAGGAATGTTTGTTACTAGGAGGAGAGCATAGTGGCTTCCAAAAGCCTATATGCTGATACCTTTTTATGGAACGTATTATAATGTAGAAAAAAAATAATTCGTTATCGAGAAAAAACAAAAACAAAGGATAAATGCGAATAATCGTGGATTGTATTTAGACGTGATGACGTCAGCGATGACGCGCAGCTGTCAAAATCATATGTTCGAGAGCGGCTCGCGATTGTGGATGCTATCTTCCAATGTATCAGTACCTCGTTAATGCCAGATGTATGTGTTTTTCGGGTGAATATTTTCATACCGCGATAAACAAACATAAAAGAAAAACTGGCGTCTTGACTTCCAAGATCACTTAAGTGCGATTAACTTAATTTCGCTTTTCAACATCAGTGCAGTATTAACTGAAAATTGAAGGACAATTATTATTTATTCACGACCAATTTGTAGGGATCCGATTGACGTAATCTCTGTTGTGCGGGAGTCGAGAGATTGCAATAATTGATACATGGACTGTAATCCGCGGATAACAATTATCATCAGGGACGAAATGACTCATAAATTCTACGAATATTCATGAATAGCCGAAATAAATTAAACCGGCCGTTACGTGTGATTTAAGGTTAATTTTATTGTCCAGTTTCTAGATTAAACCATCTAATTGAAATGCGAGTCCTGAATGAATTTCATAGACACTCAGACGACTGACGTCGGTCGCTAAGATCTGCTGCGCTGAACTGAGTAGTTCCGTCTCCGTTAGGACGCTCAGAGTTGTTTTACTATTCTAATTGCCTTTCCTCCGTCACCTAGATCTAATTCCTCCACCTGCCAACTCTCCTTTTCTTCCTCGAATCAGGTAATGGAGCCGTCTAATTATATTATCCCAGTATTAAGTGGTTGGTGGTGGTGGTGGTTAGAGCCAAAGGAAGCTATTTGTTTTCAGTTCATTACCTCATGCAAGAAGTTCAGGTTCCTGGTCTCCTAAAAATTTCTCCAGTGGAAACAATAAATTAATTGGTATTACTACGAAAGAAATTTAATGAATCAGTGTAGATAAATAAAATTATTAGGACAAGGTGTATAACTGTAGTGAACGGTGTCTTAGCGATTTTGAACTCTTTATTTTTTGTGAAAACTTTATTAATTATTACTATTAATATGCATTCATTTTATATATCAAGGCTCAATAAATAGTTCTCGGTATTCACACGGGTTTTGCAACTACACCGGGAAAGACTTCATTCTTTATACCAAGGGTGCCAAGAGTCGAAATGCTGATGCCATTTTATGGAACGTATCATAATGTATTATTAAAAACATTTGTTACAGAGAAAACCAAAACCAAAGGATAAATGCTAAGTATCGTTGCTTGTATATAAACTTGAAATGGCGGTGTATTAGACGTGATGACGTCAGCGATGACGCGCAGCTGTCAAAATTCATATTTATGTATAATGTATTTAGAAACTTCTTATCTACAGTACTTGCTTATGTAACATTTGAGACGAATCCTATTTATTATTTATTATAATTCCATCGATTTTTTAGGCAACAATTGTAATGATTTTATTGAAAAATTTAATTTTCGAGACTGTAAATTGACATTGTTAAACATTATAAAACATCGTATGATGACTATGGCGGAACTTGCTGTCGAAACGTTGTTATTCAACCAACAATAGGCCCCTGGGTTGACCTAATGACGATGGCGGAGCTTGCTGTCGAAACGTTGTTATTCAACCAACAATAGGCCCCTGGGTTGACCTGATGACGATGGCGGAGCTTGCTGTCGAAACGTTGATATTCAAACAACAATTTGCCAGGGGTTAACCCGATGACGATGGCGGAGCTTGCTGTCGAAACGTTGTTATTCAAACAACAATTTGCCAGGGGTTAACCTGATGACGATGGGAGAGCTTGCTGTCGAAACGTTGTTATTTAAACAACAATTTGTCAGGGGTTAATCTGATGACGATGGCGGAGCTTGCTGTCGAAACGTTGTTATTCAACCAACAATTGGCCCGGGGTTGACCTGATGACGATGGGGGAGCTTGCTGTCGAAACGTTGTTATTCAACCAACAATTGGCCCGGGGTTGACCTGATGACGATGGGGGAGCTTGCTGTCGAAACGTTGTTATTCAACCAACAATTGGCCCGGGTTGAGACCCGAGAATTTAATCTACAACAGATTCACCGGGAAAGCCGTCGTTATCTAAAATGAATAATGATTTCTTAAAAAAAAAAATTAAAAACTTCTTAGACTGTAAATTTGGAAGTTTACGCTTTTGGGACGAGAGAAATCAAATTAGAGATTTTCAATGAATCAAAGAAATCAATAAAAGCAATAAATAAAATCGTAAACTAAAAAACTTAAGGACTTCTTCAGAATATTTAAAAATATTTTATTCAACACTTTAATGTCTTTTCTGTACGTTTTTACAGTATACATATATATATATATATCTTCTTAATCTCCTAATATAATATAATATTTAAATTCAGATCAGAATTTTTTCGGAATTCTGGGAATTTAATAAATAATAAATGTTGCAAATTAGAAAATAAAATTTAAATATTATGTTAGAAGGATAAGAAGAAGCATCTACTGTATAAATTTATGACTTGAAAATATTGAACGTTCTAGTAATTTAATAATAAATGTTACCAACTAGAAAATTAAATTTAAATATTAAATAAGGAAAAAAAACACTGTAAATTTGTTAAATATTGTATGACAAAAAAAAGTGTTGCCATAGTACTATTATTTTTTGTTGTTGTTGTTGAAACCTGATGAAAATAAATAAACGTACCGAAACGTCGTTAAAGTGTTGAAATAAAATATTTTAAAATGTCTGTAAAGGTCGTTAATTTATTTAATTTACAGTATTAATAAAACAGACGAAAATAAAATAAAAAATATTATTTTAAAAATTTACTCGTGTGTGTGTGTGTGTGTGTGCGTGCGATGGAAAAATAATGTGTGCTGAGAATTTAAATTGGGTTTGATATGTAGGTTAACCTGCCACCATCGTACATTTGGGTAAATTTTGAGGGATCCGCGTAACCTTTGCGTGTGTGTGTGTGTGTTTGCAACCTACTTCCGCGCTGTGTCAAGGACGAGTGACGGAACATTGCGGAGGTCACGTCGGGTCAGATAGCAATTGCTTTTAAACGATTTCTGTGGTGCTGTTCGCCTTATCGGGAATACGGTAAGTTGTCCTTAGAAATAATCCTAATATTCAATATTTCTTCTAGCTACTGCATCTGCAGCCGTGTCGTGTTGAGTGTCGTTCGGAAAGTTGTCGGCCTGAAACAGATGTGACGCTAGTAGGCTGAAACGTCAACTCTTGGTTCAAGTATTATCTCCTGGATGGCGTTTTATAGATTGAAGTTTGTTAAATGAGTGTTGCGTCAACAATTAGTCTATATACTTATTAAATAGAAGTTCTTCAAGCAGGTATATAACTTGGTTATGTAAAATACTGGTTTAGATATGCAACGTATTGGTTCTACCGTTTTTATGCATGTTGCAGCTACCTTATACAGTGCTGTATTCTGTAAATTTCTTCATTTTAAGTCTCTGCGTTTCTTTTCAGTTCCCGCGAAATTGAGGGTTGCGTAGCTCTGGAAGGTTCATTAAAATTCACAAAAGTAATGGTCCTGTGTTTCGAAGGATTAAACGAATCTGGGAAAACGACGCTGTGAGTGTATTGATTTAATAGTAGAGACTACATTTTAAAAATGAAAACGATATTGGGAAGAGTTCTACCTTTCTTTTGTTCTCAGTCCGAGAACTTTCCGAACCCACGCTGGTAAAAGCGAATTAGGTCCCCGGTATCGTTGACGCTGCTGGAGAAACAGTTGGTTATATATTATAGGGTTTTTCCACTGACGGTTTTATTAAGTGAGATTCGCAGAAGAATGGACAATTAAGGAGGAAAGACGGAAAATCGTTCTGTAGTAAGGTTCCGGTCCCTTTTATTGGAAGGGGGGGATTATTATCGTCGTCAGCCACGCGTGTCTGATGTGAATATAGCGAAGGTTGGGGGGGGGGGGTTAGCTGCGAGTGCGTATTTCTTTGAGCGAGGCTAGGTCAGGGATAATTAGTGCGTGCCGCCGGAAAGTGTTAATTGCGGCTGTGGAATGCGTGCGGGTGGGTCGATGACGGGGTAACGAGTACGACCGCGGTTATCGATTCAGGGACGACCTGACCTCATTCCACACAGCGTCTCCCTCACCCATAACATATTGATTTTTTTTTATCCTAATTCCATTACCTAACTCATTCACCTCCGCGATGTGCATATAAATGATTGAAGGGGTTTTTTGCCGGGGTTGGCAAGGATGTGGAGGCTGTAGATAGGGACTTTGATGGTGGTGGGGGTGGGGGTGTTCCCGCAATCAAAATGCTTTATCGAGGAATTACAGAGATGTTCAGGCAGGGAAAGGCTAATTTTAAAAAAAACCATTCTATGAAAACCCTGTTTTTCCTCATACGGGCAGATGAAATATTCCAAGCTTACACAGATCGGCTTAACAATTACAAAGACAAAAAAAGTGATACAAAACTCAAAAGCCTAATTCTCTCAACCGAATTGTGCAGTTGTGCCTCTCTAGGCTCTTGGGTGCCGTATTGTGAGCGTCCGTGCCCTGCGCGTCCCTTCCTCATTCCTGACCGCTTTCCCGAAGAGCATCTTTATCAGTCTTGATTTTAACATTAAGTGAATGTAATACAAGTTTAATGTATAACATCTCTGAAACTTATCTGGATTTATAAATTCTATCTCCATCTATAACATGGAAACTGTTCGAATTGGTAGTGATTCGTTTAATAAATATGCTTAGAAATTATCAATTAAGATACACATCTTTTTAACAGTTACATTCATCTGACGTCCTTAAATAAATGAAAACATCAACCTGTTTAGTTATAAATTTATTATTAATTTAAATATTTTTAAAACATTATAATAGAAAAAAAACATTCTCAACGCTTCATCGATAATTTATTAGGACCTCTTCAGGTGTTGTAAAGTCAATTAAATGATCTAATTACAAAATCTGTGTTTCTAAAAATTCCAACACAGGAAGATTTTACAAACACGACAATTTATAACAATTGTTAAATACTGGGAAAATTTTATACCTGCTCATTCAACGGTCAGGAGTGAGGAAGGGACGCTCAGGGCACGGCCGCTCAAAACACGGGAGATAAATTTTTTTTGGCCCTAAAGAAAGGAACAAGGCTTCCGGAAACGTTGTGTGCTATTTATATTACCACTTTTTTTGGTCTGTATTTGGTGGCTATATTTCTTCTTATTTATTTTCAATCGGACGTAAATTTTCATTTTTGAAACAATTTAATTCAGACTTCCTTAAAAAATCCAGTTATTTCTATTCCGCATCTTCTCTCTTTCAATTTCAGAAAGTCCGTTTGATTACTGGGGAATGATTCTCAATCACCCCTGTCAGCTTTACAACGACCTTTTAAATCCTATCTACGTCACTCTAATTCCAGTAAATTGGAGAGTCTCGAGATATTTTAATCAATCTAGTCATTGTTTTAATTCTTAAGGTGATAAATTATTTAGACTACTTGGATAAATAAATGTGCCAAATAACAGACAAAAATAAGTGCTAAATAAATTCCAGACGACGTTTCTGTGATCATTGTTGAGATGAATAACCCGACGAAAGCAACAAGGATTACAGGAACAGTTCAGTAGTATTTATTTAGCACTTATATTGGTCTGTTATTTGGCCATTTATTTATGTATTTAGTATACATTAAACGCAGACGTTTTATATTTTTATTTCAATAAAATATTTATCTCTCTCTACCCGATGCCTCCTAAACAGGCCAAGGCATGGCGAGGGGTAAGCTGCGTCCCCACAGCAAACTCCTCTCCCGCTATCGGAAGGGCGTGGGACAAGTACCCAATGCCCGACCTACTGATGCAGGTTTTTCTAGGGTTTTCCCTGCATTTCTTTAGGCGAATGCCGGGTAGGATCCTTAAACCATAGCCCGGGGGCCCTAGTTAAGCCTTGGCTACCTTCCTCTACCCTTCCGCATCCCCCCTTTCTAATCCCTTCCTATGCTATTAAAGGGGAGTTGCCCAAAGTGGATTACCCTCGTATGCCTCTTCCTCTCCGTTTTTGAACTAAGGTTCCCACAAGCCGAGGCACCTCGGCCTGTTCTGAGAGGTGTATGTTTCGGAGTCACAGACCTTGGGCATACGGTGAGTTGTCCGCTATTCCCATTGGAATAATCGGCCAGCTGCCTCATAAACTGGTCGAGGCACGGAGAAGGGAATGCTGCGTCCCCACAGCAAACTCCTCTTCCACTATCGGAAAGGCGTGGGACAAGTACCCAATGCCCGACCTACCCGATGCAGGTTTTTCTAGGGTTTTCCCTGCATTTCTTTAGGCGAATGCCGGGTAGGATCCTTAAAATATAGCCCGGGGGCCCTAGTTAACCCTTGGCTACCTTCCTCTACCCTTCCGCATCCCCCCTTTCAAATCCCGTCCTATGCTATTAAAGGGGAGTTGCACAACGTGGATCACCCTCATGTAGCCTGTTGCCCTAAAAAAAAATTCGATTTTGTTCTTTCAATCGTCTGTTTTTATTTATTCAGTCTTGGTTTCACAAATAAATCACCTTTTAGGGAACATTTTTAATTTCTCCGGCAATGTTCATTTCGTTGTTCCTCGGGGAAACTGTCCGTGACTACGCGTTTATCTCTTTCACGCCCACTCTCATTAGCCGTCATATCTGCCCACTTTCTCCGCCTCCGTAAAGCATTCAAGTGTTTATTTTCCTCGAAAGCTTTCCTTTTCCCAGGCTGGTCTTGGTCAACAACCGATTGGCGCAATTAAGCAAGTATTATTGACGACTAAACAATTTTTCTGAATACCTTATTTAACAATTGTTTATTGTTAGTGATTCCAGAATTTACTTGATTTTTATTTTGTAAGTACGTATAGGTGATGATAATAATTTTTGTTATTAATTGACCGCGATTCTTTCTCCTTGTTTCAGATTGCAGTTCGCTGATCCCGCAACGTACCAAGGACATAGCAAAGGTAAATAATTCACACGGAGTCGTAAAACGTAACTCACGTCTAAACGTGGAAAAACGTAACGTGCTTTTTTAAAAGTATGTATCATACGTGCTTTTTAGTCTTGAGGGGGTGCAATATTTCACGGTACATTACGAGTATAATAAAATTTTATTTTCATATATATATATATTGTATTAATCAAAATTTAATTATTTAAATTAAATCCCACGTTGAGGCACAAAATGTGGTGCACACTGTTAAGTGATTAATTCTTAAGTTAAATAAGCCCACATTGGAGCACATTTGTAATAATACCATTTAATTAGATTTTAAATAAGAAAAACAGAATTTAAAATATAAAACAAAGTTAATTTATTAAAAACAAATTACGATCACAATTGACCAATTTTGTTACAAGTTGTTAAAGTGCCACGGCTTAATTTCAGGGCCGACCATCGCGTCTCCAATAAAGATAATTAAAAACTTACAATGTGAAAAAATTCTTAACTTAAACAATTAGTGAAATATGGAATCTGACGATAATTATTATTTTACATTAGGTTTACAATTAATAAATTTTCTTTTTACTTTACTTTACCATCAGCTGTTCGTCTGGGGCTCGACCTCACTCGGTTATTGTTAAACACTTCACAGACAGGCCGCGGCCATGTTGCACTGAATTTAATGTGGCTGTAATTTTCAGACACAAAGCACTTCCTGGTCTTTACAGTTGATGACGTTGTTTTTAAATCTCTGATACTTGCATAAATATGCCAATGGACAAATGCTTTGTATAAATATTTTGTAGCTGTTAAATTAATGCACTATTATCTGTGGAAAGTATGTACGGAAGTGGGAACAGTTAGATTCAGGTTAAATAACTTCTTCACTAAAGATTAATATAGAATTAAGTACTTTTTCGGGTTTATGTAAATAAGTACACGTGGCAACGCCGGGCACCAAGGCTAGTTTTTAAATAGTTGAGACTTAAAAAGTGAATAATTTTGGTGTATAAAAGTATGTTGTACGACAGTCTTTTAAAAAATAACAACAAACTTGAACTACTGCTGATTTTGTCACAATATTATTTTTAATATAAAAAGGAAGTAGCTTACCGTCAAGTTGTCCACTTTTTTTTATTAGGGTAACAGGAGGCTACATGAGGGTAATTCACATGGTGGCAACTCCCATTTAATAGCATAGGAAGGGAGTGAAAGGGGGGATGCGGAAAGGTAGAGGAAGGTAGCCAAGGGTTAACTAGGGCCCCCGGGGTTATGGTTCAAGGATCCTACCCGGCATTTCAATAAAAATAGTGATACGTTACTCTAGTTTATGAAAATGTCTACGAGACAAAGATTCACAATAATGTTTCTGTAATTTTATTAAATGTGTAGTTCACGTTAGGCGATTTTTGAATGTCGGTTCAATTTGGAAGTTATTTTAAAAAAATTGGCTTAATACAGAGTAAAGAAAAAATTATCAACAGAACGTTTCTTCTGCCATTTCTAAGATCTGAGGACTACTCCGATGACGGACGAACCGTTGTGCTGTTAAATTTGTCTTTACTCTTTCTGAGTTGGACCAATTTTATTTTTATTTTTGCCTAAATCCCTTTAGTGTGATGTGTAGTGGTTTTTCGACCCTATTTATTGACCAATTTGTCTAAATCGGACAATAAGTTCATTTTTATTTTTGGACAGTGTTTTCTAATTAGGCAAGTAACAGCAATTCACCTGTGAAGTGATTATGCCTAGGGTTGTTTGACACGGGAGTGAAAGTGAACCACTTGATGTTTACCCTGCTCATTATGTAGATATTCCGCGTGCCAGTCTCTCTCTCTCTCTCTCTCTCTCTCCCCACTCGGAAATTGTTACAACGTTTAAGTTTCCCCTCTAAATAAAGCTATTTTCCGCTGGGCCCCAACTATCGAACTATGCAAACAACGCAATAGATCCCGCGTCCCTTTATTAAAGCAGCGGAGTTTGCTTTTAAGGGCAAAAGGAGCTCTAATGGGCATTGGTGCGCTTATCGTTTGTAACGCAAATTGCTGCCCCCCCCCCTCCCCATCCCCCGCCCTCGCCCCTTCGTATGATAAGTTGCTAACGAGGCATCTTAATCCGCACAACTTGTTTTCCCAATGTCCTGCGGTTCTTTATTCCCCTGTATTTTCTACTAGACCTTTTTTTTTGGTTACCTCGGGACTGGAAATAAAAACGGTTATTACTGGTGGCCGTTTTTTTTAAAGGCTGGATTTGAATCTAAATTCACAAGAGCGGTCAATTAAACAGCACTGCGATTCGCAGCAGCTTAACTTATTGCGATATGTAAAACACCATTATGTATTTTTTCCCCACAAGTCTTCTTTAACGACTGTATAGGATTTTTTTGAAGAAAAGACAAGAAGGTGTAGACAGACTACGTATAGGGTAATCCACATAGTGGCAACTCCTCTCTTATAGCATAGGAAAGGGAGTGAAAGGGAGTGAAAGAGGGATGCGGTGGGGAAGAGCCAAGAGGTTAACTAGGTTTTTTTTATTTTTATTTTTTTAGGGCAACAGGCTACATGAGGGTGATCCACATTGGGCAACTCCCCTTTAATAGCATAGGAAGGGATTGAAAGGGGGGATGCGGAAGGGTAGAGGAAGGTAGCCAAGGGTTAACTAGGGCCCCCGGGCTATGGTTTAAGTATCCTACCCGGCATTCGCCTAAAGAAATGCAGGGAAAACCCTAGAAAAACCTGCATTGGGTAGGTCGGGCATTGGGTACTTGTCCCACGCCCTTCCGATAGTGGGAGAGGAGTTTGCTGTGGGGACACAGCATTCCCTTCTCCGTGCCTCGACCAGTTTAGGAGGCAGCTGGCCGACTATTCCAATGGGAATAGCGAACAACTCTTTCCGTATGCCCAAGGTCTGTGACCCCGGAACATACACCTCTCAAAACAGGCCGAGGTGCCTCGGCTTGTGGGAACCTTAGTTCAAAGACGAAGAGGAAAAGGCATACCCAAAGGTAGCCCCTTCGTATCTCTCTTAAAAGGTTCTGCCTGCGAGAGAAAATTCCTCGCAGGTTACCTGCGAGAGAATCCTCTCGCAAGGTTAACTAAGGCTCCAGGGCTGTGGTTTAAGGATCCTTCCCGATAATTCGCCTGAAAGTGATGCAGTAAAAATCCTAGAAAAACCTGCATGAGGTAGGTCGGACTCTTGGTACTAGTCACACGGCCTTCCCGTAGCTGGAGAGGGGTTCGCTGTGGGGACGCAGCATTTCCTTTTACCGAGGGTAATCCAGGTGGTGTCAAATCCCCTATAATAGCATAGGGAGGGAATTGAAAGGAGGGGTGCGGAAGAGTAGAGGTAAGTCTCCCGGTCTGTAGTTTAAGGATAAGACCCGGCAATTCCCCTAAAAGTGAAGCAGGACAAATCCCTAGAAAACGTGCTTCAGTTAGATCGGGCTCTTGATACTTGTCCCACCTCCTTGTGACGCCTGGAGATGGGGGTTTTCTGTGGGGAACGCAGCTTTTATGATTAACTTATTTTTCTTATTAATTAGTCTTACTTTCCTATTAAACATAGAGTATTGGAGGTAACTTCGAGTTTATATTTTTATCAGTTTTCTCTAATTAGTACTCACACGATTTATTTTTTAATTTTTTCTTAATCAAGCAAAATATTTGCGTACAAGAGCAACAGCTGTGTCTATCTCTTTTGTGTATTTATCTTTACATATTGTAATAAACACAATAAAAGTTAATTTTATATATATTTTGCCCCACGTTTAAGCACCAAATTTCTAATAATTAAAATAAATGTTAAAAATGAAAGGATTGAAATGAAAACAACAATTTAAGATATAAATAATTTGGTGCTTCAGCATGGGGCTCGTGTTCAGTTAATTTAAATTTAATAATCATAATTTCTTATTATTACAATATATATATATATATATATATATATATATATATTATGGTAATTAAAAGGAAACTTGTAATTAATTAATTAACAAGATTTTGCGACTTGCATTGTTTGCGGCGTAAACATAAGATTTGTGTATAAGAATATGCTTGCTTGCTGTGTGTATTGTCGCGAAGGCATGGCTGGACGCGGGGAGCTTTAGTGTGTGTTAGGAGGCATCGGAGAGAGGAGAATAAAATCTGAAAGGCTGGAGTATAGTTTGCGAGCTCTACTGATAAAGTTGTACGAGTGTGTGTTGGGAGTCACCAAGACTGAATGTATTTTGTCAGACCTGGGGTTGTGTTAGGAGTCTCCAGTTTCCAGTCTCCAGTCTACAATTATTGTCTGAGGTTGCGAGAGACACCAGTCAGTTAGATGCTGATACACCAAGCTAGCGTGCAGTAAATGTGGAGTATGTAATGAGAGAACAGCGACACAACTACCGTGGTCAAACAACAGCGAGCAGGAAGTGCGGTATGTGGAAATAATAACCACAAGTAAATTCAGTGAACCATGGCATGTATGTGAAAGTGTTAAAAGAATAATCGAGTGTGTACGAGCCCCCCTTCTTTTTCGCACAGCAAAACGATAAGGTAAATTAAAGAATTTTTTATCTGTAAACCTAACTGTAAATTAAATTTATCGTCAGAATTCATATTTCACTGATTGTTAAAATTAAGAATTTCTCACTTTGTAAGATTTTAATCATTTTGCATTTTTTTTGTATTGGACTCCCCGATTTTTGTAATTGTAAAATGTATTTACTACAATATATATTCGCTTGTTTCTTTTTTATAAGGATGACTGCTTTCGAAACGTTAAAATATTTTCTAACTCATTGGCCATGATTTATTTAATTTTCAAATGGTTTAGTTAATAATTTTTCCTTTTATTTTATTCGCAGTATTCTTTTAAATTGGAGTATTTACTCTTTAAGAATAATTCTTTATTCCAATTTTGAGTACGAGTCGATGGTAGAATATTGGTAACGTTTTTATTTTTTCTATATACATGTCTTAACTTGTTTTATTGTAACATGAAGCTGTTCTTCGGTGTTTTGTCTCGTCCATTATCACTAGATTTTATTTGAAATTTATTATAAATTTATCAATGTTATTAATTTACACTCGTTTGGACCGTCTCCAAACAGTTGACGTTATTTTCGTCTTACGTCATTTTCCGATATGCTGCCACTTTTGATCGTTTCCGTTCTATATTTGGAGTTCCTCGCTATCGACATTCCAAAGGCAGAGACTGTCTGCATTCAGCAACAAATACACGGATAGAGCTTAGTTTCTTCGCCTAGTTAAATTACTCCGTATCAATCACGTAAACAGTGCTGTTAATTACACTCTGTTGTGTATTTATTTTTTCTCTCGACGTGTTGCCAATATTTAAAACTCAAAACACTTGTTTGACAGATTTTTTTTTGTTTATATTCAATGTTTAAATACATATATATATATAAATATTTCGATTGTCTCTCTGCGTTTAAAATATTATCCTGCGTATCAGGGCGAAACAGTTGTATGAAGTCTCTGATATGTATATGTCTCTGATTGTAAAGTGTAGTATTCTTTTTATCTTCCCAGTAATTCACATTCTGCACGTCTAATCCACAGCCGCCGCAGTCTCTAAGGCGCGTCACTTGTTACGACCCCCGACTGCTTCATTCACGCAACATTTCTAATAATTTAAAATACTACCAATTTATTTATGTAGTTATGGCAGTTGATTATAATTTGATCAGTACATTTTATAATTAAATACGTGAACATTCTTCCCCACGTTATGTTTTTGGTATTGTAACTACAATTAAATTTTCGCGTTGTATCATTTAATTATATACTCACAACTTCCATATTTGGTATATTTATAATTTCACGTAAATAACTGTTTGTTATTCAGTAATGTGATAAGAATTTTTCTGGAAAGTCAGTTTACCGTTTAATTCTTTAATCATTAGTCACTCCTCATTCCAGAGGGTCTTTTCGCAATTCTCCGTGTTTTGTTTCATCCAATGACGTCATTTATATATATGTCTATATCTGCATGTAAAGAAAAGGATGTATATTTTGTGTGTAGGTATTTACGTTAATTTCGTTACAGTTTCAAACGCGTGGACCATTTGGAACGAAAATTGGTACACATGTTCTTAAAAACACTGGAAACGGTACTGTGGTGGTTAGAAAACCCCCTAGCATGAAGGTGGAAAGAATTATAATTAAAAAAAACGTGATCATTGTGTGTGTTAAATTACTCCGCGCGTGCCAAGAGACCGTGACGTCACGCTAGAGAGAGAGAGAGACGTTACTACGCGACGGACAAAGGAAATAGTTCCTTTTTCCGTAATGAAATGAAGCAGAAATATTTTATCATTGAATAAAAGTATAATTTTATCTAGTAATACTCCATCGAATGATGATAAAAAAAAACAATACGAAATACTTTACGATCCTTGCGGGAAATTGTAAGTTAATTTTCGCGCCATGTTAGTGACTTCAATATGGCGACTATTTGTTTACATTGTGAATATAGATGACAATTTCATCAGTTTAATCTTTGGTAATCTCTGAAGACTGAGGGACAATTATATCCTGCAGTACTCAAGGAGTATATTTAAGAAGAAATTCAGAGGTATGTTGGTGGGACTGAGGCAATAAAATCAGGGTTTTCAATACACGATCTTAATATTAAAAGTCGATCTATGTAGAGAAAATACAAAAAGGATTTCTCTTTGAGAATAATTTTTTTTGTGTGTGCGTTTAATTCCATAAACCAATTGTTAACGAGCATTAAAAACGTCACCCTATTAAGGAGAAAATTTTATTATTATATTTAAAGCATAATATTTAACAAACGCAACGTTTCGTCCCTGATTGGGACGTCATCAGTTGTGTAAAATTCTCCATTTCGGCCGCAACGTGTGTACAAAATTTATTAATCTAAATTTTCTCGTAATAAATTATGACTGAATTTAATTGTAATTGAACACGTGAATAATAGGTCCTATTTAGGGATGAAACGTCGTTTCAAATTTATTTTATGACTAATTTAAAATTTATTTGAAAAGAAGATTATAAATGCGACTGATGTAATAAAATTCAATGTATTTTACAGCTGTTGAATTAATGCACTATTATCTGTGGAAATTGTGTACGGAACTAGGAACAGTTAGATTTAGGTTAAATCACTCCTTGACTGAAGATTAATGTAGAATTAAATACTTTTTCGGGTTTATATAAATAAGTACACGTGGCAACGCCGCACACCAAGGTTTTGTTTCCTTCAATGACACATCTTTTATATAGTATAGAATATATTAAGTGTTTTGTGTAAGAATCGTTCTGAAAAATTGTCTCTTCATTTAACTCTATTTTTTCTCTAAATTTTCTCCTTACCAGACGCCGAGTCCATGCTTTGTTTTTTGTTTCCTTCAATGACATCATTTATATATCTATGTCTTATGAATGTAAGTTGAAGAAAATCTTAACATTTGTATGATTTTAATAAGTGGAGAGGGAATCTATGTTTAATCGAGTATTAGGATATTTATTTTTGGTTAATTTAATTTATTGATTTTACGCTTCTTTTAGATTATTTATTGATACAAATTGAGCACGTATAAATTTTTCTGACGTAGCACTTGAGTGACACCAATACCGTTAGAAAAATTAAAATTAAAAAATGTAAATTAAAGAATCCACTTTATTGAGTTTTAGTAGTAAGTTTCCCTTAACGCATTGAGATTTGTATTTATTAGTATTTTTTTTCATTAGCCATCTTAAGGGGAAAAATGGGTTACGTCAAAAACCCCACAATATGGAGTGGCAATTCGTAAAAAAGAAATACTGTTATTATAATTATTGGGAAGGAACCTCTAGCCAGTGTAGAATCCACCTCTGAGGTGCCTCAAGAGAAACGTTCGCAGAGGTGAGCTTATTCTCCACGGAGCGTAATTTTGCATCACTCCTCCAGGAAGCAGCCCGGATGCAGCCACTGCGTTTAACAACGACGGTCATTAATATTATACATTCACAAATTTTGAGTCATTCAGGCAATTCTAAGAGTGAAGAATACTTTACCGTTACGAAATAATGAGTTTATTACAGAGGTTTCATAATTTTGGTAAGTTTTTTTTTTCACATTTCTGTTAGCAGTTGAAAAATATCACCAGGACATCGACTCTACACAGTTTCTCGTATCACTTGTACGAATAAAGAGAGAAACTGAAGTAATTAAATATATTTCATTTTAAAATCGACCTTTTGCTAAATTTATTCATTATTTTAGAATTACTTTTCTTCAATCACACGTATACTTCCAAAAACCCAGCAATCCAGTAGCAACGTGGTAATCCACGTGGTGGCAACTCCCCTTTAACAGCTTAGGAAGGGTAGTGCAAAGTAGCCAACGGTTAACTAGGGCCTCCGGGCTATGGTCTAAGGATCTTACACCTGACATTCGCCTAAAAGTAATGCAGGACAACCCCTAGAAAACCTGCATCAGATAGGTCGGGCATTTGGTACTTGTCCCACGCCCTTCCGATAGCGGGAGAGGAGTTTGCTGTGGGGTCGCAGCATTACCTTCTCCGTGCCTCGACCAGTTTAGGAGGCAGCTGGCCGACTGTTCCAATGGGACCACCGAACACCTCTTACCGTATGCCCAAGGTCTGTGACCCCGGAACATACACCTCTCAGAACAGGCCGAGGTGCTTCGGCTTGTGGGAACCTTGGTTCAAAAGCGGAGAGAGGAGAAGGCATCCCCAAAGGTAGCCCCTTCCGTCTCTCCTACAAGGTTCTGCCTACGAAAGAACATCCCTCGCAGACAGCTTTCTATTCCATGTTAATTATCATTATTATTATTTATTTATTAGGGTAACAGGCTACATGAGGGTGATCCACATGGTGGTAACTCCCCTTTAATAGCATAGGAAGGGATCTGAAAGGGGGATTGCGGAAGGGTAGAGGAAGGTACCCAAGGGTTAACTAGGGCCCCCGGGCAATATTTTAAGGATCCTAACCAGCATTCGCCTAAAAGTAATGCAGGACAACTCCTAGAAAACCTGCGTCAGGTAGGTCCGGCTCTTTGTACTTGTCCCACGCCCTTCCCATAGGTGGAGAGGGGTTTGCTGTGGGGACGCAGCATTACATTCTCCAAGCCTCGACCAGGTTAGGAGGCAGCTGACCGACTGTTCCCATGGGAGTAGCGAACAACTCTTACCGTATGCCCAAGGTCTGTGACCCCGGAAAATTTTACAAGATAATTTGCAAAACTCGTATAATCGGAATATCCTTGTATCGTTTTGTTAAGGACGAAGACATCATTTAAATCTTATTTATTCCCGCGAGCTGTAAATTTTCATCATGTGTAGCTTTCTTTGTCTTTCATCATATTTATTTTTGTTCCTTTGTAGCGCCCAGTTGAAAATATCCCCGAATGGATTCGACATCTGTATGCAGCGGCGATTGACAGGAATTTTATGGTAAATAATGTTCCGAGGAAATGTCTTTATGAACAGATATTTCGATATATTTGTAATACAATTCACGACGATTTGTCGATATATGAAATAAGCTTGTAGTATTGCTGTTGTGTGTGTTGAGAATTGGCTGCTATTTCCGCACTGATGAGATTTCGTCTGAAGGATTCTCCTCGTCTTGCCTGCATTGTTTTTTTTGTATTTCATAAGATGTATGGAGGAAAAATGCGGTTCACTGACGTCATTTTATTTATTGACGCAGTATTATGGCGATTTTTTAATATATAACTTACAGCCAAAGGACTTAACAGTTTAGATTAATTGATAAATTGTAAATAATTAACATGGATTCCGAAAGCATGCGACAGAATTATCTCACAGGTAAATCTTCCCAGAGAGCTCTGGCGGAGGCTACCTTTGGGGATGCCTTCACATCTCTCTGGTTTTTTGAACTAAGGTTCTCACATGCCGAGGTACCTCGGCCTTGTTTGAGAGGTGTATATTCCTGGGTCTCAGACCTTGATCATACGGTAAGAGTTGTCCGCTATTCCCATTGGAATAGTCGGCCAGCTGCCTCCTAATCCGGTAAAGGCACGGAGAGGGGTAAGCAGCGACCCCACAGCAAATCCGTCTCCCGGTATCGGAAGGGCGTGGGACAAGTACCAAATGCCCGACCTACCTGATGCACGTTTTTCTAGGGTTTACCCTGCATCACTTTTAGGTGAATTGCCGGGTAGGATCCTTAAACTATAGCCCGGGGGCCCTAGTTAACCCTTGGCTACCTTTCTCTACCCTTCCGCATCCTCCCTTTTAAATCCCTTCCTATGTTATTAAAGGGGAGTTGCCCAAAGTGGATTACCCTCATGTAGCCTGTTGCCCTAAAAAAAATTAACATGGGATAGAAAGCTGTCTGTGAGGGCTATTCTCTCGTAGGCAGAACCTTGTAGGAGAGACGGAAGGGTGCTACTTTTGGGGATGCCACCTCCTCTCTCTCCGCTTTCGAACTAAGGTTCCCACATGCCGAGGCACCTCGGCCTGTTCTGAGAGGTGTATGTTCCGGCGTCGCAGACCTTGGACATACGGTAAGAGTTGTTCGCTGTTCCCATTGAAACAGTCGGCCAGCTGCCTCCTAAACTGGTCGAGGCACGGAGAAGGGAATGCTACGTCCCCGCAGCACAGTGGTTTTAAATTCCACACAACGTTTCTGGGATCCACGTCACCTTTCCTCAGGGGGGCGAAGAAGAGCCTAGAGCGACACAACTGCACTGGTCAGTTGACAACACTGTAAAAGGTTTTTTTTTCTGTATTGGCTATATTTTTTATTCATTAATCTTTAATTGTAAATTGTATTGGATAGGGGGCAAGGATACTGCCTTGAGGAAAGCCCTGATTTGATGACGGGAAAGGATTTTGCAGAGGATGTTGTTAATTTTTAACTTTAGTATGTGTGCGGATAGGACGGTAATTAGGAAGGATTTTGGAATGGAGTGAGGTTAAACAGTATTTTTAATTTTTTGGAAAAAGGTGAGCAGGATGATAAAATTTATCGAAAGCTCCAGAAAGGCAGCGATGCAGGAATTGCGACTGCCGAAGGAATTATTCGTCGTATTGTGGCGGTTTTTATTCGTCGTTGCAGCTGAGAAATGTTTTCATTAAAGACGCAGCGTTCTGGACCCCGCTATTACGTAACAGTTTAAAGTCGTTTTGCTTCACCCTCGGGGGTGATGTATGGCTGTGGCCTGCTCACCATCAGCTTCGCGTGCTCGCCTCTTATTGGGCTATAATCCGCTACACGACAGAGGGGTGGAGTGAGAGGGGGGGGCTCGTAAATCCTGACAGGAGGCAACCCCCCCCCCACAGCACGGTTTTTATGATCGGAATTACATGAAAGCAATGATGGTCGGTCGGTCGCCTGGTTCCACAAGATAAGGCCGTCGTCCTGCTACGTCATCGACCTCTCTTGGACAAGCCACGCCGTTTTCTCCGTTATTTGATATGCTTTCTCGTTGGCGGCCAGAGATCGCCTCGCTTTCTCATTTCTCCCCCGAGCATTGTGTGGCTCGTGGCCGCTCTCACTGTGGGTTGCAATTTTTGTAAAACAAGCAGATCTCTCGTTTCAGTTATACACTTCCATTAAAAAACAACAACAACTGGAGTCTCGGAATACGATATTATTCAGGAACATTGTTAAAAAATATTATCGGCGTCTGCAAACGTTATCTTTTAACACTTTGTAACAGTCGAAATTAATTGTTCGGCTACGTCCTTTCGTAATTGTGACAAAATTTTCCCACCATCGAAAAATCCAGAGATATGTCAAAAGAATGATTTTCCTTTAGTAACCAAAGCCGTGCCGACTCCATGGGGAAACCCCTTTGACGATCAAAGCAACTGTTTGTCTGAAGCACGTGGGGTCGTTTCCCAACAATGATGTGTTGACATGTTACAGTTATTCCTCCACGTATGGTAACTAATCGTGAAACCGAGATAAAGTGCTGATAAAGTTTGTCTCCGGATCTTCCCAGGAAATGATTGTCGGCAGTATGGAAAAAAGACCGTGGAAGCAGAAGGAAGACGCCGCTTTGAAAAACTTACTTCCTGAAGGCGTCGGAAACTATTCTCAAATGATACCGCGGAGGCTGTTGGGACAGATGCAATAAAATTCAATGTATTTTACAGCTGTTGAATTAATGCACTATTATCTGTGGAAAGTGTGTACGGAACTAGGAACAGTTAGATTTAGGTTAAATCACTTCTAGACTAAAGATTAATATAGGATTAAATACTTTTTCGGGGGTTTATGTAAACAAGTACACGTGGCAACGCCGGGCACCGAGGATAGTAGTAAATAAAATAGTTCTTAACATTTAGAGCCAATTAGACGTTTCTCAGTTGCGTAATAGTATATTTTGTTCTAACCCCAATCAGGAAAAATATATCTTTTACGATAATAACAATTTTTTTAATTTCTCCGCGGGAAATACCCGAATAACGTACCGATTCGTTTTGTTTCAAATTAAATAAGTAAATAAATGGTCTAAAATGGGACATTAATTGTATTACAAAGTAAAATAAAAAAAAAACCTGTTCGTAATAGGGGGGGGGGAATTGCAGTATTTTCTTACACATATTGACCATATTGACGTCACTAATATGGCGCGAAAATTAACTTATATTTTCCGCAAGCATCGTAAAGTATTTCGTATTGTTTGTTATTATCATTCCATGAAGTATTACTGGATAAAATTAAACTTTTTATTCAAAGACAACATTTCTGCTTTATTTTCATTACCCGGAAAAGGAACTATTTCCTTTGTTCGTCGCGTCGTAACGTCTCTCTCTATCTCTCTCTCTCTAGCGTGACGTCACGGTCTCTTGGCTACGCAGTAATTTAACACTTAATGATGACGTTTTTAAATTATAATTCTTTCCACCTTTATGCTAGAGGTTTCTCACCCCCACACAGTACCGCTTCTCGTGTTTTTAAGAATATGTGTACCAAGTTTCGTTGCAATCTGCCCACGCGTTTATATTTCCTTATAAATTAACGTTAATACATACATACAAATATACATCCTTTTCTATTATACAGATTTTAAAATTTCACTAAGTTTTTAAAGTACTTCCGAGGCACTTAGTAGCACTACACAATGGAGAGTCCTGGGAAAACTGAAAGACGCCAGAACCCTCAATATTTTTTCTTGTCCTGTGATGCATCTCTCAAACCTTAAATACATTACCTTCAACAATTTTCAATATATACAATACTAATACTATTTATAATATCAAATTATCAAGAAAATTAACAAAATACGGTATTATAAAAATTATGCTTAACGTAATCGTACTTTTCTGTGAGTATAGGATTATTTATTTGTATTATTTCCAATAAATTGGGTTTGTACAAATTTTGTTCTATGTCTACAATTTCCAAATTTTCCTACGTAAACTCATAATTTTAGTCGAGTCTATAACAAGTGACATTATGGTTCAATGTTTTATATAAAATAAATTTACGTTCCTTTTATATAATTTCCAGTGTACGTTTATTTTGTTCCGCAGAAAAGACCTGAAGAAGCTACAATTACATACCGAAACGTTTTATAATTAAATAAAGTGTCTGAAATTGGTTGTAAACTGCATATTCTAATAAATAAAATAGACTGTTTGTGCATTACTACTCGAGGAGCACCACAACCACATGTGCACTCCTTGGACTTGTGAACTATTTCTATGAGTGCATCCATGCATGCATGTGTGTATGTTCCGCATACAAATCTACACCCGTTGAGCAAATTTGACCGAAACTTCGTACACGTGTTCCTTTCGAACCGGAAATAAACACAGTGTGGGTGCGAGACACAATTAATTATTAATTTATAAACAAGCTGAAACGGCAGATATTTTCGTCGGACAAATGTTTTTTCGGCCTCAAAAAGTTTAATAGTCTTTCTTCCGAAATTTATTTTGTGTATAATTTAAGCACCTTTCGGTACGGGAGGGGAGCAGCTCTAGGGGGTGCGGTGGTTACAAAAAAAAAGTAACGCGTAAACCACCGAGATTGGAGTCAAATCCGTGGTTGTGAATGTCGCTTAGTTTAATTGTGACATTTAACTTGTCGTTTAACCCCGAGCGGGTGTGTTGGGTGGCCGACATATTCGTCGATAGAAACTTTTTCAGTGTCATTATGACAACCAGGGCAACGCCGGGCACCCAGCTACTTTCATATACAACATACGTAAAAATAAAAACAAAAACAATTTTTTATTTCTCCAGTTGTTCAAAAACGGCGATTTTTTTTGGACAAATAATTCTGAGATACTTATTATTTTACATTTAAAAGGTGCCTTCAACTTTGCATAAATAAATTTCTAATTAATTTGTGTAAAGAATGAAAGCTCCATTAAAAATATTTTAAAATAAAAAATAAAATACTGTTATAGTTGATTAATTGAGAAATTAGGAAGAGTAAATTTAATATTTTATTAATAAAAATTTAACGCTGTTAATTAAAAATATTTTACCAGCAGCTGGTTGGTTTCCTTAACCCTCCTCGATTTGTCTCCGTCACGTGCGTTGCCGAGGTTTGTGCTCTTATCTTTAAGGGAGGAACAATTTTGAGGCAGCCAAGTTTGTTTAACACTCGGCGATCGGTCAACGTCAAAATGCACGTGGGGGTGGTGATGGGGGTGGGGCGGCGGGGGGGGGGGGGGTAAGGAAAGTGCGAGAGATTTTTCGGTATGAGAATTTTGTGGACGGGGATGAAAAGAGTCTGGGGGCGGTTAATCTCGCGTAGTGTGGCTGAAGAAATTAGAACAAAATTGATTATGACGATTTATCCGTCCTATGACTTAGTGTTTTGAATAATAAAGCACTAAACAATTACCAGGATTGGTTTTTATTATTTAAATTTATCGAGACACTGAATGGAAATTTTAACTGATATTCACCCAGTTTGTAAATTACGTTAATTGCAAATGGCTTGTTCCAGTGTGAGTCAAATTTGTCCTATTTAAGTTCACTGGGAACGGATTTGAAGTGTGTTATTGTCTCTGGCGCGTTTCTCTTGTTTCTGTGCTTCCAGGATTAATTGGCTGATTGTCGACACGCGGGCGATGACGTCTGTTACGCCGTGTTACAATACACTCTATGGATTTGCTAGTAATGAATTTTCGTGTTAGTCTTGAATTCTCTAAGATTTTTCCTAACGCACCAATGGTTGTATGATACTGAAATTTCAAGCAGATGCAATGGGGGTTTTTTTATACTGAAGGGTGAATTTTCCTGGTATTTTTTCCCCCCAACTCAACATTTATAAATCGCTGTTTAAGAAAAATAATTGGTATAATATGTCCCGAAATAATAAGTAACTCTGCATTATGGGAAAGGCTGCGGTGAGACAGAAATAGAGAAACAGATAAAAATGAGATGGATAGGACATACCTTGAGAAAGAATGAAGGGTCAGTTGAGAAGGAATCTTACAAGGGTGAACGAAAAGTAGGAAGATCTAAACATACCTGGAGGAGGACGATCACGGAGGAGGCGAAGGAGTGGAAAGAAGTTAGCATTAGACTGGAATCATACAAGGGTGAACGAAAAGTAGGAAGACCAAAACATACCTTGCGAGGACGAACGTAGAGGAGGCGAAGGAGTGGAAAGAAGTTAGCATTAGACTGGAATCCTACAAGGGTGAACGAAAAGTAGGAAGACCTAAACATACCTGGAAGAGGACGATTATGGAGGAGGCGAAGGAGCGGAAAGTAGTTAACATTAGACTGGAATCCTACAAGGGTGAACGAAAAGTAGGAAGACCTAAACATACCTGGAAGAGGATGATCATGGAAGAGGCGAAGGAGTAGAAAGAAGTTAACATGTTGGCAAAGAATAGAGTTAGGTGGAAATGTTTCACTGATGCCCTATGCTCTTAAAGGATCTACTACTACTACTACTACTACTAAGAGTGAATGTGTCGTTCGAAGAATCGTGTTTCTTGTGTACAGAATTTTTTATTTAATTTTTTTTTTACTGAGAAAAAAAAACAATCAAAAAATAAGGATGAGTTGAAGGACTGATAAGCTGATGAAGAGAATCTTGAATGGAAAATGTGTTGGAAAAGTGTCATCAAAGAAATGAAGTAGTGGTAAGAATCGAGCAAATAGCAGGCAAGTTTATTGTTCGTAAAGGTTTGTAATTACTGTGACACGCCGAGCTACAGTAACAACAATACCGCAAGTGTTCTTCGTCGCTAAACGGTGACTAAACCACAACCACGAATGTATTTTTGTCTCTCTGAAAAAAACGGTGTAGGAGAGACTGGAAGGTGCTACCTTTGGGGATGCCTTCTCCTCTCTCCGTTTTTGAACTAAGGTTCCCACATGCCGCGGCCTGTTTTGAGAGGTGTATGTTACGGGGTCACAGACCTTGGGTAGTTGTTCTCTGTTCCCATTGGAACAGGCGGCCAGCTGCCTCCTAAACTGGTCGAGGCACGGAGAAGGGAATGCTGCGTCCCCACAGCAAACTCTTCTACCGCTATCGGAAGAGTGTGGGACAAATACCCAATGCCCGACCTACCTGATGCAGGTTTTCCTTTTTAGGCGAATGCCGGGTAGGATCCTTAAAACTGTTGCCCCGGGACCCTAGTTAACCCTTGGCTACTTTCCTCTACCCTTCCGCATCCTCCCTTCCTATGCAATTAAAAGGGAGTTACCACCATGTGGAGTATCCTCATGGAGCCTGTTACTCTAAAAAAAAAACTCTCTGCGATGTTCCTTATTAATAATCTCGCGTCCAGTAAAAAAATAAGGCACGTTTAATTACACTGGACAAAAATTCGTAGGAAATTTATAGCGGGCGACTGTCGCAATGAAATAGAAATTAGGGACACGGCCTGTGTTTGACCGTCGCGCAACTGGTTCCCGGCTTTTAACGATCCTGAAAGATTTATTTTGTGCAGCAAGGGGACCGTGGGGAAATGGGGGGGGGGGGTGGATTGATCCTTTTTCCGGACGGACAATGCCCTTATTGAATTTCATTTTATAACGAGAATCGTTCACGGAAGTTGGATTCAATGCTCGGTACTAAATTTTTTAAAAAAACCTTTGTTTTTCTTCAGTTTTCTGTGACGATGCTACCGATTGTTCGGCAACTACACTGTGATTTTCGTTCTCGTAGTTTTCGGGCGTTACACGGAAACACTATTTCTCGTACTTATAAGATATATAAAGTATATCGTCTAATTTTCAGATCCCCTTTTTAAGTTAACTAAACAAATAAACCACCATTTCATTAGATTAGATTTATTAGTTCCATTAGTCCTCGGCTGAGGAAATAAGACACAAGTGTCAAATTTATATTACTTGCAAAATGTAGTAATGAGATGTACATAAATCCTCTAGATGTTTAAGACTATACATAAATAGTGATATCAAGAATTTAAAGTGTACATATTTGAAATAGGTTCAGGGACAATATAAAGGATACTACGTACGTGAATAAGGGAGGATAAATTACGATTACAGAACATTAGACAAGTAAGTAATCTTAAATATAAAATGAGGATTTAAATAAAAAAATTGTAACCTGAGCCGCACTGTCACAAAGAACACTCTGATGAGATTTCAAATCGTTGTGAGAAGAACGTCAGTGGGCTTTATGGTATCCATATTATACTGTTTGATGGACGGTTAAATAAAAACATTTAAATTGATATATGTCGACCTTTTATTTTATAAATAGATAAACAATACGACCTTCATTCAGAAAATTATCATGTTTATTAGCAAAAAATTAATTTTACGACGTTTCGTCCTCTTTTTAGGACATTTTGAAGGTTGAACAGTTTTTAATAAGTTTTGTAGTTTATATGATTTAATACGTTTGCCTCTTAATTTTATGCATGAATTATGTACAAAGTTATACAATAAATTGTCCAACCTGAAGAGATGCCATTAAATGGGACGAAACGTCGTAACATTAATTTTTTTAATGAACGTAATAAACATACAGCCTTGAGTCAGAAAATTATAATGTTTATTAGAAAAAAATTAATTTGAAAACGTTTCGACCTATTTTAGGACATCTTCAGGGTTGGACAGTTTATAATAATTTTTGTAGTCTGTATAATTTAATACGTAGCTTCTTACTTTTATGCATAGAATTATGTACAAAGTTATACAATAAACTGCCCAACCTGAAGATGCCCTAAAATAGGACGAAACGTCGTAATATTAATTTTTGTTAATGAATGTAGTAAATATACGGCCTTGAGTTAGAAAATTATGATGTTTATTAGCAAAATATTAATTTTACGACGTTTCGTCCTCTTTTTTTAGGACATCTTCAGGGTTGAACCGTTTTTAATATTTTTTGTAGTCTATATAATTTAGTACGTAGCCTCTTAATTTTATGCATGGATTATGTACAAAGTTCTTAAAAAGTGTCCAACCCTGAAGACGCCATAAAATAGGACGAAACGTCGTCAGATTAAATTTTTGTTAATGAATATAATAATTTTCTGACTCAAGGCCGTGTACGTATGAATTTAAGATCATCATTATTATGACCTTGTATTTAGTGAAATCTCCATCAAACGTAATTTTAGAAGGTTCTGACGTAAACTGTTTTATAATACGGTTAACCTTTAATTGTGCTATTTAATTTAGTAATTTATATGATTAAAGGAATTTAGTTCCACCAGTTATCAGTGTATAATTCACCATAATAACTACAATTTCACGCAGCTGACTTTCCTTTTCTTTTCCTTACATTTTACCTTAAATGTATGTTTCCGGTTCCGTTTTTCCGGGCACCTTGTAATACTTTATCAGGTAATCGCCCCGCAGTCTTATTAAAGGTCCACCACCACCACACAAAACGTAACAACCAACGCCTGTCAAAATCATCTCGTCTGAATTGAGGAAAAATAATTGTCCGTCGGCCATGTTCTTTCCTCGCACGCTGCTGCTGCCGCCGCCATTTCGGGCTTGTTATTCGTTCCAGTTCCGTCACTCTTGTCCTACTTCTCACGAAGTCATTCCTTATTTAAGAGACCTCTTCGTCCCCCCCTCCTCCACCCTCCCGACATGTCTAGTTGCATGTTATATTTATTACGCTGCTGCTGCTTCGCAGCGTGACTCTTTACACTATCGATAGTTTTCTGAATCGTTTGTTTATATCGATATATCGATAGTGCTGAATTCTGAAATTATGCTGCTGCTGCTTCGCAGCGTGACTCTTTTCCCTATCGATAGTTTTCTGAATCGTTTGTTTATATCAATATATCGATAGTGCTGAATTATTCTGAAATTATGCTGCTGCTGCTTCGTAGCGTGACTCTTTTTCCTATCGATAGTTTTCTGAATCGTTTGTTTATATCGATATATCGATAGTGCTGAATTATGAAATTATGCTGCTGCTGCTTCGCAGCGTGACTCTTTTTCCTATCGATAGTTTTCTGAATCGTTTGTTTATATCAATATATCGATAGTGCTGAATTCTTCTGAAATTATGCTGCTGCTGCTTCGTAGCGTGACTCTTTTTCCTATCGATAGTTTTCTGAATCGTTTGTTTATATCGATATATCGATAGTGCTGAATTATGAAATTATGCTGCTGCTGCTTCGCAGCGTGACTCTTTTTCCTATCGATAGTTTTCTGAATCGTTTGTTTATCTCGATATATCGATAGTTCTGAATTCTTCTGAAATTATATAAGGGGGGGGGGGTAGGAGTAGTGGAATAATTTTTGGAGATTTTTATGAGGTTTGATGTGACTGATCGTAGGTTCTCCACAGAGATAGAAAGTGGACATTAAAAAAATTAAATCTGTAATTCATAAGCCGGAAACTAAAGTCAGATTCTGTCCTCTTTTTTTTTCCGACGTAGCAACGAGCTCTGGGAGTTATCTTTTATGGAGGCCTCGCGACAAACGCTGGCGACGAATAAAAGGCGCAGGTACGGCAAGGGGCTTAGAAACACGCAGTTACAGTTACGCCCTCGTAACTCTCACACGAGAGGAAGCGAGCCGGAGAGAAACGTTTCTGTTTCGTTGTAATTTTACAAATGGTTATTTGCAGTTTCCTGCCGTCTGCGCGCGCGCGCGCCGCCAGACAATGGCGCCGGGATGAAATGACTATTTTGATCCCGACGACGTAATAAAGGCGGCGGCGCACCGGGAGCGCGCACTACATTTCCCCAGCTTATCGAGATTATGGCGCCGGTAGCCAAGCCAAATTACAACCACAGGAATTGCATTCATAAAACATGAGCCCCCCCCCCCCGTTACCGGGGAAAATTAGCATAACACGTCATAATGGAATCGAATCCGACGCACGCCCACACACTCGATTCACGCAGTCGTAATTATTTTTTTTTTGGCGTGACACCATCGGGGGGAGGGGGGGTTATGAAATGTATTTACCACAGAAATGATTCACATTACGTCAGGTGAACTTTTATTGATAAACTGGCCTTGGTGCCCGGCGTTGCCACGTGGTCATATTAGTCCTCGTATGAGGAAATAGGACACGTCAATACATAAAATTACAATATAAGGATTAGATGCTACAATTATCTTATAAATAAAGCAGAGTGTTTGTATATATATTGTAATAATTAAACGTGGGTCTAAATAAAAAAATAATATTTTAACAAACAAATTTTTATACATTTAATATTATAAAAAGATCTCTTTCTCTCATGGGTCTTTACTGGGTTTGATAACGGACAGAACACTTAAATAATCAAAGAACCCAACATTTATCTTTAAATTAAACAGAAGTATTTAATCGTCTAGACATCGACGAAACTTATTAACGAACTTAGAATTACCAGATTGATTCTAAATTTAAAAGAGTTTATTTTATTAACACAAGAAGAGAACGATATCTGACTGTATCTTTTAATTCCGTTTACACAAATAATACCATAAATTTAAACTCACGATTACTCAGGAACATTTGGCTCGTTCATTACACACACACACTTTATAGACTGGACGTTTACACACACTGACTCTAACACACACTGTTGGTTCGACGATAGCTGATTCTCCATAGGACATCCCACTTGCTCGTGGTGAAACTACTCGTCGCTGGATGCTGTGTCCTGGTCTCCTACCATCGAAAACAGTGGTCAAATTTTGATATTACTACAGATTGAACTTCTGCATACAAAAATGTTTATAGTTGAATAATTTTGCTATTTATCTCGCAGGCTGCAAATTTTCTCCATACTCGGTGCTCACAGCTCCCCCTCCGTTCTGACACTCCACTCCGACTAACTCCAACCCTCGACTCCCATTCCTTCTATCTTCTGCTTTGTTACAAGACTACGTCGCAATTGCATTGACAGTTTCTCCATTACTCCGAGATTTACACTCTGCAGTTGTTGCTCCCCACTTACAAAATATCCAGCCGCTCTGTCTTGTCACATCGAGACAGGACCCGTAATTACTTTGCACGTGCATCCTCACCCCCACATGTGCGCTGTTCCGAAACAATGCATTACAATATATATATATATATATATATATATATATATATATATATATATATTTGTTTGTATGTTCCTTATACAAATCTACACCGGTGGATCAAATTTCACCAAATTTCATACACGTGTTCTTTGCGACCAGGAAACAAATACTGTCGGAATGAGACGCGTCTACCACCCCCAGAAGCGAGGATGGACGGTGGTGGAAATACTTAAACATTGTAAAAACAGCCGATATTTCATTCAGATAAATATTTTTAGGGGTCACAGATATCTACCGATGTTATCTGAATATAATTTCCATCTTCTACACCCTGAGGAAAGAGCACCCTGGGAAAAGAGCACCCTTAGGGTTTGGAGTGGAGAATACAAATCTACACCGGTTGAGAAAATTTCACCAAATTTAGAACACGTGTTCTTTGCGACCAGGAAAGAAACACTGTCGGGATGGGACGCGTCTACCACCCCCAGAAGCGGGGGTGGACGGGGGTGGAAATATTTAAACTTGCTAAAACAGCCGATATTTGAGTCGGATAAATATTTTTAGGCGCCAAAGATATTGATAGTGTTTGTACAGATGTTAACTGAATATAATTTTCATCCCCTACAACCTGGGGAAAGGGCAACCTTAGGGTTTGGGGTGGAGATGCTATACAAGAAAATAACGCGAATACAACCGAGATTGGAGTCAAATCGAAAGTTACGGATGTCACGGAGTTTATTTATGACATTCAACTTGACATTTATCCCTCAGATGCAGGGGTAGGAGGGTGGAAATTTTGGAACATGCAGACACGACAGATATTTGCGTTGAATCAATATTTTTCAGGGTTAATTATATTGATTGTATTTCTACTGATGTTTTTTGTGTATAATTTCAACCCTTTTCGGCATGCGAGGGGAGCACATGTAGGTATAGGGTTCGAGGAGCGTTACATAAAAATAGCGCAAAAGCAACCGAAATTGGAGTCACATCGGGGGTTATACATAAATGACATCTCGGTCAACGCCGGGCACCCAGCTAGTAAATAATAAAAATTAACATAAAAATACTAAAATTCGGGAACACTCAAATTTCCCTGTCCAACTTAAGTAAAATAGTATTAATAATAACAGAAATAATAGTTCTTTAACTATACTAAGGGTGTAATATAATATTTACAGTTCTAATAAAAATATGCAGTATGTACTAGTAAATAATTAATGATTCGAGAATGAACTATCATAAAATATAGATTTTACACATCACACAAGAGGAATTATCACAAAAACTTGACACACACGCGCACACTAGGAGGAAACACAAACGACGGACGAGCGACGTCACGAAACAGCGCGACGAGGAATCTGCAGACTCCAGGCCCTCGTACGTGAAACAAACAAACAAAAGAGCACAACAGACCAGAAGAGACTAAGCAAGTTATGAAATAAGTGGTTATTATTAGCAACACATTTCCAGTTTTTTAAAAAAATAATTATTAGGGGAACGATCAAGAAACTCCTGCACAGAGTAAAACATGGCCGCGGCCTTGCAGTAGAATATCTTTACATTGAATCCCAAAACTCTTGTAGTTGTTATTGTTCTTAAGACTAATATCCCTGGATGCTGAATACTTCTCTGGTACAGAACCTTGTAGGAGAGATACGAAGGGGCTACCTTTGGGGATGCCTTTTCCTCTCCGATTTTGAACTAAGATTCCCACAAGCCTGTTCTGAGAGGTGTATGTTCCGGGGTCACAGACCTTGGGCATACGCTAAGTGTTGTCCGCTATTCCCATTGGAACAGTCGGCCAGCTGCCTCCTAAACTGGTCGAGGCACGGAAAAGGGAATTCTGCGTACCCACAGCAAACTCCTCTCCCGCTATCGGAAGGGCGTGGGACGAGTACCTAATGCCCGACCTACCTGATGCAGGTTTTTCTAGGGTTTGTCCTGCATTTCTTTAGACGAATGCCGGGTAGGATCCTTAAAATATAGCCCGGGGGCCCTCGTTAATCCTTGGCTACCTTCCTCTACCCCTCCGCATCCCCCCTTTCAAATCCCTTCCTATACTATTAAAGGTGAGTTGGCACCATGTGGATTACCCTCATGTAGCCTGTTGCCCTAAAAAAACTTCTCTGGTAGAGAGCAAAGATCTTAGACCCTGAGCGATTCCTAGTCTCGTAATCTGTGAGACTCGCCATTGAAAACGATTCATGTTCCGCTTAACAAACTTTAAAATTTCGTGAATAAACACGCTGGTCAGAGATAATATTCGCAGATTGTATTTATTATCCGTATTAGAAAGTATTCTGATGGCACGCTTTTACTCCTGGAGCAATTTGCAACGCCACGACACATGAGGGAGTGAAAATACGCAAAGTCCGCCATTTTCGTCGTGGTTGATGTCAACGTGTTGCTGTAAGGTTCTTGAGACAATAGCGAGCCGGTCTGAGTTTCGCCTACAGGGTGAGGTCACTTTAAATAACTATCAATCTGAAGACCCAGAAAAGGGCGTCTCAGCCGAGAACTCCTCTAGAAGGTTATCACCACCATCCGCTGAGAACTGGACTAACGATCGAAAGGAAACCGGCGAGACCCAGATTCGATTCCCAGGCCGGTCGAGTTTTTTATCCCGTCCTGACCTCCCGTCCCCCCCCCCCCCACCCTTAATTTTTTTTTCTGGTAGAGTGTGGCTAATATTTAGGGGGGTAAATCATTGCGAATTATTTTCTCCAGAAACGATTGTTTTTATTTTATTTTTTAGTTTGTGACTAGATTCGAATGGTATGAGACCTCTTGAATATTTTTTCTCCGAAGTGTTTAGATAGATAGATAGATAGATTTATTCACCATTAGCCCTCTTAAGAGGAAATAGGATTCGTCACAAATGTACTCTAGATAAATTACATATAAACAGAATTAATATCAATAGGTTACACACACATAAATAAAATAATTCATATCTGTTCACATTAGTCTAGTCACCACAATCATACACACTATCTTTAGGAAACACGCACACGACACTTATCACTTCCTGGTAATCATCTCCTGTCGCTAGGTACGGAGGAATGTCGTCATGGATATTTACTAAACCAGAAAGCAGAGGCAGGAAAACAGAACCAAAAGGGGAAAACTGGAAAAACTATTTACATATTTATAGCATATTCGTCAATTTTGTAGGCGAGGCAGTTCAACGAATGGGAGACCGATTCAAAAATTCGTGTACGGAGTAATAAGTTCCATTTACAAGAAAAGTTTGTCACTCCTTGACGAATGCGTTGTAGTTGTTGATGTTCTTTACATGTTCAGGAAGGCTGTTAAATAGTGCGATACCGGAATAATGAACGCTAGGAAATACTAGAGTAAATTGCATGTTTAAATGAGTTTCGTCTCGCCGACCGAGTGTAATATAAGTGTCCTGGCTCGGTGGGTGGACCACAGCACTCATGGCCAGGAATAGAATTGCAGGGTCTATCTATCAGCACGAGGCTCTCCTTACCATCAATGCTCTGTTTTGCGGGAATAACGTTGTAGGCACATCTGGCTCCCTGCCCATACATCCCGCCATTATCATCCACGTACGCGCCCGATAAATCTATATAAGGCTCGAACATTATCCACAGTTGCCTCCGTGGTAAATATTGGTTCTAAATATTTTGACAGACGTCCGTCCACCCCCTCCGTGTAAACTAAATTGCGCCGGGGCTCAAAAGAAGACACACACACACACACACGCTCACCCACCAAGTGCCATTGTTGTATTATGAATACCTGTATTTTACCCTCCAGGGCGTGCAAAGTGGCACTTGTTACTGCCGGCCTTGAAATATTTAGGACAGGCTTGGTTAGATAAAAGCTCTTGGGCTTCGGTGGACGCATTGCTGTGAAATATGCACGAGGGAGGTCCAGGCGCCCCGCCCCGCCCGCCCTCTGTCAAGTCTCTCTACGTGGCTGGCTGACTCGGTTCAATTATATCCCTTCTTACCATCTTGCAGCTTTTCCTTCTGCAGTTCAGTCTGTGATTATGCTTCTACTGGTTGTTTTTTTTTCGATCAACCTTTTTAATTCTTTTTCCATCCATTTTGAAACGTTATTCATCCTAATACGCAATATTCTATTTCTTAACCTGTGATGGAGTAAATCATATTGTGACGTAACTGGAAAAATAAAACTGCATTAGTCAAAACTTTTTGCACGTTTTTTTAAAATGAATCATTAAAATGAAAAAAATTACGTCTGATAGAAAATAATGAATAAGAAAGACAAAAAGAATGGAATTTTGAGTGTGTGTGTGTGTCGCTCTAGGCTCTTCTTAGCACCTGACGAAAGGAACAAGGAACCCCAGAAACGTTGTGTGGTATTTATATTATAAGTAACATAAATTAATAGTAAAAATAATTATTTAACTATACTAAGGGTATAATATAATAATGGGACAATAATGAATAATAAAGGTAGCCAATACAGACAAAAAAAGGGTAATATAAATACCACACAACGTTTCTGGAATCCTTGATCCTTTCGTCAAGTGCTAAGAAGAGCCTTTTAAGGGTTGTCAACTGACCAGTGCAGTTGTGTCACTCTAGGCTCTTCGTAGCACCTGATGAAGGGGAACAAGGATCCCAGAAAAGTTGTGTGGTATTTATATTACCCTTTTTTTTTGGTCTGTATTGGCTATCTTTATTATTCTGTAATGAATCGTTTTACATGTTCCAAGACTAATTTATAAGGCTAAATAAATAAATGCTGCCTAACTACTGAAAATCAGAGTGAAGTCTTGTGAATATTTATAGGTATTTTATTTTCAGTCGTTCCAGCATCTTTTTTTTTGGATTTCTCTGATGGCGGAATTTTCTAACCCGTCTCAGAAATTTTATTGTTCTACAATTAATTTTTTCCCCTCCCGCTTTTGATCCAGTTAGCCATTTTTAATTGATTTGATTATTATTTGTATATGTGTAAAAAGAACACTTGTTTTTATGTTCCACAAACTCGGTAATAGCTGAATTCTACCGTGAACTGATTTTCTTTTTTATTGTCGTAAATTTCGTTTATATGCGTAATATATCGAGATTTAATGATTTGTTTATATTTATTAACCAGATTACAATACGGTATTGTGCGATAACTTGGCCACATGTACTTTCGTTTTAAAATGGCGATTTGTTAAGAGTTTCAAAGAAAATAATCGGAAAGAAATGAACAACGGTTACGTGGTCGTCACTCGCGATGGAAGTGTAGAAATTTTAATAATTTTTTTATTATTATTTATTTGTCAGTTAACGTGGTTTCATCGAGATATTTAACTTAAGTAATTGTTTTATGAATGAGGTGGACAATCAAGAAATATATTAAGGTAACTGAAGAGTAGAATAATTGCATAGTTTGGACATGTGATGAGGATGTGTGAGAAGAGAACACCTAAGAAAATTATGTTGTGGAAACTGGAGGGTCGAAGAATAAAAGGAAGACCTCGGTTACGATGGAGTTGAGGAGGATATGAGGACGATGGGAGTTCGAGGATGTAGACGACTGGCGAATGATAGGGGAGAATGGAATAATGTTGTTGAGAAGGCCAAAACCCATCCAGGGTTGTAAAGCCGATAATTGAATTGGTTGATGAACTCTAAAACAAATACCGAATTTATGAGTATTTTATTTTATCTACAAAATATTGCGACGGTAATTGTTGACGGTGTTAATATAGTTTTAAAAAAATTCTAATTCTTAAATTAATTTACACGAATTTGAGGTACAGTAAAGCCAAAAAGAAGAAGAAGGTGTAGACAGGCTGTGTATAGGGTAATCCACATAGTGGCAACTCCCCTCTTATAGCATAGGAAAGGGAGTGAAAGGGGGATGCGGAAGGTAGCCAAGGGTTAAGTAGGGCCCCCGGGCTATGGTTTAAGGATCCTACCCGGCAATTTGCCTAAAAGTGTTGCAGGGAAAACCCTAGAAAAACTGAATCAGGTAGGTCGGGCATTGGGTACTTGTCCCACGCCCTTCCCTGGATGGCGGGAGGAGGGTTTTCCGTGGGGGCGAAGCTTTCCCCTCGCCGTGCCTCGACCAGTTTAGATGGCAGCTGGCCGACTATTCCAATGGGAACAGCGAACAACTCTTACCGAGGAAGAGATTTGAAAGGTGGGACGTGGAAATAAAAACTTTAGTGTCGCTTCAATAACACTTGCCTGCGAATGAGGATGGATAATTTATGAGCTTCGTCACCTCACTTCCGTTGCACTCCTTTTTTTTATTAAAAAAATGTTATTATTCATAAAAACTTTCATCTGTAGGTTATAGAGTTTGGTGGTTACATTTAGTGATATTTACAAAAATCATGGTAAATAATTTGCACTCTTTATGTTATGTTATATTAGTTTTTACTTTACCTCGCCCTAAAAAAACCTTTGAAATTGTATATTTTACCTGACATTTTTCATCATAAAATGTATGTTTTTTTAAATTTAACCAGAGTATGTAATTATAATTAATTGTTAAATTCATTTATTATATTAAAATTGAAAATATGCATTTAGAATAGAAAATACTATAATTCGTCCCTAATTAGGCCTTTAACCAGTGCAACTTCTAATTTGTTCGGATCTAAATACTGCAATCCAAATTGCATATTTTTTTTATTCAACATATTTATTATATTACGTCTTATTTTTTCTAATCGTAAGAGGTTTTAGTTTACATATACGTTTATGGTTTGTAGAACGACCTGTGTTTTTTCCAGTTCTCGGTATCTGCAGACACTGGTAGTATGTAAAAATTATTTCGAGTCGTCTACTAAAGCTATTTCGGTGTTAACCAGCGGGTCCATCAGGTTCTTACCGTCTATTTAGACGGTTGCTTGGTGAGATACACAGAGCGTGAACCTCGCCTGGAACGAGGTTAAGAAGATAAGCTCACGTCGTAGCTAATTAACAGCACTATGCGGTTATAAATCATCCTCACCATACTTTACTTCCTCTTCTGGTCCCAACTAGAATTCATCTGATTTACTTATGGTTCAGTTTCAATCCAAAAAAAAATAATTTCTATGTCCAATTTTCATTAATGCAGTTATTCTCACACCAACAAAAAAAAATAATTAAGAAGACACGCGATGATGCAAACTGAATAAAAATGAGGGATGGAAAGGGGAGGGGGGCCGACAAGTTTGGTAATTTCTTCGGCGATTAGCATTCAACAGGGTTTTCTAATCGAAACGAGCTCGCGCTAGAGAAGCGGATGAAGCTACGGGATTAGAGTTTAATCCACAGCGATATCATAATCACGCATTGATTCCGTTAATCCTGTTCTACTCTGAATCTATTCCCTCCCGTGATCATTTGTGATTTACTGTCGATAATCAACATTGCCGCCGTGGTCCGAGATACATTTTGGCAACATCGCTTCGGTGCGGTCGAATCGACAATCGAAATAAGCGTTTCTGTTACCTCTGGAGTGGGGGGGGGAAGCCCCTGTACGATTGCGAATATTCTTTGACTCGTCAAGTGAATGGGGTTTTTACCTGGATGTGAGAGACGTGCTGTGGAACAAGGAAATGCCACAAGAATGTTTTCTGTACCAATATTGGCGTGTGCAATAGGAAGATGGCGAACAACGACGTGGGAGGAGAGTAAAAACCGTGCAGCCGAAATTGAAGTCCTTGAGAGGAATAATAGGAAAGTCACGGAGAAATAAGATCAGAAATGAGAAGGAAAGAAAAAGGAGTGGGGAAGGGGGTCGTGAGAAGCTGAGGTGGTATTGACGTATGGTGGCAATGGAAGACGACAGATTTTTATTTAAGGCAACAGGCTACTTGAGGGTAATCCTGTGGTGGCAACTTATAGCATATTTGAAAGGGGGCATGCGGAAGGGTAGAGCAAGGTAGTCAAGGGTTAACTAGGGCCCCCGGGATATGGTTTAAGGATCCTACTCGGCATTCGCCTAAAAGTGATGCAGGACAAACCCTAGAAAAACCTGCTTCAGGTAGATCGGGCATTGGGTAGTTGTCCCCCGACCTTCCGATAGCGGGAGAGGAGTTTGCTGTGGGGACGCAGCATTCCCTTCTCGGTGCCTCGGCCAGTTTAGGAGGCAGCTGGCCGACTGTTATAATGGGAACAGCGGACTGCTCTTACCGTATGCCAAAGGTCTGAGACCCTGGAACGTACAGGGCCGGTGTGCCTCGGCTTGTGGAAACCTTAGAAAAGACGATAGAGTTCCAAAGCGAGTATTTGCTGAGAAGCATCAGGGGAAAAAAACCGAGGGAAAGTCCGAGAATGAGGTGGTCGGATGCTGTGAAAGAAAGTGGAGAGGAAAAGTAGAGCAAGTACTGAATGAAGGGAAAGAGTAGTGTAAAGGTAGACAAATGTGGGGGGGGGGGGTTCCTTGATTCGCATGGTGACCCAAAAGACTGGAAATGAAGAAGAATTGAAGGTAAAATTTGCCCTGGACCCCTCAAAACAAATTCAACAGGTACTGCTGCTGCAATACGACTTATTGGCAGAGACGACTTGAGAAAACATAAAGTTAAAAGGGACGAATCGATCGATCGATCGATCGATCGGTCGTATTAGGATCGTCGCCCATCATCATAAAACAACTCTTGTTGAGTAGTACTTTGCCGAAGCGAAGAGTGCATTAAAGGCGGATGGTGTAGCTCGCAAGTTATTTCAGTCGTTCAATAAATTATTAAATAGTTTTATTAAAAAATAAAAAAGCGATAAATTATTCTCTCAGTCGTTCGTAAAGCGTCAAAAATTGTGTTCAATGGAATATATTTATTTTTACTGTTAGTGTTCAAATTAGAAAATTAGTATTAGTCAGAATACATTACAATGTTTTTTCTTCTTCACTAATGATACATTAAAGTAAAACAAAAATGCTCCCAGTTAATTATTTAGTCTTAATTAAAAAATTATTGTTTATAGTCGCGTCAACATAAAAGTCATTGGCGACTTTCCATAGTGACTACATGAAATTATTACAATTAGTTCATATTAACTATATATTTTATTCTTAGTCTCAGATTAATTGTCTGTTTAGATTTGATCTTGAATGCTGGCTTCCTTGATAAACTTTAGCAGGTTCATTATTGCCCGTTCTGAGGTCCATTGTCTATTTCTCAATTGTGGATGTTCTAATGCTGTCGTGCTTTGTGCAGTCGTAGAGGACATGCTGGATCGTCAGGTTTCGCCTTGCATGTAGCTTTCGGTGATATAAACAGAATAGTATCTTATTGGCTGCGAAAAATTCAGATAGTAATCGGAGATTCCAGAAACAAAAAGCGAAGAGAAATGGAAGGAACACAAGAAAATTAATTTGATGAAAATATAATTTTTAGAATGCTACAGAGTAATAACCGTCGACATATAAACATTTACGTTCTTTGACAATTACGTTGTATCCATTTACAGTTTTTGAAATCATTGTTATTATTACCTTTTACCTTTTTAACATCCAGTAGTAGTCTCTGACCTTTTAGGCATCTAAGTCAGTGTTTTTTCATGTTCTACCTGGAAATTGGCAACACTACTCACCTTCTGAAATATTTACCATTGCGTCTGAAACATTTTGCAACCCCCCCCCCCTCCTACCCCCATTTCCCGCCTTCTTACTCAACTCGTTGAATATTTATTTTCAGTATTGAGTCACATCCCACAGGCGAACACGGCCTTGGGGACGCGACGCCACTTAGCCTTAACTATGATTTAAACGCGGTCCAGCACCTCCATCTCTCTGCGACTAACCCTGAAGTGTACTTCGTGCACTGCCAGTGGTACATGTGCCTTCACTGTCCATCTATGGAATTACTTACCCGCTTGTTTCACACGACTCTTGTCCAATTTTATAATAAATAGCTGCGTGCCCGGCGTTGCCACGTGTACTTATTTATATAAACCCGTAAAAGTATTTAATTCTATATTAATCTTAAGTCAAGAAGTGATTTAACCTAAATCTAACTGTTCCTAGTTCCGTACACACTTTCCACAGATAATAGTGCATTAATTCAACAGCTGTAAAATACATTGAATTTTATTGCATCAGCCCCAACAAACATACCTCAGAATTTCTTCTTAAATATACTCCTTGAGTACTGCAGGATATAATTGTCCCTCAGTCTGCAGACATTACCAAAGATTAAATTGATGAAGTTCTTAGCTCGATTCACAATGTAAACAAATAGTCGCCATATTGGAGTCACTAAAATGGCGCGAAAATTGACTTTAATTTTCCTCAAGGATCGTAAAGGATTTCGTATGGTTTTATATTATCATCCTATGGAGTATTACTGGATAAAATTATGCTTTTTATTCAATGAAAATATTTCTGCTTTATTTCATTACCAGATAAAGGAACTATTTTCTTTAATCGTCGCGTAGTAACGTCTCTCTCTCTCTCTCTCTATCTATCTCTCTCGCGTGACGTCACGGTCTCTTGGCGCGCAGTAATTTAACAGTAAACGATCACGTTGGAATTATAATTCTTTCCACATTTAAGCTAGGGGTTTCTCACCCCATACAGTACCGTTTCTCGTGTTTTAAATAAAGGATTTTTTTTATAATTACTTTCATATTTGTATATGTCAGCGTAGTATTATGGTCCAGGTATTGTTGGCAACAGTTAAGTGTTGCATGAGAATGTGGAGTTTTCAGACGTATTCTTATTGTTGGCAATGTGTGATTTGGGAAAGTTTTGCCGAGAGTTCAGTCAGTCTGCGATATGAATTGAGACTAGAAAAGTTGAGTCCGCGCTGGAAAATGTGGTGTTTTTCAAACTAGGCATAGTTGAGACTCCAAGAATTGTGTGGTAGATCTTGAACGAAATGGTTGTAGAAGGAACATTTGGAGTCCGTTTGAACGGAGACGTGGCAAAGTAAAAGTTAAATTATGGAATATGGTTGTGAAAATTTGTCATACGTTAATGAGAGAAGACAGACAGACAGACAGACAGACAGAGAGAGAGAGAGAGAGAGAGAGTGGAGGAAGAGAGAGAGAGAGAGTGGAGGAAGAGAGAGAGAGAGTGGAGGAAGAGAGAGAGAGAGTGGAGGAAGAGAAAGTGAGTGGAGGAAGGGAAAGTGAGTGAAGGAAGAGAAAGAGAGAGAGAGAGAAAGAGAGAGAGAAAGAGAGAGAGAGAAAAAGAGAGAGAGAGAAAGAGAGAGAGTGAGAGAAAGAGAAAGAGAGAGAAAGAGAGAGAGAAAGAGAGAGAGAAAGAGAAAGAGAGTGAGAGAAAGAGATAGAGAGTGAGAGAAAGAGAAAGAGAGTGAGAGAAAGAGATAGAGAGTGAGAGAAAGAGAAAGAGAGTGAGAGAAAGAGAGAGAAAGAGAGAACTCAGCAGCGATTTAAAACTGATCGGTTTATCCGCTAAAAAGAAGCCATTAGGACTTCATTGTCTGTGGTAATGTGGAAATTTGGTTTGTTGTGTTGTCGTAGGTTGTGCGAAAATTGAAACACCATGGGCTGTTAATTAAAATCTTTTTAAATTATTTATGAGAGCTGCTCTGTTGTTTTGGTACGTCCGAAATTTCCATTTTTAACCTAGCATAAAAATTGCGAACAGTCATATTTCTTCTATGTTAATATTTCTCATGTAAATTTAATTTATGATTTTGTATTATTTTGTTCTATAAATTTTGGTTGTATAATTGTTTGTTTCCTGTTACTGTTTGAGGCTTGATTTTCCCTAAATTTGATTTCATGATATTTTGTATATTACAATATGTAAGTGTCTTATCTTTATTTTTGTGTGATGTGCAAATTCTATATTTTGTGATGGTCAATTCTCCAATCACTTATTATTTACTAGTACATATTGAATATTTCTATTACAACTGTAAATATTATATTATACTGAATAAGAAAGATAGCCAAATACAGGCAAAAACGGGGTAATATAAATACCGCACAACGTTTCTGGGATCCTTGTTCCTATCGTCAGGTGCCAAGAAGAGCCTAGAGCGACACAACTTGCACTGGCCAGTTGACAACACTCAAAAGCCTGACCAGTGCAGTTGTGTTTCTCTAAGCTCTTCTTAGCACCTGACGAAAGGTACAAGGATCCCAGAAACGTTGTGTGGTATTTATATTACCCCTTTTTTTGTCTGTATTTGGCTACCTTTCTTATTCATTACTTTCAATCGGACGTAAATGTTTTCATTATTATATTATACCCTTAGTATAGTTAAATAATTATTATTTTTACTGTTAATTTATCTTACTTATAATATAAATAACCACACAACGTTTCTGGGATCCTTGTTCCTATCGTCAGGTGGGAAGAAGAGCCTAGAGCGACACACACACAAAAAATTTTCCTTTCTTTTTAATATTTTACTTGTGTTGGACAGGGAAATTTGTGTTCCCGAATTTTAATGTTTTTATTATTGATAATTGTAGCATATAATTATTATATTGTAATTTTATGTATTGACGTGTTCTATTTCCTCATACGAGGACTAATGTAATAAAATAAATTAAATCAAATAAATACTAAAATGTATACATTTGTTTATTTAGATTTTATACAGTTATTATTACACACCTTACGACTTAAAATATGAATTTAATAATATTTCTATATTTACTTTGGTTTAAATATGATAAATAAAAACTGCTACGACGAAGTAGGTCCTAAACCGTGCCCCAACAATACGTAACAAAACGTCAAGATCCGAGCACGACCAACAGCGTCACCAGCTTCACATGTCCTTGTTCGTTCCCATAGTCGACTCTTCGTCTTTCCCGCCCACTGCAGGTGAAGAGGTCAACCCGCAGGCAAAGAGTCCTTACTCAAGGGACTCGACTCCCGATGCAGTAACGATGATGAGCCGCCACTCAGGCTTCCTTGACAAATAGTCCACTAAAACCAGTAAACAACAACTATAAACAGGTGAGCAATGGAGATGTCAAGGACGATGGGGACTCCACCCTGAATTTAATTGGTGGTGCACGACATTTAGGATTAACCAGGAATAAAAGTTGAGATTCATAGCTGCGGAAACACAAATTTCCCTGTCCAACACAAGTAAAATATTAAAAAGAAAGGAAAAAGATTTTGTCTGTTTGTGTGTGTCTGTCGCTCTAGGCTCTTCTTCCCACCTGACGAAAGGAACAAGGATCCCAGAAACGTTGTGTGGTTTTTATATTATAAGTAACATAAATTAACAGTAAAAATAATAAGTATTTAACTTTACTAAGTGTATAATATAATAATGAAAAAATTTACGTCGGATCGAAAATAATGAATAAGGATGAGTTATTTAATATTCAATATAATCTTACAATTATCTTTTATAAATAAATAAGGAATACAGGCAATAAGAAGTCAGGTTAATAAATTACATTTTTTAAAAAAAGTATCATTACTACGTTTTGTCCACACTTTTTGGACTTCTTCAGGTAATCAAGTATAGTACAGTTTTGAATTTAGAGCCATAGACAGCGTCGTATGAAGGTTGTAGCCGACATTAGTTATATTGGATACAAAAGACATGTGGTGGTCATCACAATATATATATATATATATATATATATATATATATATATATATATATATATATATATATATATATATATATTGTAATGCATTGAGGGAATGCATTGTTTCGGAACAGCGCACATGTTGGGAGGACGATACAAGTGCAAAGTAATTACGGGTCCTGTCTCGATGTGACATGACGGAGGGGCTAGCTATTTGCTAAGGAACTGCAGCTGCAGAATGTAAATCTCAGTAATGGAGAAACTGTCACCGCGAAGTTGCGACGTGGTCTTGGAACAAAGGGAAAACAACGAGACTAGTAGTATATAAGGGAGAAATAAGCTATTGTGAGTTAGTCAGCGTGGGAGAGGGGTGCTGTGTGCATCGTGAGTTGAGTTTTGGAGATAGAGTGGAGGAGGGATGCTGTGGGCATCGAACTTGGAAGTTAGTTGGAGTTGAGTGTCAGAGCAGAGGGAATGGAGAAAATTTGCAGCCTGCGAGATAAATAGAAAATTATTCAACTATAAACATTTTGATATGCAGAAGTTCAATCTGTAATAATATCAAAAATTTGACCACTGTCTTCGATGGTAGGAGACCAGGACACAGCATCCAGCGTCGAGTAGTTTCACCACGAGCAAGTGGGATGTCCTTCACCGAGTATGGAGAATCAGCTATCGTAGAACCAATAATATGTGTTAGAGTCAGTGTGTGTAAACGTCCAGTCTATAAAGTGTGTGTGTAATGAACGAGCCAAATGTTCCTGAGAAATCGTGAGTTGAAATTTATGGTATTAACATGTGTAAACGTAATTAAAAGATACAGTCAGATATCGTTCTCTTCTTTTGTGTTAATAAAATAAACTCTTTTAAATTTAGAATCAATCTGGTAGAATAAGTTCGTTAAAAGTTTTCGTTGATGCCTAGACGATTAAATATTTCTGTTTAATTTAAAGATAAATGTTGGGTTCTTTGATTATTTAAGAGTTCTGTCTGTTATCAAACCCAGTAAAGACCCATGAGAGAAAGAGATCTTTTTATAATATTAAATATTAAATTCTGCTGTAAATTCTGATAATTTTTAATAAAAATTGTTTGTTAAAATATGAAATATTATTTTTTTATTTTTACGCCTTTATGTGTTTATTACAATATATATATATTTAATAACGTTGAATTAAAAAAAAAGCTTAAATATAATATTTTTGAAATAGCCTGAAGAAACGTGGAGACTGATTTAATTGCAGATTGAAGTAAAAAAAAGAAACCGGATATACAGTCCTCAAAATTTTCGTCAATTAATTGACAGTAAAAAAAGAAGAAGAGAGAATCTCTCGGTGTCTTATTGGATCATAACCGTATGTAAAAATAAAATGAAATTTTAATTTTACTTTACAGATGACCATGGACCAAATATTGTCGTTTATTTGACTGACTGACAATTAAATAAGAAACTGGAAAATTTTCAGGACCGTATATAAGAAATTTTTTTTGTTACTCTAGTAAGTTCTAGTATTTATCATTCGATTACTTGGAGCTGGTATCTGCGTGTCTCTGGCATTCAACTTGTCGACTCTGGGAACGATATTTTGTTTTCCGATTATCTCCGCGTTTCCCCCCGCACCCCAGAGAACAGAAGATGGAGAGGGGATTGAGGGTGGAGAGTGTATATTTTACCCAGGGGATTGTTGCATTGAAAAATATAAGGGACCGCATCGCATGCACACAGAGAGTTTTTTTGTTGTTCTTGTTGTTGCTGCGGTTTCTCGTAGGGATTCTTCATCCTCGTTGCTGATTTGTCCGCCATTATTTTTTCAGCAGAGCTCGGTTTAAAATGATAGGACCGTGGAATTCGTAATCTGGACTCAGGATCCCCCCCCCTCCCGAGTCTTTTTTGATGGACGGTAAGGATGACGTTTCGTGATCATTGCTCAATACTTTACCACCTATTTAAAATATTGTACTGATCAGGCTGTTTCCGTATTATCTTCCACGTCCCCGTGTCGTTAATAATTACTGGGGAGGGAAAAGAGGGTTGTTGACCTGTGACCGAGCATCCTTCAAGGAGAGAGGCCATTGGCTTTTGATAGAAGTGTGCGCTTCTTAACCTGGCCCCCGGAGCCTCGTTGGCGGGAACGAGGGTCAACACCCGAAGGTTAGGTTGACATTTAGACACGAGTCGTGGCACCCCTTTCCTTCAGCACTCATTTAAAATGTCTTTCCCCTTGTCCTCAACGACTTCTATTCGTTCTCTTGTGAGAATCGGTTGGGAAAACCGTCTTGCCTCGAATAATGATTGCTCAAACTGTTTGGAAAACTCCCGGATCGTTTGAAATTCGAACCCAGAATTTGAGGAATTGTACGAGAGGTGTTCGTATCGCCCTGTAACGCCCATTAGATTAATAATCTTCACCCCTAATCGCGTTTTCGCTTTTTATGGTGTGATTCGAGTACCCTAAGAACTAAGATGACTAGTCTCATTATATTGTTGTTAATTTTTATTTTTCTGTAAGATGATGGGGTTTTCTCTGCAGTCGTAGTTGTAATATTTTCGCGGTGTAAGTTTATTTCGAGCATGTCTGAAGGTGTGGAGGGGGCTGTATCGACCCGCGCGCTGGATGCAGGGTCCTACAGTCCGCGCTCACCCGCCATCCCGCCACGTATTAGGTAAATACAAAGGCGACCAAACTTCCACTGGGAAGGTAAGTGTGTCTGCACTCTTGCATTACACCGTCTAATTTCCATCCCGAATATGAGTAGAAGCGTTCTAAATCCAGATATAGTTGTATCGGTGCATGTTGGTACCCGTGTATTTAGAAGAACTACTTAAATATTGTGGTTCACCCTCAGTTGCCCGGCTAGCTCAGTCGGTAGAGCATGAGACTCTTAATCTCAGGGTCGTGGGTTCGAGCCCCACGTTGGGCGAATATTTTTTTTCCCCCTATGTTATGTCGTACATTTTTAGGGAGGTAACTTATCAACCTACCATTATAAAAATAAAAAAAAGTATATTAGTCTCTCATAATTATAATTAAATCGCGTTGAGTTCATCTTAGTAGCTGTTGCAGTTTATACTTCAAGCTTTTTTCCCCCTTCCCTGTGTGTAATAATTTACTTGTGTATCATTTTGTGATCCGTTTGATTTATGAGAGCGGAAGATTTTTTTGTTTTGTTTGCCCTTTCATTAACTTTGTTGTGCTGACAAGAGCAGCTTATGGCCTTCGCCAGTAGCAGCTAATAGCGAGGACTTGTGCGTAACACAGTTTCTGCGTGATTAATGGCTCACTCGGACAGCGGCGGCCTCCACTCTCTCAGCTTCTCTTCATTTTACCACAATTCACGTGTGAAAGATAAGTGCTGAATTGTTGAAGGACACTTGCGAATGTGTTGAATATGGTTGGTTGTGAATTTTTTTTTAATTATTCCTTGCTCAAAATGTTCCGTAGTTCGTGAGTTTTTGCTTTCATTCTTGTTTATTCCGCCCATAATAGAATAACTACATGCATTCACTTATTTAATTATGAGTTACTATGATTTCCCCGCTTTTCCTCTATCACGGGTGTTGACTATTCTTCGTAACTTTATCATTTACCTGAATTCTTAGCAGATAGCTCCAAAGAATTCTACTTATTGTAATAATATATTTGTCCTCAATTTTGTTATGAAATTTTTTTAACAATTATGTAGTGAATAAGAAAGGTAACCAATACAGACAAAAAACGGGGGTAATATAAATGCCACACAACGTTTCTGGGATCCTTGTTCCTTTCGTCAGGTGTTAAGGAGAGCCCAGAGAAACACAACTGCACTAAGGATAGCCTAGAGAAAGACAACTGCACTCGTCAGTGGACAACACTCAAAAGCCTCAAAGGCGCCTGACGAAAGGCACAAGGATCCCAGAAACGTTGTGTGGCATTTATATTACCTTTTTTTTTTGCCTGTATTGGCTATCTTTCTTATTCATTATTTTCCATTAGACTTAAATTTTTTCATTTTAATTATTTAGTGAAGCCTTTTTCTTCTTCTTCTTCGGATATCTAATTCTTTTCTAGTTTGTCAGATTTAGATTTAGTGTTTCCCCTCATTTATTTTGTCTCTCTTCAAGATACCTTAAAGCATCAAATTTTTTGTTTCTAAAGCTCCCAAATTTTTCGATATTTATTCCTTAGTTTCAAACGTCTGCATAATACTGTTTTACCAATTTTAGTAGAAATGTCTTCCCGATTCGACGTAGCGAAATGAAAAGATTTTGCTTCTAATGAATGCTTCCAATCATCTCTAATCATCAATTGACAGTCGCTGCTTCTAGTTTATTTTCAACTACAGTAATATCAGGAAAAAAACTAATGTATATTCGACCGCTTTAGACGTATACTTTGAAAACATTTATTTTTGGTGCAATGAAAAGCATAAGTTCTCTATAGTTAATCTACAACTGTACCTCTTCCACAAAGCACAAATTTTAAATAATTTATGCAACGATAGCATAATTTTTTTTAACACAGTCGCGTTATTCCATGTTACGGGAAAGTATTCAATACATAAAATTGGAAAAAAAATATTCGCCCAACGTGGGGCTCGAACCCACGACCCTGAGATTAAGAGTCTCATGCTCTACCGACTGAGCTAGCCGGGCGCCGTGAGGAAAGGAGCTGTAGTTATATTTAGGAATGGGTCTCGGACGCATGGCCCTACCCTCTCTTCGTATCTTCCCGTTTGCGTTCTCATTCCTTCTTTAGGTCACTCAACCCCTGTTTTTCCGAAACATTTATCAGAGTTGTTCATGAACAGGACAACTGCAGCTGCAGAATTAATTTAAGGCATCTTAATGGTGTTTTAGGGGGTCTGGTCGCGTGATGCCAGCAGCGTGTACTTTGCCAGACCAGACAAGATGTAAACTATGAAACGTGTATTGGAAGCTAAGAAGCGTCGTGTGTTGAAGGACTTTCCAAACATTGATATTAATATATGAGTAACGTCTTAAATTTTTGGAGAGTGCCACACGTTTAGCCCGTAAAATTTTCCTCGTGACACGTGGCATTCGGAGATGGCCAGCAAAAAACCGTCTTGCATGCAGAGTTGAATCATTACGATAATGATTGTTTTTGGTTATTAATGACGTCACGCGTGGCTGCAAAAATACTCGCCATTTTAGGATTAGCAAAGGTGGGGGAATTTAATTTAACCAGTTTTTATTTTCGCGCGGTATGTGTCATTTAAGAAATATATATACTTGTCCATTTGGAAACCTTTTCTGATGATATTTAATTTAAAGATCTGTTTGACAGGTTTCATCCTAAAGTAAGTCCTCAGGGGTATTTTAAACTTATTTATTCTGTAGTCATTAAATTAAGATTTTTTTTTCAGTTAGCTGATTTACAAATCAATATTGTGTTCAACATGGAGAGTTACTTGGGATTTTAATTTAATTACTGCGGAATAAGGAATTTCGTGAATATCCAGAGGACCTTTTTTTTTTGGTGGGAAAAAAGCACTCACATGATTCAGTTAACCGGTTTTCGTAAACGGTGACGTGTTAATTATTAAATATTTTCCGTAATTCAATGGCACGTTAAACCGTCATTTATGTGCCTATCGGAGGAGAATTTATTTCCCTTATTTTCTTTTTGCAAACTGAATTTATAGCGGCGCTCCGTAATTAAACCCATTATCACAGCTCGGTCTCAAACCCTCCTAGACCACTGTAGAGTCGGAATGAAAAGAAAAAAAACAACCTTATCCTGCATGTTTCCTTTAAAATATATAGCCCTGTAGTTCTGGTTTCATTCCTTGAGATGTTGAGAGGGGATCAAAAATAAACCTTATATTTGTGTAGCGAAACAGAGAGAATAATTCATTCAAGTCAGTTACCGTTGGTAATGTGTAGAGTGAATACGAGGACAAGTCAATGAGAAAACCGCTCACGAATGTCGATTATCTGTTTGGCTTTGGGGGTGGTTCAGTTGTTTGAAAGTTTCTTGATGGTGCCTCGGTCGACGCTTCTGGGAAGTTTCAGCGTCTGTAAGACTGATCGTTTAATTGCTGCAGCAGCGTCTGAAAACAATCCGAAAGATTAATTGCAGGTGAATATTTCTATCTTTGTCATATGAGTTAATTGTTAAGAAGATTGGACTTTCGTGATGGATCAGAACATCTCACGAGAACGGGGGGATCTGTCATAATTTTTCCTTAGCTGATGAATGTTAAGAGGAAAATACCGAGGAGAACCTCCAGAATACTGCAACGGAAAGTCAACACTGACTGACCCCGAAAGAAAAACATTCGGCGAGAAAATAATAAGAGCTGTAAATAATTTCACCTGCAAGGGGTTGTAAAGTGAGGACGACAGTTGCCGCATCCAGATTGTGCTCGTGAAGGAGAAACTTGGGGTTCGAATGTCGTGGACCAAACTGGCTAGTTTTTTGTTCTCGTTTTCCTTTTTTTAAAAATGGAACTTCTAATTCCGCTTAGACGATGAATTGAAATAAGCGATAATTGAGTGCTTGCTGTTGGCGCCTAACAACCAATGTATCTGAGTGACTGTGCGTTCCTCTCGACGACTCCTTCGGATGTTTGTTTTATTATCTGTTCTTTTTCTTTTGCTATTTTTCTCTTTGTTGCATTAATTTCTCGGCTTTGCGCGATCAGTGTAAATAAGTTTTTCTGCTAGTGATTTGTTTTTTGAACAGGAACTGATACGCAGTTCTACAGCCCTTCATAGGCCTTCGGCTTCCTAACCTTCATTCTTTAAACAAGTGATTTTTATTCTCCTCGGGTTGTCCTACTACGAGTCCTATTTTAATTAGGAATATTTATTTTTTCCCATCTTTAGACCGTAACTTTAATTTAATAAAACGCACAAAGCTCGAGATGAACGGCATGAAATCAGGAGAAGAATGAACTTGGCAAATAAATCTCACTACTACCAGCTTTCAAACTAAGAATAAATGACGATATATAAAACCATGATTAGGCCAATACTGTATTATGGAAGTGAGGGCTGGGCACTAAACAAGAAAGAGGAGACGGCGATTAACATCTTTGAAACTAACAAAATGTTAGTGGCCATAATTCCTCATTGTGTTATATGGGCCAGACCAAACGATCTTCGGTTTTATGTTGTTTAATTCTAAGTCATTGTAAAATGACCACCTAAAAAAATCAAATTTCAAAACAATCATTCTTTCAATTTTGATAACACTAAAATTATAGCATACAAGTCATCACAAAATAATGGCACATGCTGATGACGTGGTGATAATATCAAGAACAACTAAAGCAGCAGAGGAGGCAGATAAAGAAATAAAGAAACATGCCAAAACGGTTGGTCTAGAAATAAACTTTAAATAAAAGATGATTCAGTCGCGCAGGAAACTTGGCGGAAAAAAGGATGGATGGGCATAGATGGAGATGTGATAGAAATAAGCGATGAGTTTATATATCTGGGATCCAAATTCCACAAAGATGGAGATGAAATCAGGAGAAGATTGAACTTAGCAAATAAATCGTATTTCTCACTACTACCAGCTTTCAAACTAAGAATAAATGACGATATATAAAACCATGGTTAGGCCAATACTGTATTATGGAAGTGAGGGCTGGACACTCAACAAGAAAGAGGAGATGGCGATTAACATCTTTCAAAGAAAGATCCTAAGAAGAATTTGGGGCCCAAAAAATGAAAATGGCATATGGATATAATAAGGAAATACATGACCTGTATAAATAACCAAGCACCGCAACAGCTATTAGATTAAAGAGAATGGAATGGACAGGACACGTGCAACGCATGCGAAAGGATGCATTATATAATGATATGGGAGGTAAAAGAAAGGCAGGAAAACCAAGGAACAGACGAAGTAGAGAAGGACATAAAAAGGATGATGGATTTGAGGAACTGGAGGAGAATAGCTTTAGACAGAGAAGTTTGGGGGAAGCTACTACTGGAGGTCGAGGCCTGATATCGGGCTGTGGAACCATAGAAGAAGAAGATATCTTGCATATTATTCCGCCATACTCTCTCATATTTCTAGGAGAGACTAACAATCTTCTTTTTAAAATAAAATGGTCATCGAATGCCCAATCCACTACGGAGTTTGGTGTCCGAGACACTGGTGGGCTAGGTGACCCTCAGACACGTTAAGCTGGTTAATGCATCGTGTTTCATCCGCTTGGCTTCCTCGGAAGCGTAGACCTCATAGTGACCATGTTTACTCCGTAACAGACACAACAGAGACCGCTTTAACCTCCTTTGCCATACGCTTCCCGCGTTTGCCTTTGGTCCACGATTACTCCTGCCAGGTCCGTGCGTTTACTTACCAACGGTATCCGCAACCCGGATAAGTCCTATTGGAATGTAAGGGGGTGAAGGTTGCTGTTGTAACCAGTGAGCGGGTACTTCCCTGTGACTTGCCCTCGTCTGTAGTGTAGTAGAGATTCAGAGTGGCTGATGGTTAAGTTGTGTCTCGGCAGCCTGAGCGATGCTGCGCGTAGCTTCGGAGCAAGGTACCGGCGAGGGCGGCGCCCCGGGGGCGTGGGGCCGTCCGAAATATTGACAGCGTCGCCCCACGGGCTGCTTCGTCCTGCCGCCGTACCAGAAGATGGTCCTGCAGAAGCTGGTGCAGTACCGTTGGTCCCGCTACCGCCCTAGAAAGAGGTGAGTCACGACGCCGCCTTACCAACGACCTCGGGCAGCAGCTACAGCTATGGATCATATCCGTTGTCATGTCACCATCATTTCAACCGATTTTTACAGAGCATCTTTTGATTCATCGTTCATCCCCCCATTTTCATATAAATACCGCAGATCCACGGTCATTGACTCGTCATGTAATGAAGTCTGACTGAAAATAATGAATAATAAAGGTAGCCAATTCCGAGAAAAAAAGTGATCATATAAATACCACATGACGTTTCTGGGATCCTTGTTCCTTTCGTCTAGTGCTAAGAAGAGCCTAGACTGACGCAACTGCACTGGTCAGTTGACAACACTCAAAAGCGACGAAAACGCAACAAGGTGAAAGCTAAAGGGTCAGCTTAACATTAAGGGAACAACGACAATGGGAAAACAGAAGGTTCAGCGTAATAATAAGGGATTATAGCAATTGTTGAGTTTCATAGTGTCTGTTTGTACATTAATAGCTATGATGTTTGATTTGGTCATTGATGGAAACATTTGGATATATTACAACACGTCATCGTTAAGATACTTCCCTAACTTTACATTTTTTCTTGTTATTGATTCAGTTATTCTACTACATAAAATTATGTAGTTCCTCTCCCGCTATCGGAAGGGCGTGGGACAAGTACCCAATGCCCGACCTACCCGATGCAGGTTTTTCTAAGGTTTTCCCTACATTTCTTTAGGCGAATGCCAGGTAGGATCCTTAAAATATAGCCCGGGGGCACTAGTTAACCCTTGGCTACCTTCCTCTACCCTTCCGCATCCCCCCTTTCAAATCCCTTCCTATGCTATTAAAGGGGAGTTGCCACCATGTGGATTACCCTCATGTAGCCTGTTGCCCTAAAAAAATTCATAAAAAATATAGTTTCAGTGGTTTTATTATTAAAAATATAAAGCACTACCTTTAATGCCCAGTGTTGCACGGGTATTCATTCTTTACACATTTACAATCAAATATGTGGAATTATAATAATATATAACCAAAAATTATCAAGAATCACACTTGAAATAATTTGTCAGTTTAAGCACATTAAAAATCTATTAAATTATGATGATTAGTAAATGTTAGGTATTGATGTAAAATCATTGAATGTCTCCTCCAGTACATACAAAAATTTTATATGGCATATTTATGCCATGCCTGTCATTTAAAAGACAATTTATTTAAAAGAAAATTAATTCTAAAGATCGTATAATTTTTTGGAATTGTTTTTTTTAACATCATTCGATGGAGTGTTGCTGGATAACATTATACTTTTTATTCAATCAAAATATCTGTCCCTTTATTTCATTACGAAAAAAAGGAACTATTTACTTTCTTGTGCAGTAACGTCTCTCTCTCTCTCAGTATCGTGAGCTGTGACGTAGTAATTTAACACAAAATGATTGCCTTTTTTAAATTACAATTCTTTCCGCCTTTATTCTACAGGTTTCTTGCCACACACAGTACCGTTTCTCGTCGGGCAAGTATACATGCGTTTTCGTTATATAGACTAGCCTGTGTGCCCGACGTTGCCACGTGTACTTATTTATATAAACCCGAAAAGGTATTTAATTCTATGTTAATCTTTAGTCCAGAAGTGATTTAACCTAAATCTAACTGTTCCTAGTTTCGTACACACTTTCCACAGATAATAGTGCATTAATTCAACAGCTGTAAAATACATTGAATTTTACTCCATCAGTTCCAACAAACATACCTCCGAATTTCTTCTTAAATATACTCCTTGAGTACTTCAGGATATAATTGTCCCTCAGTCTTCAGACATTACCAAAGATTAAATTGAAGAAATTGCCATCTAGATTCACAATGTAAACAAATAGTCGCCATATTGGAGTCACTAATATGGCGCGAAAATTAAATTAAATTTTCCTCGAGGATCGTAAAGTATTTCGTATTTATTTTATTATAATTCGATGGAATATCACTGGATAAAATTATAATTTTTATTCAATGAAAATATTTCTGCCTAGCTTCACTACGAAATAAGTTACTATTTTGTTTTTACGCAGTCGCGTAGTAACGTCTCTCTCTCTCTCTCTGTGTCCCGTGTGCTGTGACGTCATGGTTAATTTAACCCAAAATTTCCGCTCTATTTCACTACGGAAAAAAGGAGCTATTTCCTTTGTTCGTCGAGTAGAAACGTCTCTCTCGCTCTCGTTTTTTAATTTATATTTCTTTCCACAATTGTGCTACGGTTTCTCACCCCCACAGTACCGTTTATTTCATTATAGAAAAAGGAACTATTTCCATTGTATGTCGCGTAGTAACGTCTCTCTGTCCCGTGACGTCACGGTCTCATGGCGCGCAGTAATTTAACATAAATTAACACGTTTTTCACTTATAATTCTTTCCACCCTTTATGCTAGGGGTTTCTCATGTTTTGAAGAATATATGTACCAATTTTTTGTTGAAACCCGTCCACGCGTTTAAATCTGTATAGAGATTAACGTAAATACATACATACATACAAATATACATCCTTTTTTATTGTAAAGATTTGCTTAAATTTTCGTAATGAATTGGTCAACTCACCGACTGGGTCCACATTTCTGACTGACAAATGTGAATGTTTTCATTCATTTACAATAAATAGTAATTGTCCTTGGTTATATAAAAAAAAAATTGATCGTCTAATCGTAAATGACATTTGCAGACGTAGGTAACATTCAAAAGTAGAAGGTGTGAAGTAATTCCTCGGACGTGCGTCACGTCTTCCTAAAGTGACTCACCGCCGCATCATCACTTGTGCGCTAATCTGGGAGCCTCGATAGTGAAACACAGGCCATTGTTTTAGAACCACACCACTTCATTAAGAACTGTAAATCGTCTGTTTTGTCATTTCCTGTGATTGGGGCCTTTTTATTTACGTGAAAAAAAAAAAAAAAACCTCCCCCGAACGCTGACAACAGGTCGGTTGCGGTGAATCGAGCCGAGGCTTGAATGAAGTTACGTGGCAGCCTCGATGGTCTGTTTACAATGGGTCTGAGAACCTGTAACGTTTTTTTTCTCTTTTTTTCTCTCCGTAAAAACACTTTTACCAATTTATGTTTGCGTGTGTGTCCGTTGTAGCTTGAAAGGAGGAGAGGAAGTTGAGCGGATGCCAGAGTTTCAAATAACATAATTTACGGCTCGGCGGGCCGCAGCCATCTTGAACGTTGGGAATCGTTTGTTACGGCTCAACAGTCGTTAAATAAATGTTGTAGACACACACACAAGACTTGAGTGATCTTTCCGATGCAGTCGTTTCACTGGTCTCGTACGAAAAATAACTGTGACAACTGGGTTATATTTGTATTGTTCTTCTACTGTGTTTTAACAACACTATAAATTTCTGTATACATTGCTCTCGGGTTTCCAACCCCCCCTCCCCCTCCCCCCCTGTTTGTAGTATTTCTCAGCGACGTTTATGGGCCGCCATTCAACAGGAAAGTCCTCGAACTGTATTTATGCTCCTAACAAAAATGTTTGAATTATGACTGAAAGACGTGATCATTTTGTGTTAATTTCCTGCGCGCCAAGAGACCGTGACGTCACTCGAGAGAAAGAGAGAGACGTTACTACGCGACGAACAAAGAATATAGTTCCTTTTTCAGTAATGAAATAAACCAGGAATATTTTCATTGAATAAAAAGTATAATTTTATCCAGTAATACTTCATCGAATGATAATAAAAAAATAATACGAAATACTTTACGATCCTTGCGGGAAATATAAGTTAATTTTCGCGCCATATTCGTGACTCCAATATGGCGACTATTTGTTTACATTGTGAATCCAGCTAAGAATTTAATCTTTGGTAATGTCTGAAGACTGAGGGACAATTATATCCTGCAGTACTCAAGGAGTATATTTAAGAAGAAATTCGGAGGTATGTTTGTTGGGACTGATGCAATAAAAGTCAATGTATTTTACAGCAGCTGAATTAATGCACTATTATCTGTGGAAAGTGTGTACGGAACTAGGAACAGTTAGATGTAGGTTAAATCACTTCTTGACTAAAGATTAATATAGTGATAAATACTTTTTTTCTGGGTTTATATAAATAAGTACACGTGGCAACGCCGGGCACCAAGGATAGTTTTTTAATAAAAAGGATAGCCAAGTACAGACAAAATAAATAATAATATAAATACCACACAACGTTTCTGGAAACCTTGGTACTATCCTTAGGTGCAGAAAAAAACGTAAGAACCTAGAGAGACACAACTGCATAATCCAGTTGACAGTCTTATGAATTTTTGTAAACCCGAATTGTGTAGTTGTGTCTCTCCAGGCCCCTGGCGTTATTTAGTCTGTATTTAGCTGCATTACTTATTATTAATTTTTTAATCAGACGTTAATTATTTAATGCTAAAAAATTTTTGATACAAACGACGTTTCGTCCTACAACTAGGTCGCCAATATGGCGACTATTTGTTTACATTGTGAATCTTGCTAAGAATTTAATCTTTGGCGATGTCTGAAGACTGAGGGACAATTATATCCTGCAGTACTCAAGGAGTATATTTAAGAAGAAATTCTGAGGTATGTTTTTTGGGGCTGATGCAATAAAATCAGGGTTTTCAATACACGTTCTTAATATTAAAAATCTAACTAGGTAGAGTAACGCAAAAATGTTTCCTCTTTGAGAATATTTTTTTTTTGTGTGTGTGTGCGCCTTGAATTCCATAAACCAATCGTTAATGAGTATTAAAAACGCCAGCCTATTAACCAGAAAGTTTTATTATAACATTTAAAGCATAATATTTGACACACGCAACGTTTCGTCCCCCGATTGAGACGTCTTCAGTTGTGTGAAAAATTCTCCATATCGGCCGCAACGTGTGTACAAAATTTATTAATATAAATTTTCTCGTAATAAATTGTGACTGAATTTAATTGTAATTGTACACCTGAATAGGTCCTATTCAGGGATGAAACGTCATTTCAAATTTTTTTTTTCTGAGTAATTTAACATTTATTTGAAAAGAAGATCATTTATAGATGTCAATTAGTTGCATTATTTATTGAAATTATCGGTAAGTACTAATGTTTAATTAGGAATAAAATAATTTCATATCTACGCATTAGATTTATTTAAAAATTTTGTTCGCGGGATTTGGCAACAGGTCTGATAAATACCCGCGGGTTTTGGGGATTTCTTGATGGGGGGGAAAAACAAATTTTATTGGTTGTCGAGACATTTAAACAACTAGAGCATTGATCGTCTGACGGAAACTAATTATTCTTTCGTCATTAGTAAAGGATAAAAACGTTCGCTCTTCGTGACAGAAATTGAGTTCTCCTTCCTTGAACGCAACACGCAATACACCCTTTTGCAGACTCAGCGTGCATGCTCGTAAATTATTGGCTATAAAAGAAAATGGTTCTCAGTAACGCAGGTTTCGCACAGTTTCACAATTCGAATGTTAACTGGCCTTTTTTTTTATGCACCATAAACGCCCGGAAATGTTAAAAATTATCTGTCAGATAATGGAAGAGGGGGGCTGCGTTTTCGGAACTATGAAAATTTGACAACTGTTAAAATTGTCAACTTTTCACCGATCCGACTGCTGAATGGTTTAAGGTAATAATAATAATGGAATGTTGCATAGATCATGTATAGAACCCAAGAGGAACATGTCAGGGTGTTCATTAATCTGTTTTACAATTTAGTGTAATATTTAAATAATGTCGTCCAAGTTCTAAATATTACAAATTATTTCCTTCATTTATGATGTACGCAGGAGTTCGCAGACTAAATTCATTTTTTCAACTTAATTATATAGTTTGTATGAGTATACAAAGTAATTATGTTGGTGAATAAAAAATTGAAAAATAAAGTATGCAGACAAAAAGTAAAATAACAGGTGTCAATACTTGGGGTAAGAGAAATTATTTTAGAATCAGGACAAATAAAAGAGGCACAGTCAACGACCCATATGTTAAGGGAACAATACTGTTTAAAAAGCTTCCTCAATATGTAAAGGAAGTAGAGAAGAATTGATTTGCAGTAGAAATAAAATAATATCTAGTTAAAAAGCCGCTATACTGTATCGCCTCGGCCTGTTTTGAGAGGTGTATGTTCCGGGGTCGCAACCCTTGGGCATACGGTAAGAGTTGTCCGCTTTTCCCATTGTAATAGTCGGCCAGCTGCCTCCTAAACCAGTCAAGGCACGGCGTCCCCACAGCAAACCCCTCTCCCGCCATCGGAAGGGCGTGGGACAAGTACTAAATGCCCGACCTACCTGATGCAGGTTTTTCTAGGGTTTTCCTTGCATCACTTTTAGGCGAATTGCCGGGTAGGATCCTTAAACCATAGCCCGGGGGCCCCTAGTTAACCATTGGCTACCTTCCTTTACCCTTCCGCATCCCCCCTTTCAAATCCCTTTACTATGGTATAAGAGGGGAGTTGCCACTATGTGGATTACCATATACATACCCTGTCTACACCTAAAAAATTTGGCTGACCTTTAATATATATATATATATATATATATATATATATATATATATATATATATATTGTAACAATGTTACATTGTCAGTTTATAGCCTTTGTCGGCGTCCCTTTGCCGCGCGCAGTATTGTTGGTTTAAAGCGCGCGCCGAGGCGTGGCGAGGCAATGCTTCAGTTCCGATTAGGACTCGACGAGGGACGGAGGGTCCCAGTGGTTTAACAGAAAAAAAGTAATAAACAACCACGACCTGCAGATAGTAAATGTTCGCCAAACTCGAGAAATAAATAAATTATATCAAAAAATTGTTTTGGTAATATTAGTCAAAAAAATTACCTGGCGCCCATATTCAAAATGGAATGGAAAAACGCAAGGGCGAAAGGCATTTTGCTACAATATATATATATATATATATATAATGTTATATTTCTATTATATGATTGACCATTTCCCATTTTTTATTGTTGCAATTTATGGAAAAATAAACATTATGATTATTATTTATTCAAAACGGCGGTTGTTTTGTAAAATGCAAGCGTGTTTCAACAGTAACCAACGATATTGTTTTGTATATTATTTGATTTTATGTAAAAAGCAAGATAAGCTATGATTGTAACTTAAATATAGCATACAGAAGATGACTCTATTAATAATATATATGTATATGGGAAATTGAAAATGTAAATTAATTGAATTATTAAGTGAAATGTAAATCACCCGCGATATATATATGCCAAAGCGTAAATCCGGCGGTAATTAAATTATTTTAAATTAATTTTAAATTCCAGAGACCATTAACGGGCAACAAAAAACCATACGAATGATATATTGATTCTTTGCATTCAGGAAAAGCGCTTATTGCGCATGCATTCTTTCTTCTATTTGATCTGAAGGCGTCTCGTCGGCTTCACGTCTAAGAGTCTTAGATTTAGTGACGTATAAAATCGCAATAAATCGATCACTGTTAAAAAGTATTTTTTTATATCGTGTGGGATTTTTCATTCGTTAGTATAGTAAATTTAGTTTGAATTATTTTTGTCTGAAATAACGAGAAAGCTTCTGAAGCAACGGTACAATTATACTGAATGTGAGACAATATCTGTGAGTAAAAAATTTAGATCTGACAGTGCCTTGTATTAATGTGTCTGATTTATTGTACAGAAATATCTTAAGCGTATTTTGGCCCACCAACCCCTGTTGGAAACTGTTTCACGTTTGTTATTTTTTTTTAAATTTTGTTATTAAACCCCCTTTTTTCTATGAAAAAAAAATCAAAATTGGCGCCCAACGTGGGGCTATAGATTTTAAGTCCTATTCAATAAATAAGTAATTGACGACTGTAACATTTGAACGTTTTATTTTTCTCCTATGTAATTGTTTCTCATATTAAATTTGTCTGAAAACTAAGATCTTATTATTATTATTTCACATTTCTTATTGGGATTGCTATGGTAAGTAATATTATTTTGTAAAGGATAATGTTATTTTAAATTTATATGCATACATTAATAACCCCCCCTTTCTCTCTCTCTCCCTCTCTCTCTCGCTCTCCCTCCCTCTCTCCCTCTCTCGCTCTCCCTCTCTATCTCTCTCTAGTTCTCTCTCTCTCTCTATCTCTATCTCTCTATCTCTCTATCTCTCTCTCTCTATCTCTCTCTATTTCTCTCTCTCTATCTCTATATATCTATCTATCTCTATCTATCTATCTCTCTATCTATCTATCTCTCTATATATCTATCTATCTATCTATCTATCTAAGAGTCTTAAAGTTTTTCTTATTATTATTCACTGAGAGAGCTTTCGACTGTGTTTGCCATTATCATTCAATGAACAATTTTTTTTATGTGTAAATATAAGACATTACACTACTTTTCTTTTTTTTTTTTAAAAAAAAATTTATTTCGTGGCCTTGTTAATATTGTCAAGGCCACATTTCTGTAAAAATATTTAAATGATTAACGAAAGAAGCAAGAGTGCCAAATTACACAAAATAAATGATAATATTAATAAATACCACACAACGTTTCTGGGATCTTTGTTCCTTTCGTCAGGTGCTAAGAAGAGCCTAGAGCGACACAACTACACTCGTCAGTTGACAAAAACTCAAAAGACAAGTGCAGCAGTTGTGTCGCTCTAGGTTGTATGGTATTTATTTATTATCACTTTTTTTTGTCTGAATTTATTTTCAATCAGACGTAAATATTTTAATTTTAAATGACTAATGTTAGTGGACATATTATTTTTTACTTGTATGGTAGCCATGGCCCCGTAATTGTAGAATTTTCTAATTTTGTGTCTGGGTTTTATAAATAACTTTCCAATATTTTAGGTTTACAGAGATGTTATTTATTTTCAATATTCTCCGTGTCTCTCGTTTTTGTTTGTATTGTAACTATCGACCTCGAGATATCGAATTGAATGGCGGCAAAAACATTCCGTGATATTGTGGATGACCTTATTTTGAACGACCATCAATCTCTTCCAGAAAAGTGCGTGATTTACCACCGTCGTTGTCGCGGTGTACTACAGCGCCGCCGAATTAAAACGTTAATAACGGCCCCCTAACGATGTATTAATTATTTTCGGCGTGACGACGAGTAGCTGGCCAATTAGGGCCGCTAATGAATTGCTGTAGCGAGGAGGCCACCGCAGGGAATAGCGACCAGCCAGCTTGTTCCTCTGCTCTTAACAACGGCGATTTATGTCTCTAGAGATGGTTTCTCTAGGTTACCCTCAAGGTCGGCACTCTGTGACGCAACGTTCCGGAGAGACCTACACGACCATCTTCAAGACGGATTCCCTCTGCTCCGGCATAGATTAGTGTTGCTGTGACGTTTGAAGGTGTTTACCCCCAATATTTTTCGAACAGTCTCATTTTATAACAAAATTAAATAATGATTTCCTCTAATACTGAATTTTTTTAAAAAATCTGGATATTAGGCCAATATTTCCCTATTCACATGGGCAAAAAAAAATTATCTTAGAGTGGGGGAGGGGGGTTATTATTGTATGCATATAAATTTAAAATAACAGTAGCTTTGATAAAACAATATTACTTAACAAAGCAATCCCAGTAAGAAGTGAGAAATAATAAATATTAAAATAATAATACGACCTTAGTTTCCAAACACATTAAATACGAGAAACGATGACATAGAAAAACAATTAAACATACGTTTTTTTGTCATTCTCTAACAAAATCAATGTTCAAATGTTAAAGTCGTCCATTACTTATTTATTGAATAGGACGTATAATCTATAGCCCCACGTTGGGCGCCAATTTTGTATAATTCAACAAGGATCTTATGTATAACAATATTTGACAATATAATATATATATATATATATATATATATATATATATATAAGAATATAAAAACACATAAATTAATCATATATCAGGCATATTACATTCTTCAAAATTTTAGAGATTTAATTGGAGTTGAAATTATAGGGGAAAAAAAATCTTACTAAACAAATTATTATTTATCAGAAGCTTTTGAGTGTTGTCAACTTGCCACTGCAGTTGTGTCGCTCTAGGCCCTTCTTAGCACCTGACGAAAGGAACAAGGATCCGAGAAGCGTTGCGTGGTATTTATATTATCACTTATTTTGTCTGTATTTCACTATCTTTCTTGTTATTAATTTTCTATCAGACGTAAATTTTTAATTTTAATTTTTTATATACAAAAAAAATGGATTTAGGTAGATCGTAAAATGGGTAGGCCAAAAATACTTAAACAATCAAATTTGCATAATAATTGCACGTTCCGTATAATTTTAATAATAAGAAAGACAGTCAAATGCAGACAAAATAAGTGATAATATAGTCCATATCGAAATCTTTTGAGTTTTTTCTACTGACGAGTGCAGTTGTGTCGCTCTAAGCCCATCTTCGCATCTGACGAAAGGTGACAAGGATCGCAGAAACGTTGTGTGGTATTTATATTATCACTTTTGTGTCTGTATTTAGCTATATTTATCATTCATTATTTTCAATCAGACGTAAATATTTTCATCTTAAATTATTTTTTTTAGATAGACAAGGCTAGATTTAAAATCGATTGAATATAGTATAAGAAATATAACAACGTGAACCTCTTGAGTATTCAGCGTGAACAGTTTTGAGACATTATTCTGGGGTATTCCGTTGCCTAGGTTACGAAAGAGAAAAGTAGAGAGATGAAATAAAAGTTGCAAGAAGGGGATTGAAGTTTGAGGAAGGCGAACGCTTATTGGACTTTGATAGCATCTCTGCACCCATGATGATCCTGTCTAACGTAGACAACGGAAATACTGTCCTAATGTTTCTACCAGTTCCGTGGCAACACTGTCAGTTAATTTCCATTCCATGTTGAATCTGGAACAGTTTGCCTCTGGAACTTTATTTTTAGTGTGACTGATGTGTGAATTATTAATGCCTTTTCCGCATTCTGTTGCCAATGTTTTTATCAGCTCCTTTTTTTAATTGGAAAAACTAATTAATAATGATATAAAATATTAACTTCAACAGGATTGACAAATGTCATATAAAGTCCTCTGTTTGTTTAAAAATGTTGAATCCTGAAACATATGAATATATATTACACTCTGATCTGCTTTTATCTTTTTTTTTCCAATTATTTTAAATCAGAAAAAAATATATATATATTAATGTAACAAAAATTAAACAACGTTTCAACGCCTATTGTGCGACATCATCATCAAGTTTAAAATTTTGCTTTGGTATACAGGTCATTCATTCTATGTTGACTGCCGTGGCCGAAATCTATAACATTATAGAATGACCTGTTTATCAATTTTTTTAAAAATAAACTTGTACCTGATGAAGTCGCAAAAATTATTGACGAAACGTTGTTTAATTTTACATTAATAATTCCTTTTTCTGACTTAAAATTGTCTGATGTTTATTTATTTATCAATATTATCAATAGTCAGAATATATATATATATATATATATATATATATATATATATATATATATATTGTAATGATTAAAAGGTTGTTATAATTAATTGAATGAATTGCCCCACGTTGTGGAAGCCTTTTATGTAATGATTAAAAGAAATAATTTATTAAACTGCCCCACGTTGGGCACCAAAATTTAATGATTAAAAGGTTGTTACAATTAATTTACATATTTAACATCCAAACGAACGAAAAAATGGGATAAATAGGGTATTAATTCACATTTAAAATGAAAAAAAATACGTCTGATTGAAAAAAATGAATAAGAGACATAGACAATACAGACAAAAAAAAAGTGGGATCCTTGTGACCTTTCCACGGTTGCTAAGAAGAGCCTAGAGCGACACAACCGCACTTGTCAGTTGATCCCAGAAACGTTGTGAGGTATTTGAATATTATCACTTTTTTGTCTGAATTGGCTGTCTTTCTTATTCATTAATTCTCATTTAATCAAATTGCTATATTTTTTTTAAAAAAAAAGTATTTTTCAAATTTTAATTAAAAGATTTGAGTGTTGTAATGATTTTTTGGTTACATGAGACTTAATTGCCTGTTATTATCGTTTTTTTGTTGTAATTTGCCAATAATTAATTTATCCATTATTTTTTATGTTCTTGATTGAAATTTCCTAAAAACTGAAGACGTCCCTCTCCAAGGATGAAACGTCTTTTTAATAATAATTTAATTTATTGTTACATCATTAAGTGTTTAATAATTTCACTAATTTTATTTCTGACTGAATGGCCATCAATTTTTTTTTTGGTATTAAAGGTCAGGTCATTTTTATAATGTGAATTTTACATTTGAAAATGGCTAAAAAGAAAGCCGACAGGTACTGAAAAAACTGTGTAAGATCTATTGATGATATGTTTTAGCAATAAATATTTTTAAACAAACGGAGGACACTATGAATTTATTTTTGAGAATATCTGGAGGTTTCGGCAAAGTGCCCATATCCAACTTCAGTAAGTCAAATTAATTTGTTCCTTCATAACATGTTGAGTCGTCCAGTTTCCAGCAGGTTTCAGGGGTATGCTTTACGGAAATCCATTGAGGAGTATTTTTCTGGATTTGTTTTTCAAATAAAAGTGACCATGTTCCGACGCCGGACGGACTCGCATCCTGCTTGGAAACTGGTCTACAAACAATTTAAATTACATTTGTGAAAGAAACGAAGATTTTATTTGGATAAGTTGAAGATGGTTTTGACGATGAAGGAAAATTCTTATCAACCCTGTCAAATTTAATATTTTAGATAAATATTTTCCTATTAAAATAGGGGGTTCTGGGGAAAACTGTCCCGATTCAGTATGGATTTTGAAAATTTATTGACGATGTTGTGATGCGACTGGGTGGGAGGAGAATTACAAGAAAACATCGTGGAAACAACCGAGATTTGAGTCAAATCATCGGTTATGGATGTCGCCGAGTTTAATTATGCTAACTCTGACAACGCCGTGCAGTATTGTTATGGCAATATCATGCGAAAGATCCCGGGGAAAAGTTATTTTAATTTTTTTTTACAAACAATTGTGATTATTAAACTCTTTCTGGAATAAAATATAAGCACCTAATTTACTGTGTGCAAGACTAGAGGGAAAATTCGCTCGAAAATAGTCTGTAAAAAACAACCGCGATAAATGATAATTTATTTCAGGGCGGAAAAAATAAAAATTAAATATTATGATCAAGCAGAAAGTTTAATTATTATCTACGATATCAATATTTTTTTTTCTGGAATCCTCCGGATAATATTTTATTGTATCGACGAGCATCATCTAAGCCTATGGGTAAATATTTAACGACGACACACGCTTGCACGTGACTTGAATTCCGGATGCAAGTGATCAGGGCAGTGAGGGGATACACACTGCAAGCACCACACACACACACACACAAACACGTACACACACACACACACACACACGCCGCCGCCGCTGGCAGACCAACCAATGGCGGCTAATGAACAGAAGCGCTTGTTAACATGCGAAAATTCTGTTGCACGGACACACACACACACTAGGCTCCAGGGTGGACGCGGGAGTTGGGGGGGCGGGGGGCGAAAAAACCCAACAATTTGTCGAGTGTTTAATCAGCCCAGCAGCTTTCAATTTTGGTCATCAAATAAAAAGGTTTACAAGCTACACGAGACGACAGTAAAAACTCAGCAGGTGCTCGCCGCGTATTGTACAATTATCATGTTCGTCCATGATCTCGCGGCCGTCAAAGTCGCACTACTGCATTCATTCATATTGAACACGAAGGTAGACACACACACACACACACACACACACAGAGAGAGAGAGAGAGAGAGAGAGAGAGAGAGAGGTTTTATTTCACTTATCGTCCAGAGAGTGAGGGGGAAAGAAAACCTCCCACATCTTCACGGAAGCCAGCATGTACAAGACGGAACATGGCCGTTACGTTGATGACGTCGAGGAAATAATATCACCAGGAGCACAAATCTGGTCCACATGTTGTTGCTAAAGTATGAAAGATTTTAATAGAAGAAGCTGACTGTCGTAAGAAGCATTCAAAATTTTGAAACCTAATTACAATTGTATATTTTCTGCAATATAATTCAATTTAATAATCAGTATTACGAAACTTCTGATGCCCCAGTCACATCACGTGGGTTGGTTTAGAGCCCGACCTACCTGATTCTGGCTTTATAGGGTTTGCCCTGCACCACTACAGCCCGGGGTCCCCTCGGCTACCTTCCTTTCTCTTCCACATCCCTTCCTATGCTATTAAAACGGTAGCTGCCCCCACGTGGATGACCCTCATGCAGCCCGTCACACTTTTTAAAAAAAGTGTGTTTGTATAATGAAGTTTATTTAATCTACTCTACACGCATGTGACACGCACGTTCCCGTGAAGCTGCCTGTTACTTTGTGCGTGTGTGTGAAACTTGGTTACAGTTGTATATTTTATTTGACGAGTAGCTAAGAATAAACGTTTCTGGTTTTGCTTGATACAAAACGTCTGGTGAGTAACGTACGTACTAAACGCCATCGCAGGACTAGTCATTTTCAAGCGTAGTTTTAAATTACACATTAAAACAAATTGATCCTGATGATCGCAAAATAAGCGACGAAACGTTGTTTAATTTTACATTAATAATTTTTTTCTGAGTTAAAATTCACTGATGTTTATTTAGTTATTAATTTTCTCAATAGTCATAATACATATACATATATATATATATATGTATATATATTTGATTATGTTACATTGTCAGTTTATAGCCTTTGTCGGCGTCTCTTTGGCGCGCCGCAGTATCGTTGGTTAAAGCCATGCGCTGAGACGTGGCGAGGCAAGGCTTCAGTTCCGCTTAGGACAAAGTTCTTTCTGGTTCGCGTGGCGCTGAGGATGGAGAACGTTTCCCTCCTTTGTCTCGCCGCTCGCTCGCTGGTCCGGACGAGACCCGAGGAAACCCGATCCGCGATGAAATTTCCATATTCCAGGCACAACTCCCAGTTGAGATTCCGAGTCAATTAGCCGGCTTGTATGGCGGCCGTATTTGCATATGCAGCGCTTTCCCCCGACTGTAACGATTCGCTTTGGGCCGCGTGCTCGTGTTCTCAGATACAATGAGACTCGGCGCAAATTACTTTCCTCGCGCACAGTTGCCAGCCCATTTGAATTAAATTAATGCTGCACTTGTGCAGATCCCGTATTATCACTAACAGGGTCGAAATCGTGTCTGCATGCTCGCTGCCACACACACAGTGTTATGCACTTCCTGTAAGGCAATGAAGGACTGCTCGCATCTACCCCCATTCTGTTCCGAAACACTTCCTACAAAAATACCTGTAGCCTACATTAATCTTCCAGTATATCATTCATGTTCGTTATGAATATTTAAATTTTTAAAACGTTATAATTTAACAAAAACAACGTTTCATCCCTAATCGGTACATCTTCAGGTTTTTGTTTTCGTAGGAATGAAAATTATACATTAGCAGCCTTGAAAGTTGTTTTTTTCTGACTTACGACAGTGTATTGAAATCTATTTAATGATTTTCGTTCTCTACATGTAATATTAATGATTTTTTAAAGATATTAATTGTAAGTGGAAGTGAAAATATAGTTTTCTTAAGCATTTATAATGTTTTTTTTTTAAAAAAATCCATTTTTATGAATAATTATGTTTTATAAATGTGAAATTAGTCATGATTGAATTTTTAAAACATTATAATGTTACAAAAACAACGTTTCACCCTTAATCGGAACATCTTCAGGTTTTTTGTTCGTAGAAATGAAAATGATTGTTCAGCGGCCTTGATTGGTTTTTTTTTGTCTGAATTACGACAGTGTTTTTAATATATTTAATGTTTTCCGTTCTCTAAATTTAATATTTATTATTTTTCAATACATTAAATATAAGCGTAAGTGAAATGATATTTTTCTTAAGCTTTTATATTGTTTTTTAATTTCTATTTTTATAAATTAATATTTAATAAATATGAAATTCGTCAGAAAATATTTTTTTATTAAATTTTTAAAACATTATAATTTAACAGAAACAACGTTTCACCCCTAATCGGGACATCTTCAGGTTTTTGAAAATGAAATAATAGTGATGCGGCCTTGATGGGTTTTTTTTCTGAATTGCGACAGTGTTTGGAAATATAATTAATTATTTTCGTTCTCTAAATTTAATATTAATTATTTTTTAATACATTAAATGTGAGTGTAAGTGAAATTATATTTTTCTTAAGCATTTACCTATATTGTTTTTTTATTTCCATTTTTATTTTTATAATTTGTTTAATAAATGTGAAATTAGCCAGAAAATCTTTTAATTCATTTTTAAAACGTTATAATTTAACAAAAACAACGTTTCGTCCCTAATCGGGACATCTTCAGGTTTTTGAAAATGATATAATAGTGATGCGGCCTTGATGGTTTTTTTCTGACTTACGACAGTGTTTTGAAATATATTTAATGATTTTAGTTCTCTAAATTTAATATTAATTATTTTTTAAAGACTTTAAATGTAAGTGTAAGTGAAATTATATTTTTCTTAAGCATTTATCATGTGTTTTTTTTTTAAAAAAAATCCATTTTTAGGTATAATTTTGTTTAATAAATGTGAAATTAGTCGGAAAAACTTTTTTTGATTAATTTTTTTAAAACGTTGTAATTTAACAACAACAACGTTTCGTTCCTAATCTGGACATCTTCAGGTGTCCATATCAATTAAATTCCTTATATGAAATGAAATTTAATGAAACAAAATATTCAAAAAATGAAAATTTGTAATACAGTAATTTTTTGGATTAAATAGGTTGGTTTATTTTCACGTTTATTTAAAAAGCGTAATTTTTTAATATTCATGATTTTTATACCGGTGAATTATTTTTTTTACCAGTGGTTGTTCTACAGTCGGTGAATCGACCATCGTGATTAATTGTTCGTGGGACTTTTTGTGATAGGAATCTTGTCTATTATAATTAATTACCTCCTAAGTGGTCTTTCCTTTTCCCCAGAGCGCAGTGAAGGACCGTTCGATTCCCAGACGAATCACCTTCTTGCGTGTGTGGCATGGAGACACGTTTTTAGAGTTTATTGGATTGCCGGTTGAGTGGAAACGCTTCTGGTCGTCACCGCGCCCCATAATTTCATAGAACTGTCTGGTAATGGCTGTCCGTCTGTTGGCGGTCGTAAAATCTGTTCGTGAAACTACTTCAGAATCCCGTCACTTATTATAATTTATAGAGATGGGAGGATCCGTTCCATTTTAGTCACGTTACAGTTGCTCCTGTTGCGTTTCAGTTATAAATTAATTTGTGTGATATTACGAAAAGATTATTTTTATATATATAAAGCATAATGATTTTTTTTGGTTCACAAGTACAGAAGAAATGCAGGCTTTGAAACTGAATTAAAGCATCAGGATTTCTGTCTTTGAATTAAATCACTGTACTGTTGATAAATTTCCACGTAATATCCGTTCATCAACGTAGTCCTAAAGTGAGGCCTAAATTAATGGTGAGTCTGTGTTCAGGTCAATGGAGAAAACTCGCATGTGAACCCCAGATGGTGAGAGCACCACGCGGGCGCTGGATTTCATTCTCGGCCCGGTCGAGATTTTCCCATCCAGATCCTTTATTTTATATTTTTGTAATGATTAAAATAGAATATTTAAATAAATGATATTAAATAACAAAATTTATTAAAATTAAAAAAATCTTTTAATTGACAAAAAGATTTTATTAACAGGTGTTTTTAGTTTTAGTTTTACAAATGATTTCCCCTAGGTTGTCACCCCGAATTCAATCAAAATTTACAAACAAATTTATATTTTTTAATTTGTGGCGTTCAAGTTTTTTAAAAAAATCTTTTATATTTTACAAACAATCAAATTTAATAACTCTTCTTCTCAGGGTCTTTACTGGGTTTGATAAGTAAGAACAATCAAAATTATAAATTAAATAATTAACAATTTAAACCAGATTGAAACGAACGGAATACGAAATGTAACAAAATGGAAAGGAACGAAATCTGATTAATACCCTTAATTACCGTTTACAGAATTTAATTATTTTGGTTCGTACTTACAACTGTCCGGCTGGTACCAGACTTAACGTTTTCGATGCTTGGGGACACAATTCACTAAACAGGCCATTAATCACAGACTCTACACTTGAACAAACACACAGTTGTAGTTCTTGTATTAGTCCTCCAGGAACTCAATTATCTGCAACTCCGGTCAACCGTCGGGCGTATTAAATTTCAATGCCTTTTTGCGGAAAATGTTATTTCAGAGCGCGTCTGTATCTGAACGGGGCGCTAAACCTTTTGTTTCAGCTTTTCATATTTGTGTACAACTTGTCCCTCCGTCCAGATCTTTTTACAAATGTAATGATTAACACATAAGTCTCTCAGTTGAATTTCTAAGCTTGGACCACGCTGTTCGTACTCTTAAATTCTGCTTCCTCTCTCGACCATAAGATTCGCCAGACTGCAACCAACTGACCTTCCGTACAATGCGCGCAGTTCACAACAAAGCTAGTCTATGTTTTCCATTGTCGTCTTTGAGATCGGTGCCGCTAAACAATTCATCATAATTTAAACAATTAATGGCCTCCTTAATTAGTATTACAATATATATATGTATTATTATGCTTCTATAATTTTTTTTGACGGTGGAATATTTTGGGGTGGAAACTGTAGTTCAATTATTGTAACAGAAATTTCTCTAATATCCTTTCGCTTTGCTGCCAGAAGAGGATCAAACTGGGTCAGAATAAAAGTACTTTTTTTTCTCCTCCTAATGTGCAGTGCAGGGAAGAGATTTATTATAGTTTTTATTATTTTTTTAAATACCCAAATTTTGTCTAAGTTTGATTTTTTTCCGTCAAAGACTCTGAAGCAAAATTTAACAGAGAATATTAATATACGGAGTCCTTAACGTGTGTGAGCAGCTCTGATCTTAAAATAGACATTTTGCCAGTCACTTAATTTCTAACAGTCGTTGCCAGTGGGATTGTGGTTCTCCTTAATCGAGAGTGGCGGTTTAGTGTTTCTACTTTCTAAGTAAACTTTCAATCAATTTCAAAGTTTAATAATTTTGTTTAGGGGAAATGAAATCGCACTAGGGCAAGTGATCAGAGGACGGAATCAGGAAGAAGTAATCTAAGTTGAAAGGCGCCGGTGTTTTGAGCGGCCGTGCCCTGAGCGTCCCTTCCTCACTCACTCCTGGCCGCTGAGCGAGCAGGTTTTTTTCCGAAGAGCAAACTTTATCAGTCTTTAACCACTATTATAAATTATCATTTTTGTAAAATCTTCCTTTGTTGGAATTTTTAAAATCACAGATTTTGAAATTAGATCATTTAATTGACTTTACAACTCGTGAAGAGGTCCTAATAAATTAGCGATGAAACGTTGAGAATTTTTTTATCTATTATAATGTTTAAAAATTTAATAATATGTTTTAATAATTTTATAACTAAACAGGTTGATGTTTTCATTTATTTAAGGACGTCAGATAAATGTTAAAAGATTTGTATCTCAATTGTTCATGTCTAAGCATATTTAATAAACGAATCACTACCAATTGGAACAGTTTCCATGTTATAGATGGAGATAGAAATTATAAATCCAGATAAGTTTCAGAGATGTTGTAGACATTAAGCCTACGAGAGGATTCTCTCGCAGGTAACCTGCGAGGGATTTTCTCTCGCAGGCAGAACCTTTTAGGAGAGATACGAAGGGGCTACCTTTGGGTATGTCTTTTCCTCTCCGTTTTTGAACCAAGGTTCCCACAAGCCGAGGCACCTCGGCCTGTTTTGAGGGGTGTATGTTCCGGGGTCGCAGACCTTGGGCATACGGTAAGAGTTGTCCGCTGTTCCCATTGGAATAGTCGGCCAGTTGCCTCCTAAACTGGTCGAGGCACGGAGAAGGCAATGCTGCGTCCCCACAGCAAACTCCTCTCCCGCTATCGGAAGGGCGTGGGACAAGTACCCAATACCCGACCTACCTGATGCAGGTTTTTCTAGGGTTTTCCCTGCATTTCTTTAGGCGAATGCCGGGTAGGATTCTTAAACCATAGCCCGGGAGCCCTAGTTAACCCTTGGCTACCTTCCTCTACCCTTCCGCATCCCCCCTTTCAAATCCCTTCCTATGCTATTAAAGGGGAGTTGCCCAATGTGGATTACCCTCATGTAGCCTGTTGTCCTACAAAAAATAAAAAAAGAGATGTTATACATTAAACTTGTATTACATTCACTTAATGTTAAAACCAAGACTGTTAAAGTTGCTCTTTGGGAAATCTTTATACCTGCTCGCTCAGCGGTCAGGAGTGTGGAAGGGACGCGCAGGGTACAGCCGCTCAAAACACGGCACCAAGTTGGTCAGAAGAAGTGGTGGTAATACGGGCCAATGAGAGACCGTGGGACAGTAGGAAACCGCTGTTCGTCTTCTTGGCAGGAAGGTAGTGAGCGACTATTTTTATTAATTTTCAGATCGTCAGACAGTAATAAACTGTGCACTGAGAGTTTATTTCCGGGAGTTTTCTCCGTGATGTAACCTTAACACTGTAGGTTATTTGGCACCGTGTAATGTGTGATATAATTCCATATCAAAGGAAAACTGTCCAATATGCTCTACGTCTTCCAGTGATAGTTGAAGTTCGTAGCATTTCCCATACGACATGTTTTTTTTGTATTTTCTAACACTATTTTTTTTTAGTTTTTTTCTTCCTTCATTTGCCCTGTCCAGTGCGTCCAGAAATAGAGTTGGGTGTGGCGATGTCATGTTGTCACGGATCAGAATCGCTACCTGAGAGTGTGGGCGGCGCCCTTCGCCCCCATGAAAATTGCACAACTCTCATCTACGACGACGACGGTGGGAGGAGGGGGAGGGGGAGGGAGAGAAAAAAAATATGAGACAGGTCTCACCCTCCTAGTACGACAGCCAATTAGCTGGAGAGCCACAGTCTGAAGAACCGCCAATAAATAACACTTAAATGCTGAACAATGTCGATTGACCGAAATTATTTTAATAAAGCACTACGGTTTATTAGTCATAAGGATATCTGACATAATAGAAGGAAAATCTAACGCAGAACCGAAACTGTTAAAGATACACACATGAAATTTGTAATATAGGCTTCTTATTACGATGTATGTAAGAATTATTATATATAAAAAAAGAGTTTTTAAAATACAAATGAGGTGAAACTGGGGCTGCAAAGGCTGAAGGGATACCATATACACCCATAAATAATCCGTTTTCCAGGAAAGCCACTCTTCAGCATTATAAACGTAGTAATAGATTTTTTTTGGTATGTGCATGTGTTTAATAATCTAAAAATTGCCAAATATTCCAGTCGAAGATACACGATAATATTTTACATTTTACGTAAACTCCATCTTAGACTAACAATAATAATCCGTAGTCCTCAGGATATTTGTACCCTGAAAAACAAAATAATTACGGTTTAACCCTACATTTCACCTTAAACTGGATTATGATTTTATTTAGTAGAGGAAACCCCATTAATTAATGGTATTTATTTTGATTCAACCAAAAAAAAATTTTTCTTAAGGAGGATTTTGCCCCGAAAACTCCCCACAGGTAAAATTATTTCAGTTGTTAATCGTCATATTTAGCAAAGAAACTTTTCCCACGGTTGTTTTCTATTACAGGTTATTCTACGCATCGAACGTGACGTCACAGCCTAACACGTCATCGAGTCATATTGTCAACATCAAATTTATCTTGGGAAACTGACCATCTTGATAATATTTCTGATCTTATTTTTTTGTGATAACTTTATTTATTTTTTAAACAAAATTTTAATCAAATCGCCCTCCCCCCTTTTCACGTGGCTGTTTTTTTGGTTATATTAATTGACAGTATTATTTTTAGATTCAAAATAAAAAAATTAATTTATTGAGGAGGATTTTGCCTCAAACACTCCCCACAGGTAAAATTATTTCACTTGCTAATCGTCATATTTAGACGCGAAAATTTTCCCACGTCTTTTTTTTTAATACCGGTTATTTTGCGCATCGAAAGTGACGTCACAGTCTAACACGTCATCGAGTCATATCAAATTTCTCTTTGGAATCTGACCGTCTTGAAAATATTTATGATTTTATTTTTGTGAATATTTATTTATTTTTTTACGAAAATTTAATCAAATCGTACCCCCGTCCCCTCCGTGCTTTATTTAAATCGTTAAATTAATTTATGGTATTATTTTTAGATTAAAAATAAAATAAAATAATTTTCTTGAGGAGGATTTAGCCCCAAAAACTCCCCACAGTTAAATTATTTCAGTTGTTAATCGTCTTATTTAGCAAAGAAACGTTTCCCACGCCTGTTTTCTATTACAGGTTGTTTTGCGCATCGAACGTGACGTCACAGTCTAACACGTCATCGAGTCATATTGCCAATATCAAATTTTTCTTTGTAATGTTGATAATATTGGTGATATTATTTTTGTGATATCTTTATTTATTTATTTTTAACAAAAATTTAATCAATTGGCGCCCCTTCCCCCCCTTTCCCCCGTGCTGCTTTAATATTGTGTAACAGAATCTTGAAAGAATGCGAACTTTTAATATTTGAGCGTCAGTTTTAAGTAGTTTGGAAAATATTTTAAAGAGGAGAGAACATTGGACCCTTGGGGGGGTCCCGTGGACTTAATAAGCTCGCTTCTTCCTCCTCCCGCCGCTGTTCTTCCTGGTTTGAAACGTGACTTCCAACCACCCCTTCGTCTGCCATAAATTACAAAACATCATGGAAATTCGTGTTGAATCTGTGATGAGCAGAAAGAAATGCCGCCAATGCTTTTTTTTCTCTCTCTCTCTCTCTTCGTAATAAAATATTAGCCTCCTTCGGATGGGAGCGTGGTTCTTGGGATTCTGTTTGTGAGAGTTTAACGAACCAGAGTACAGTTGAAGCTCAAATAGGAGGAGGGTAATAATTCAGGCTGTCGTGTCCTGCGGAGACTGATATTACGGACGTGGCACAATTGGACACGATGGTATATCGTTACCTTCACAGTCTTCATTATTTTTCAATCCTCAGACGTTCACACGCACCAAATTTAAATAACTGCTGGATTATTTTTTTCCCCTGTGTCTGTACTTTTATTTTGTCTCTATCGAATAAAAAAATACGTAACGGTTTGGTTTAAAAATCCTGCTTATTCTTGTTATCAAAGTAGATTCCATTTGTAGTAGGAATAGTAGTATATCCTTTAGGAGCATAGGGCATCTGTGTAAAATTTCCACCTAACTCTATTCTTTGCCAACATTTTAACTCTTTTCCATTCCTTCGCCTCCTCCATGATCGTTCCTCCAGGTGTGTTTAGGTCTTCCTACTTTTCGTTCACCCTTGTAGGATTCCACTCCTTCGCCTCCTCCATAATAGTAACTTCCACTAACTTCGCCTCCTCCATGATCTTCCTCTTCCACGTATGTTTAGGTCTTCCTACTTTTCGTTCACCCTTGTAGGATTCCACTCCTTCACCTCCTCCATGATCTTCCTCTTCCAGGTATGTTTAGGTCTTCCTACTTTTCGTTCACCCTTGTAGGATTCCAGTCTAATGCTAACTTCTTTCCACACCTTCGCCTCCTCCATGATCTTCCTCTTCCAGGTATGTTTAGGTCTTCCTACTATTCGTTCACCCTTGTAGGATTCCAGTCTAATGCTAACTTCTTTCCACTCCTTCGCCTCCTCCATGATCTTCCTCTTCCAGGTATGTTTAGGTCTTCCTATTTTTCGTTCACCCTTGTAGGATTCCACTCCTTCACCTCCTCCATGATCTTCCTCTTCCAGGTATGTTTAGGTCTTCCTACTTTTCGTTCTCCCTTGTAGGATTCCAGTCTAATGCTAACTTCTTTCCACTCCGCCTCCTTCATGATCTTCCTCTTCCAGGTGTGTTTAGGTCTTCCTACTTTTCGTTCACCCTTGTAGGATTCCAGTCCAATGCTAACTTCTTTCCACACCTTCGCCTCCTCCATGATCTTCCTCTTCCAGGTATGTTTAGGTCTTCCTACTATTCGTTCACCCTTGTAGGATTCCAGTCTAATGCTAACTTCTTTCCACTCCTTCGCCTCCTCCATGATCGTCCTCCTCCAGGTATGTTTAGGTCTTCCTACTTTTCGTTCACCCTTGTAGGATTCGAGTCTAATCCTTACTTATTTCCACTCCTTCGCCTCCTCCATGATCTTCCTCTTCCAGGTATGTTTAGGTCTTCCTACTTTTCGTTCACCCTTGTAGGATTCCACTCCTTCACCTCCTCCATGATCTTCCTCTTCCAGGTATGTTTAGGTCTTCCTACGTTTCGTTCACCCTTGTAGGATTCCAGTCTAATACTAACTTCTTTCCACTCCGCCTCCTTCATGATCTTCCTCTTCCAGGTGTGTTTAGGTCTTCCTACTTTTCGTTCACCCTTGTAGGATTCCAGTCTAATGCTAACTTCTTTCCACACCTTCGCCTCCTCCATGATCTTCCTCTTCCAGGTATGTTTAGGTCTTCCTACTATTCGTTCACCCTTGTAGGATTCCAGTCTAATGCTAACTTCTTTCCACTCCTTCGCCTCCTCCATGATCGTCCTCCTCCAGGTATGTTTAGGTCTTCCTACTTTTCGTTCACCCTTGTAGGATTCGAGTCTAATCCTAACTTATTTCCACTCCTTCGCCTCCTCCATGATCTTCCTCTTCCAGGTATGTTTAGGTCTTCCTACTTTTCGTTCACCCTTGTAGGATTCCACTCCTTCACCTCCTCCATGATCTTCCTCTTCCAGGTATGTTTAGGTCTTCCTACGTTTCGTTCACCCTTGTAGGATTCCAGTCTAATACTAACTTCTTTCCACTCCGCCTCCTTCATGATCTTCCTCTTCCAGGTATGTTTAGGTCTTCCTACGTTTCGTTCACCCTTGTAGGATTCCAGTCTAATACTAACTTCTTTCCACTCCGCCTCCTTCATGATCTTCCTCTTCCAGGTGTGTTTAGGTCTTCCTACTTTTCGTTCACCCTTGTAGGATTCCAGTCTAATGCTAACTTCTTTCCACACCTTCGCCTCCTCCATGATCTTCCTCTTCCAGGTATGTTTAGGTCTTCCTACTATTCGTTCACCCTTGTAGGATTCCAGTCTAATGCTAACTTCTTTCCACTCCTTCGCCTCCTCCATGATCGTCCTCCTCCAGGTATGTTTAGGTCTTCCTACTATTCGTTCACCCTTGTAGGATTCCACTCCTTCACCTCCTCCATGATCTTCCTCTTCCAGGTATGTTTAGGTCTTCCTACTTTTCGTTCACCCTTGTAGGATTCCACTCCTTCACCTCCTTCATGATCTTCCTCTTCCAGGTGTGTTTAGGTCTTCCTACTTTTCGTTCACCCTTGTAGGATTCCAGTCTAATGCTTACTTCTTTCCACACCTTCGCCTCCTCCAAGATCTTCCTCTTCCAGGTATGTTTAGGTCTTCCTACTATTCGTTCACCCTTGTAGGATTCGAGTCTAATCCTAACTTATTTCCACTCCTTCGCCTCCTCCATGATCTTCCTCTTCCAGGTATGTTTAGGTCTTCCTACTTTTCGTTCACCCTTGTAGGATTCCACTTCTTCACCTCCTCCATGATCTTCCTCTTCCAGGTATGTTTAGGTCTTCCTACTTTTCGTTCACCCTTGTAGGATTCCACTCCTTCACCTCCTTCATGATCTTCCTCTTCCAGGTGTGTTTAGGTCTTCCTACTTTTCGTTCACCCTTGTAGGATTCCAGTCTAATGCTTACTTCTTTCCACACCTTCGCCTCCTCCAAGATCTTCCTCTTCCAGGTATGTTTAGGTCTTCCTACTATTCGTTCACCCTTGTAGGATTCCTTCACACCTGACCCTTCATTCTTCCTCAAGTTATGTCGTATCCGTCTCCATCTTCTCATTTTTATCTGTTTCTCTATGTCTGTCTCACCGCAGGCTTCCCCGTAATGCAGAGTTACTTATTGTTTCGGGCCTTCTTACACCAATTATTTTTCTTATACAGCGATTTATAAATGTTTGTTATTTGATCTGTCACTTTCCAGGTTTCGCATCATCCGTAGAGCAGTACTGATTTGACATTGCTATTAAATTAAATACGCGAACCTTGGGGTTATTTTTGGAAATATTTTTTTGTTCTTCCAGAGAGGGTGTATAGTTGGACAAACGCCCTATTTGCCTTTTTAATTCGTGTCTTGGCGTCTTCTTGGGGGGGCTCCATCCCCCCTTGTTGCTACTATGCTTCCTGGATAAGTGAACTCACTCAGTGTTTCATGTTTCCTCCTTATATTTTTGTGTTTGTATTTTTTTTTGGCTTAATGTAAAAAGTATGTATTATTTAAATAAAACTAAAAAAAATAATTTACAATATTTCGACGTTTCTGACGTGTTTTGAAAAAATTTCCACCCCCCCCCACCGCCCCGCCCCTAGGGGGTTGGTTGACGTGTTTTACCCCTCCCCACAGAGTTTGTTTCTGGTTCGTAGAGGAACACGTGTACGAAATTTGGTCAAAATCGAAACAGTTTTCATTTTTTTTGGTATTTATTGAAGGTGAATAAATTAGAAACAATTGAAATTAAAAATAAGAAGATAAATTTACGCAGAAGAAAAGGAGTATCTCTAAGAGTTTAGAGAACCTTAGCACGTAATGACATTTAACTTAGCTGAATGGCACAGAAAATTTTTTGCACAGTTCCATGTAAAAAATTTCTTCAAGATATATTTAAATTTGTGAGTGAATAATCGTCCAAATAAGGCTGGAAAATGGATACGATGGTGCAGGTTTCTCCAAATTTATTACAAATATAAATAAAAGTGTTATTTCTATCATTGTCTCAGTTTTTCCAATTAATTACAATAATCTTTGACGTGTCTTACAACGATTGATTAAACGAGTAAAGAATTAATATGTTGAGTTATTTGTTGAAACCCCTCAACTACGTTGGAAAAATGTTTTTTTTTGGAGTGTGTGGACTTCCCGGGCACTATTTAATGTGTGTCGTTTTTTCCTCCGAACAGTTGTTTTTTTTAATTAAGAGAAGGTAATGGCCGTTATCCCTATGATTGTTCTTAATAGGCTGCCTTCTGACGTAGGTTCAATTACGGTTCAATCACGGTTCAATCAGTTCATTAAATTCGTTTTATAGTGAAGGCGGTCTTGTCAGACGTTTCAAATTACTGCCATCGTCAGATCTCGACCATATATATATATATATATATATATATATTTTATGCACGCACGGTTTTAAAACGAGGATCGGATTCGTCTCATTTTTGTTTAATTGATTCCCTTCCCTGCTGGTGTGATAAAGGCCGTGAGAGACCGTCTACGCGTCGTCTATGGAGACCTTGAAGGAGCTGCCTGCTACTGCTGCTTGTGTTTTTTACCCGTCACCTTTCAGGAATGCACGAGGTGTGGTGAGTCATCCATGGAGTCGATAACTTTCTCCACCTACAAGTGTTGTGGAGTCCGTTGGAACTCGTACAGCCGGAAATTAGGCCACGACGCCCTCAACAACACCTTCGATCGCGAGATGTAGCGTTCAATCTCTGACATTGTCTTCAACCAAGGATATTATTATATTAGAGAGCGACGGCTTTCCCGGTGAATCTGTTGTAGATAAAAATTCTCGGGTCTCAACGCGGGTCAATGTTAACACTTAACCTGATGACGATGTGCGGAGCTTGCCGTCGAAACACAACAAATAATTGGCCCGGGTTCACACCCCGAGAATATTATCTACAACGATATTATAATTATTTTTTTTTCAAAATCAATATTTCAAAGACTTTCGGTAATATTCAAATAAATAATCCAAACTCACATAAGTCCTCTATGTAACAATTTATTATAAATTGCAGCTACTACAGTAAAATATGCCAGATGGGCCCTCACGACCATTTTACTGTAGTACCTGAAATTTGTAATAAATTGTTACATAGAGGACTCGTGTTGTTTTTTTATTATTTTGCTAGCTGGGTGCCCGTAATTAAACTCAGCGACATCCATAGCTCCCGGATTTGACTCCAATCTCGGTTGCTTGTACATTATTTTCAATTTTGGTGCAATGTCGTAATTAAAAGAAATTAAATATAGGACAAAAGAAAGCTTCCACAACACTTACACAAATAATTGTCAACCTGTAAATACCTGAACCCCAATGTAATCAGCCAGAGGTTTGAAATATTCACATACCCCTCTCTCTCCAAATACTCTTAGCCCTATGATTTCTTATTATATCATAGCAGTGAATTGCATTTTACTTGCAGACCCTGATAAATAAAGTTAAAAAAAGAAATTCTCAACAGTTCTCACTTGAAATTATTCCCTTTGTCTTTACACATTTACGATCAAATATGTGAAATTATAATTATGTGCACACATTCAAGAATCTCACGTGCATTTTTAAAATCAAATCTATTAAATTATAATCCTCCAGCGCTATTGGTCAAAATCTTGGTCCAGTTATTTAAAAGAAAATTAGTTCCACGGATTGTGTAACATTTCATGTTGATTTTTATTATCATTCGATCTGGCATAGCTGAATATTATTATAATTTTATTCAATCAAAATATTTCTGCTTTACTTCTTTACAAAATAAGTTACTATTTTGTTGATGCGCAGTCGCGTAGTGACGTCTCTCTCTCTCTCTCTCTCTCTGTATATATGTGTGTGTGTGTGACGTCACGGTCTCTTGGCACGCGCAGTAATTAAACCCAAAATGATCGTACTTTTTAATTATAATTCTTCCAATCTTTATGCTAGGAGTTGCTCACGCCCCCCCCCCCAATCGTACCACTTCTCGGGTTTTGAAGAATATGTGTACCAATTTTTGTTCCAATCTGTGCACGCGTTTAAATTTGTATAGAAATTAATATAAATACAGACATACATACATACAAATATACATCCATTTCATTATATATATTATTATATATTATATATATATATATATATATATATATGGTAACTCAAGTAATAATTATCTCTTCTTTCCTTCTTTGTCTCTCCTCAATATCTATAATTCGTCTCCTGTTTGTCCCTCTATCCTGTTTGACTCTCTCTCTCTATTCCCTTTCTTTACATACTTTGTTTCCTTTTTACGTATATGGTAACTTATCTCCTGTACTTCCGGCTACGACCTTCTTGTGGCCTCACCCTCAAATTGCTGATATCAGCAAAAGGCTCGTTTCCAAATGTGTCTATTTTTACAGAAAGCTTTTCAGCGACCCACAAGTCTAGTCTTTTGTCTCACCGCCCCTGGATTACTGACTGCCATCCACACAATATCTCGTCGTCATCAGGCAGCTCCGATTACTAATTCACAAATATTACAATCGAATACCGAGAAAACGGCCAAGATTTTTCCGATTGTCAGAAAGACTTCAAGAATGCAAGTGTTTTGGTATTATTATTTTTCTTTTATCGTTTTTATGTCAGTGTCTTCTACAAGAACGAATGTTGCTGATTGTGGTCTGAGTGGGACGTGCCTTCTTTCAAGGTTTTCAGAGAGTCTTAAATATAATTTAACGATTAACGACACTCACATTTTTATTTTAGTTTCTAATTAACTGGTCCAACTATTAAAATAAACATTTATTCGATGACGTTTCTTCATAAAGTTTATTTTTTTTCGGACAGCCAGTTAGCTATATTTTTTTACGATTTAAAATTCTCTTTGAACTTGAAGGAGTGCCGTGTTGGTGTATATTAAGGTTGCCGATTACAACATGGCGTAAACTTCGCTCATCAACATACATATAAGAGCTTTGCGAAACAACGAGCGGAACGTGATCTAAGGAACGTCACGTTTTCACATCAAACACTTCCTGTCACTCAAGTGCGCATCAACAACATTTACCTGCGATGTTGCTATGCAGAGGAATTTCTGTATTATTTCGATTTGAGTTCAAAGAAGAAAAGTGGTTTTTAGGCTTTGGAATAACACGCAAGTATGATCCTAGTTACATTTCTTCAGTTGTTAGATCCGAATACATCTTCCGCATTGATGAACTTCCTTGAGAAAGTAACCAAAACTATGGTATGGATTTCTTTTGTTTTAGTTACAACCGACTGTGTTGCTTTTTCTCTCGCGTAGTACGTAAGGAACATCTTTAATTTAGTTTTATTTCCTCTGGTTATTAATCGACGAGCGACGTCGTAGAGACATGATTTTGGATAACTTAAATTTATTAGTCGTAGTTTCAAGTCACCGTCGGACTTTCGTGGTGCTGCAAGGCACAAAGAACGAAATAACAAAAAATAATATCTGTTGTTAAATAAAGATTTTTTTTTATATTGGGAGTCGTGGTCACAAATTTTAAAAATCGATACGAGAACCATAAAAAAATATCATTCTTAAACAAATCGATAAGCGATTGGAATAATTTACCTGTAGCACTGTTTCAGGATAATCTTATAATATTACAGCAACACGATGGTTTAAATATTGAAGCTGCCTATGAGGGCTATTCTCTCGCAGGCATAACCTTGTAGGGGACACAGTAAGGGGTTACCTTTGGGGATGCCTTCTCCTCTCTCCGATTTTGAACTAAGATTCCAACAAGCTGAGGCACCTCGGCCTGTCTTCTGAGGTGTATGTTCCGGGGTCACAGACCTTGGGCCTACGGTGAGAGTTGTTCGCTGTTCCTATTGGAACAGTTGGCCATCTGCCTCCTAAACTGGTCGAGGCACGGAGAGGGGAATGCTGCGTCCCCACAGAAAACCCCTCTCCCGCCATCTAGGGAAGAGCGTGGGACAAGCACCCAATGCCCGACCTACCTGATGCAGGTTTTTCTATGGTTTGTCCTGCATTACTTTTAGGCGAATGCCGGGTAGGATCCTTAAAATATAGCCCGGGGGCCCTAGTTAACCCTTGGCTACCTTCCTCTACCCTTCCGCATCCCCCCTTTCAAATCCCTTCCTATGCTATTAAAGGGGAGTTTCCACCATGTGGATTACCCTCATGTAGCCTGTTACCCTAATAAATAAGGTTTTAAATATAATCTGAATAGATTCGTGTAGTGAATATTTTTTTTCTTCCCCCCTCTAAATTTTTAAGACTTTTTATAACAATATAATATTATTTATTTATATATTTGTTCTCAGATTTCAACAGGGTTTCGTTCCATTCGCCTCAAATTATATACATGCATGTTAATTTATCAAAAAAACTAATATATCACTCTTTAAAAATGAAAGCTCAATCCTATTTTATTTTAAATGTAAATACGATACATTATTATCACGTCTCTACTTATTTATTTATTTATGTGCTTTTATATTTTCACAGTGTATTATTTTTCTTTTAATTCATATTTATTTTTAACGTTCTAAATTATCCCAAAATACATTTTTGTAATTTATTTTTTGAAGTTCTTAATGCTTAATAATTATAATTATTTTTTCAGGTAAAGGCTCCTCCTCACAATTCCTCAATTTAATGTCTTTATAGGTAAGAGCGGTATTTTTTTTTATTTGATTATTATTTTTCTATTAATTTACTAATTTTTTTTGGGGGGGGGGTTGAATTGGACCTGACGACTAAATTATTTCAAAATTTTGTGTTTTGGAAAATGGATTTTTGTTTTAGTATAAAAATTGAACTCAAGGAAGCAAAGAAACAGTCTCCAGGGGGTGTATTAAAAAACATAGATACGAAATTTACGGTTGCAAGACAATAAAACAATAAATTGACGACCAGTATAACGAACGTAAAAGCGGAAATAAATTTTGAACAATAAAAATTTGAAGAAAAGATAATTGTAGACGTTCCGATCCTTGTCAACACGATCGCCTGACTTCTAGAGATGTAGCCAAAGTTACAACACTTTACCCAAAGAAAATGAATATCAAGATAAAATTAACAAAGATTGTTTGATAAGTTATCATAAATACAGTATAAATGAAAAGTGACCGGTTTAACGCTTAAAAAAAATTTGTTGGTCTTTTTATTATGTAGCATTACTGAAACTAACCTAAAATAGAATAATAGTGTTATCAAAATTGAAAGAATCATTAATCCATGTTTCGTAATAGGTGAATGTTTATAAAGGGAAGTTTTGCATTGTTTATAAGTTCCTTAAATCCTGCTACTAATTCTATAAACAACAAAATGTTAGTGGCAATAATTGCTCAATTTGTTATATGGGCCAGACCAAACGATCTTCAATTTCAGGTTTTTTAATTCTAGGTTGCAATCTAAAATGACCACCTAAAAATACATTCTCAGATTTCAAAACATTAATCATTCTTTCAATTTTGATAACACTAAAACTATAGCATACAAGTCATCACAGATAATGGTGGCACATGCCGATGACGTGGTGGTGATAATATCAATAACAACTGAAGCAGCAGAGGAGGCAGATAAAGAAACATGCTAAAACGGTTGGTCGAGAAATAAACTTTTTTAAAAAAAGATGATTCAGTCGCGCAGGCAATTTGGGGAAAAAAAGGATGGATGGATATAGATGGAGATGAGATAAAAAACAGCGGTGACTTTATATATATGGGATCCAAATTCCACAAAGATGGACAAGAACGGAATGAAATCAGGAGAAGAATGAACTTGGTAAATAAATCACTACTACCAGCTTTCAAACTAAGAATAAATGAGGATATATAAAGCCATGATTAGGCCAATACTATATTATGGAAGTGAGGGCTGGACGCTAAACAAGAAAGAAGGAGATAGCGATTAACATCTTTGAAAGAAAGATCCTAAGAAGAATTTGAGGCCCAAATAAATGAAAATGGATATAATAAGGAAATATATGACATATATAAAGAACCAAGCATCGCAACAGCTATTATATTAAAGAGAATGGAATGGACATGACACGTGCAACGCATGGGAAAGGAAAGGAAAGGCAATATACAATGATATGGGAGGTAAAAGGACGGAACAGATGGAGAGACGAAGTAGAGAAGGACATAAAAAGGATGATGGATTTGAGGAACTGGAGGAGAATAGCTTTTTACAGAGAACTTTGGAGGAAGCTACTACTGGAGGTCGATATCGGGCTGTGGAACCATAGAAGAAGAAGAAGTATTCTAGATGAGGAACTAATTTTGATGAAAGGTTAATCTCAGAAATTTCCTTTAAATGATGAAAAAGGACACTTGTAATTTAAACTGTATTTATGACGGCTTATTAAATAATCTTTGTTAATTTATATCTTGTATTCGAACTCTTTGTAAACATTTGCAACTTTGGCCGTATCATTTCAGACTGTGTATAGTATTGACGAGGATCACAACAGTTGATTTGTCGTTCTAGATTGTTTTCTGTGATACTGGTCGTAAATTTCTTGTGTTTTATTTATTTATTTTTTTAAAAAAGATGTCCACTAGTGAAGCTTTCGATTTTATGTCATATTAAGCCTACATGAAAATATAATTTACAATAACCACTCGATAGGAATAGTCTTTTTAGAGGTTTACGATCCTTAAGCGTAGATCATTTACTCTACGGAAATATGTAGAGGTTATGAAGAGGACTGGTTTGACGTTAACTGAAGATATAACAATTTTCTTTCATTTAAAAACTACAATACTATTTTAAGTGAGATTTACGTTATTTAACTAAGGCTGGTAAACGTGTGAAAAAAAAAATTCTCGCTAATAATTCAAGACAAGGCAGTTTAACCAGCGTCAGGTCGATCTTTAGTGTGTCTAGCCTGCATTAGTACCTTGATAGTTGCAAGTGTGATTCACACGACGGTTCTGCAATTTATTTCCGTCGCGGTGTTGGGCACTGTTCTCTTTTTCTTCTTATTCTTCACGCTAACGATCTTCACTGACCGAAAATGACTTCAATTAAGTCGAATTGAAGAACCTCATTAACGTTCGAGATGATGTTATTTCCATGGTTTCAATGAACTCCCCTTCTCAGTCTCTCTAATGAATTGCTTTTATTTTTTTAAAAAAAGGGGAACGGCTGAATAGAGATTCATAAAAGAATCTCTCTATTTTTTTTTCGCAAACTTTGTAGAAAATTAATCCACATCGCCCATTTTCGCTCAATGTTCTAATAAGCGAAAAAGTTTGTGTCGCAGAGTCTTTTGAAACTTTTTCTTTTTCTGCGGATAATTCTACAGCGGAGTTTGCTGCGTAATACGAATCGTGATGGTAAGATATTGTCTTTAACTTTGGACTTAATACAATTAGTGTTCCAAGGGGAAATACGAAGACGACAAATTTTATGTGTAAATTATAACAAGGTTAATGACATATATAAAATTATTTAACTATTACGGGTGATAAAATAGTGAAAAACAGACAAGATTAGGCGTCATAAATAAATAGTATTTTTAGGGTAATCCACATGGTGGCAACTCCCCTTTAATAGCGTAGGAAGGGATTTGAAACGGGGGACGCGGAAGGGTAAAGGAAGGTAGCCAAGGGTTACTAGGGCCCCCGGGCTATATTTTAAGGATCCTACCCAGCATTCGCCTAAAAGTAATGCAGGAAAACCCTGGAAAACCCTGCATCAGGTAGGTCGGGCATTGGGTACTTGTCCCACGCCCTTCCGATAGCAGGAGAGGAGTTTGCTGTGGGGACGCAGCATTCCCTTCTCCGTGCCTCGACCAGTTTAGGAGGCAGCTGGCCGACTATTCCAATGGGAATAGCGAACAACTCTTACCGTATGCCCAAGGTCTGTTAGCCCGGGACGTACACCTCTCAAAACAGGCCAAGGTGCCTTGGGGTGGTGGGAACCTTAGTTCAAAAACGGAGAGGAAAACGCATACTTAAAGGTAGCCCCCTTCGTATCTCTCCTACAAGGTTCTGCCTGCGAGAGAATAGCCCTCGCAGGTTTTCCCCAGTTTTCGGGATTGGGCATAAATAAATAGTTTTCCTCGGGTGTAGAAATAAAATTAGTACGTGATATTTAAAGAGAGAGAAAAAAATCTCGTTGCACAATTCGAGGGACGTTAAAAAAAAGCTTATAATATTTAATATAATCTGGAAATTATCATCTGATAAATAAATAATTCAGAAAAATTTATTAATTAATAAAACCGTATTCCCCCCCCCCAAAAAAAAAAATCAGTACATACGACGTTTCGTCCACAATTTTGGGAGTCTTCAGGTAAACACGTGTCCAAATAGATATTTTTTATATGATAAATTAGAAAATGTAAATTCGACCAACACACAGATAAATTTGTAATACAGTGCTTGAATTTAAATCCGTTAAAATATAAATTAAACAGACTTACAGTGTTGCAGGTATGCATATATATATATATATATATATATATATATATATATATATGCTGAATTAGAGGAAATATGAATTGAGAGTCATTGACTGAGGCCTATAACGGTTGTGTGTGTGTGTGTTTTTAAGTAGAGTGCAGTGGTAAGCTGCGTAACATATATATTTTTTTAACCTGAAGAAGTCCCGTAACTGTGGACGAAACGTCGTAAGGTCTGATTTTTTTTTTCGGTTTTATTATTATTGATATTTCTTTTTCTGACATATTGGCTGAATGTTTATTTACCAAAAATAGAATTTGTTTAATCCGTTTCGTGTTCCTGACGAGATTATTCTTGTGGCGTCTACGGTCGTCGCCGCTCTGGTTTCTCTACTTCTACCTCCACTGCCTTCTTCTTTTTTATATCAAAATTTTTTAAATCAAATTTTACTGAAGTCAACAAACGTCCCCCTGTCGTAAACCCCGTTCCGGCTATTTTCAACAATCGTTTAGTTTCGGATTACTTGTCTCTCTCACTACGTACTGAAATTCAGGCTTTCCTTTTGTCGGCTTTTTTTTTTCCAAAACAAAAGAGTCGAAACATTTGATTACAGTTGTTGTTGAGTTTTCCGTAAGCTTATTAACAATTCGGCTGGTTTTCTCCCGCTAAAAGTCCGAACCCCTACGTTCGTTACACTTCGTATAAGTATAGCGGCGGCTAAAATTATTTTTTTTAAAAAAAATATATATAATGAGAAAAGTTTTTATCACAACTTTTAGATCTCACCTTCTGCTTATCCTCTCTGATTTTGGGGTGAAATGGTAATTTTTAATCATGAAATTAAAAAATAAATAAAACCTCTGTTTTTAAAAGTATAAAAATTAGATAAATAAATAAACCAAATAACCAAAGAGGTAAATTATTTTTTCAACGAGAAATGGGATAATATAATGATAAAAAAATCGTTGAAAGGAACCATATGACAAAAATTATAGCAAAAGAAGAAAGTAAGTGAAAAAAAAAATACCACGGTTCTGCTATTCTTGTTACTTTCGTCAGGTGATTCAAGAGACGCAGGCGGGAGGGGAAAAAAATCATATTTTTACCTTCACTTTACATTTTGTCACGTGGTTTGTGAATAGCGTCGTTCTTACCGCTCTTGCTGTTTCTCTAATCACCTGACGATAGCAACAAGCCTTGCGGAATTTTTTTTTGTGGTCTTTATCTACTACGTTTTTTGTTTCTGTTTTGTTGGCTGCCTTTTTTTAAAAATCTATTTATTATAAATAATATTAATTTTTTTCTTTTTTCAGACACTGTCCTCAAATTGTTCTCCGAAACACTTCAATATTCCGATTGGTAACTGTTAAAATCAAAACTAATTTGCGATTCTCTTAGCAAGGAGAAGAAAATATATTTTTTTTTCGGACCCTCGATTTACAATTAATAAACATGAAATATTAAATTATTTGGCTGTGGAAGACATCCAGAGCGTGATTTAAACCGTCAAAATTTTATTTCCTGCGGAATGATAAACTCCCAGAAGATTTGCTGCCGTTGTTCTCTTTTACTATCGCAGAATCAGTAAAACTGTTCTATATATATATTTTTCCCCCCCGTGTTTCTACGTTATGTTATGTTTTTTTCGGTCATTAAATTCAAGGGAAGCAAATAATAGAGATTACATTGAAATGGTTATTTTTTGGGGGGTGGGGGAGAAGTGATATACATAATATATTCTCTGCAGTGTGTTTGAATCTGCATGTTAATCTCGAAATAACCGCTTGATGGAACTTTTTAACGACTCGTCGAGACTCAAAAAAGGCGTTTCCGCAGGCACGTGCTTCAAGTGATTCTAGTTTCAAGTAATTGAAGTTTTGTAATTACCATTTATTTGCGAGTGGCAGATTAGACATTGAAAGGGGTAGGGGTAGGGGTGGAAGGATATCAATTAACTCCCATACATATTTATTAACACCGGGGGATAATTGCGTGTCATTCGCATCCTTGCACACAAACAAACAAAAATCTCCAGGCTCGGAAATGGATCGAACTATTTTCTTACGCGCTGTTACGCCTGAAGAGGAATTTTTGTATTATTTCGAAATGTTTTTATGGAGTCCAAAGAAGAAAAGTGGTTTTTAGGCTTTGGAATAACACGCAAGTGTGATCCTAGTTACATTTCTTGTGTGGTTAGATCCGAATACATCTTCCGCATTGATGAACTTCCTTGAGAAAGTAACCAAAACTATGGTTCGGATTTCTTTTGTTTTAGTTACAAGCGACTGTGTTGCTTTTGTTCTCGCGTATTACGTAAGGAATATCTTTAATTTAGTTTTATTTCCTCTGGTTATTAATCGACGAGCGACTTCATAAACACATGATTTTGGATAACTTAAATTTATTAGTCGTAGTTTCAAGGTACCACCGTAGGACTTTCGTTGTGGTGATGTAAGGCACAAATTTTATGCGTGAGACAGTAGGAAAGAACACAAAATAATAATATCTATTGTTAAATAAAGCATAAAGCAATTTTTTTTTATATTGGGAGACGTGGTCACAAATTTTAAAATACTAAACGAGAACCATAAAAAAAATATTATTCTTAAACAAATCGATAAGCGATTGGAATAACTTACCCGCGGCACTGTTCCAGGATAATCTCATAATATTACAGGAACACGAAGGTTTAAATATTGAAGCTGCCTATGAGGGCTATTCTCTCGTAGGCAGAACCTTGTAGGGGAGACGTAAGGGGCTATCTTTGGGGATGCCTTCTCCGGGCTATTCTCTCGCAGGCAATACCTTCTCGCCGGAAGAACCTTTTAGGAGTGATACAAAGGGGCTCCCTTTGGGTATGCCTTTTCCTCTCCGTTTTTGAACTAAGGTTCCCACAAGCTGAGGCATCTCGGCCTGTTCTGAGAGGTGTATGTTCCGGGGTCACAGACCTTGGGCATACGGTAAGAGTAGTCCGCTATTCCCATTGGAATAGTCGGCCAGCTGCCTATTAAAATGGTGGAGGCTCGGAGAAGGGAATGCTGCGTCCCCACAGCAAACTCCTCTCCCGCTATCGGAAGGGCGTGGGACAAGTACCCAATGCCCGACCTACCTGATGCAGGTTTTTCTGGGGTTTGTACTTTTCGGCGAATTGCCAGGTAGGATCCTTAAACCATAGCCCGGGGGCCCTAGTTATCCCTTGGCTACCTTACTATACCTTTCCGCATCCCCCCTTTCAAATCCCTTACTATGCTATTAAAGGGGAGTTGCCCTCATGTGAAGTTTTAATATAATATTAATAGATTCGTTAAGTGAATATTTTTTTTTATTCCCCCCCTCCAGATTTTTAAGACTTTTTATAACGATATAATATTATTTATTTATATATTTGTTCTCAGATTTCAACAGAGTTGCGTTCCATTCACCTCAAATTATATACATACATGTAAATTTATCAAAAAAACTAATATATCACTCTTTAAAAATGAAAGCTCAATCCTATTTTATTTTAAATGTAAATACGATACATTATTATCACTTCTCTACTTATTTATTTTCACAGTGTATTATTTTTCTTTCAATTCATAATTAATTTTAACGTCCTAAATTATCCCAAAAATTCATTTTTGAAATTTATTTTTTGAAGTTCTTAAAGCTTAATAATTATAATTATTTTTTCAGGTAAAGGCTCCTCCTCACAATTCCTCAATTTAATGTCGTTATAGGTAAGAGCCGTGATATTTTTATTTAATTATTATTTTTTTTATTAAAATACTACCAATTTTTTTTGGTTGAACTGTTCCATGGGTGGGGCTTTTCTAGCATAATTAAATTAGTTGTAGATTTTATTTCGTCAGCAGTTAAGTACTTGTCGATTTAAGCCTGAGGAGCTTTGGGAATTGCAATATGGATAACTTGATTGCCACGTGTGCACGGTGGGTGATTTCGGAGATGTTTGCGTGATGAACTGTGTTATGGAGGGGCTTTGATGAGGTTGACGAAGCCCGCGGCTGTAGGGGAATAGGCAGGGGTACCAACCTGCAAATTAATATTGCCTTCCGTCGTTCAGTCGATTACGAGTCTGAATAGAAATTGTTTTTTGAAACTGCGCGTGGCTAACTTAAAATGTTTTTAACGGTTCAGTTTGTTCGTTAAGGTTATTAAAACTTTTCTTCTTCTTATTATTATTGTACTAATTAATCACAGTCTTTGGCTGGTGTTGTTTCTTCACGGTTACGCTTCTCATCCAAGGAACTGGGATCGTGAAGATATCTTCGTGGTAAAATATGTCCTGTTCCATGCAGCGTTGCTTTTTTACAGCTGGACAGTTGCAACCAACTTAAAAACTCCGATAACTCCCTGCATGTTTGAAGGCTGCTTGATGGTATTTCTGCAAGATCAACAACAATTATGGTTATTATAGCGGCCATCTTTTCCTAGATCCTGTGCAATTTCAATTAGAAGGTCTTTGAGCCGCGTAATGTTTTTTCTTTGAGCCGAATGTCTCTTGACACTGCTGTATCTATAATCATCCAGTGATGGTGTTTTCTCGACCACGGTGATGTCGTCGGTTGTGTTGTGCTCCTCCAAGAGGTGGTCCGTTTGGATTCCAAAGTCCCTCAGGATCATTTTCTCTTGATTATGCAGTTTTGTTGATTGCAAACCTGTACCTTTTTCATCTGAGTGTTCACCTTGGTGGTCGGTTTTCTGGGATCTTTTTTCATCCACTTAATCAGGGATTCAACAGTTACTTGATCATCTTTGCACAGATGTAATTTTCTACCCTTGGCTGTTGTTAATTCTAGCCTTCATTGGCTTTTGTTCTTAAGTGCTTGATCTTGAACTGCCAATAGGAGACCCTTTCTTTTATTTCCCTTGAGTGTCCCCCCCTTTTTTTTAACCGTTGCCACGTTTCTTTATTTTTAGCATTTTTCATGCATGTTTTTTCAAGCGTTGTCCGTAAAGTTCCTCGTTCCTCCACCTTTCTGTTCTGTTCTTGGCCGTCTGCTCATTGTAGTCTTTCTTTGTTTCATTACATATTTTATAGCACCTTTTCTGGCCACTTCATTCACATATTCTTCCAAAGATCTTACTTCCTCTTCTACTGATTTTTGTACTTGGACCATTCCTCGTCCGCCTTTTCTGTGTGCTAAATCTGTCTACGTCTCACCTTCAGAATTCCACGTGCCAAAAATTTTCTTTGTTACTTAATAATAATAATAATAATAATTCAAAAACGGTAATTTTTGGAACTGCAAATTTATAACGGGCTTGTATGTTTTTTTTGTTTTTTACTTTCTCGCCACATTTTTTTTATTTCATCTTTATTCGTTCGCTTGCATTGAAAAGTTATCTGACTTTACGGTTTAAGGATTTTGTGTCGAAAATCCTTCAAAAGTTGGATTTTGTTGCCGAAGGTGGTCGAAGAAAAAAAAATTATTTTATAAATTTTATGGTACAAATTTATCTGTTATTAAAATTTAATTAATTATATGCATATATTATTATTACGAATATATATTTATGTGTAGCGCTCTTTTAATTTCTTTGGAAGTAGACCGCACTGAAAGGACGTAAATTATAATAATATATAGCTTCTGTACTATATAAATTAATTAAATAACTCTCAAGTCCGTTAAAACTCAGGACCTTTTAATTTTTCTAAATGTAATGATGTTAACAACAATAATACAACCACGATACTGCTTCTGGTTTCAGCGATAATATATTTTCTCGCTGAGCGCGTGTAACATCTGTGACGCGTTAACTCAACTGTTGCCAACATTGATTGTAATTCCGCTACAAACACACTATTATTATATGCTGACAAGTGAATAACATTTGCCATATGCGTGACGGGAGGTCTATTTTAATTAAAATCGAAGTATAAAAAATTCGTTAATCGAAAAAATCACATCCTTGCGTATATATATATATATATATATATATATATTGTAATAATCATAAATTAGGGGTTAATTAAAAGAAAAGATTATCAAAAATTAACAAATAAAATAATTTGTTATTTTATTCACTTGTGGCTTCCAAAATTAAAACAAGTACAATCAAATTAAGATCTCTTCTCTCAGGGTCACAACTGAGTTTGATGTTTAACAGAAAAGTGATTTATAAAGTAATTATCATTTCAAACATAAAAATTCACCTAAAATAATATGACGATAGAATGAAAGAAAGCTAAATGTAAAGAAACTGAACGAAATCTGACTATTACCTTTCTAATTATCGTTTACAATATTTTATATCAAAGTTTTGGTTACTCACGTAATGTCCGTCTGGCACCAGGTCTTTCTTTTGTAGCTTCAACACTACACTACACTAAAAATGCAAATTTTTACACTGATTCTAACTTCCTCGCAGATTTTACACACAAACGGTCAAAGTGCACGTCCTCAGCTATCAGGAACCTCGGTTGTCGTCTCTCCTTTCTGGTCAGCTGGCCGTTGCCGGATCCCTCAATGCGAAGATTGTTCAATTTGTGAAGCAAACTCCTGCTTCCATACAGGAGCTCGTGATTTGTAGTTAATATTTGCAGACTTTACTTATCATATGCAGGGTCCAGACTTTAACTACTTCCTTCTCGTCGCAGATTTTAGGCATTTAGTTTCTCCTTGCTCGACCCAACTGCCACGTATCTAGGCGAAGACTTTTTACTGTTTCGTCCTCTCTCGACCCAGGCTCCGTACTGACTGAATTCCTTTCGCGGGCGCATACCCATTTCGGCTTTCCGCCAAAGGAAAAAAACTCTCCGCCATTGTTGCTTTGATAGCTCATGCCGCTACAATTCAACTTATTCGTTACAATTCAAATTATACCTAATCAATTTAATGGCCTAATTAACTATTGCTACAATATATACATATATATATATATATATATATATATATATATATATATATATATATTGCAATGAACAAAAGGTTGGCTTTAATTAAATGAAAAACTTATTAACAATTAACAAACAAAAATTATTTATTTTATTTTGTGGCAATAAAAGATAATTACAAACAAAATTTGAGATCTTCTTCTCTCAGGGCCTCTACTGGGTTTGATAATAAACACAAAAAAAAATTTAAAATCTTATTAACAAAACAGTTCACAATTTACCTAAACAATATGTCGATAGAATGGAAAAAATTAAGAAGTAAAGAAATTAACTTTGATTGACAATTAAAAGAGAACGAAATCTGACGTTATCCTTTAATTAGCGTTTACAATATTATTCAAAATTATGTTACTTACGGACCGTCGGTCTGGTACCAGAACAATCAATTTTACCTCGTTAGGACACTTTTACTCTCTTTAATTATTTAATATCAGGCCTTGGTTTTCACTGATTCTACACTTCACTTTAAAATTTGGCAAGATTGTCTGTTTTCCGTTGACTGCTCCGCTCCACAGTAATTTAACAATGTTCTCCTGGATTAATTCCTCCACGAAGATTTTAGAAAGTTCTATTCTGACATAAACTTTTCTTAATTTCCAATATTTGCGCTGCAGTACTTCCGTGAATGTTTTACTTTTTATTAATTCACAACTTTAACTGGTAATACATTAACGACGTCTAGTCACTGCTCAAGTTTTATTACTTGTTCTGCTCCTCGTAATGTCCCGCCGCCAACTAACTATCCTAGTGCTCTCGAGTCTGAGCGCGCATACGCCATTTTTGACTTTTCGACAAAGCAAGTGAGCTCGCTTCTCCATTGTTGCTTTGTTCGATCAGACCGATATAATGGATTTATCAAACAATTCAAATTTTATGTCCAAACAATTAATGGCCTAATTAACTATTGCTACAATATATATATATATATTTGAATTTAGGTTTACAATCTTTAAACCGGGAGCTTGTTAAATATATTAATACCATTTTAAAATGACCTTCTTTCTGCGCTGATTTTCAAAGGTTTAGTATTAAAATTGTGCACATCTGATGTAAGTCGTTTGAATACGTAGTGATTACTTCTCCAGAACCAGCGTTAGTGATTGCACGTTTATCCTAAAGAGAGCATATTGAAGCATCCTCAATTACGACATCCTCTTCCTCCAGATGAAAGGCGATAGCGTCATCTCCTCAAACGTCATCGGACGGAGATAAATGACGTCATGCATGAATCGGAATAGTTTTCTCGTAGTACCAGCAAATTTTAGCTCATAGTTTCCGTTAAATAATCATTACTGTGACATCTTCTGTAAAGTAAAAAATATATAAAAGACCATGTTATATTCACGAATTATATTAAAATTTACCACTCTTATTTATTTAAAGGACTGTCGTATAGTTCATACACACTATGAGGTCGACTTTCAAGTCCCAGAGATTCTTTTATTTCGTCCACCATTTTTTATTTTTGGTATGGTAGCACGCTGAGTAGAGCAAAGAGTTCAAATCCATGCCGGATTTTTTTTCCTCTGCGTAACTTGTGCGAAATAAAAATCCCCAGACACATTTCCCCCAAATTTATTTATTCCCGTGTTGTATAATTCTTACTACGTAATAAATGAAAATTTACAGTATCTTCCTTTAAAGTAATCTTGCCATACGACTATTAATAAATTTCCACAGAGGCTCATACATCGAAAAAAAATTCTCATTATAATAATATAATAATAATAAAATTAAAAAAAAGTCGCTCGTTGCTATAAATATTTTTATGTGCGGAAGCACGTTGTTGATCGTTCCGTACTCTCATAATTACTGTATGGCCAGGTTTGAAGCTCACTGACCCGGCAGTGCCGCCAACTGTATCATGATGTCACTACACATTTCAATACTTTGCGTTGTTTTTTTTAATTCCGGTAACTTATATAAGTTCTGTGGCAGACAAAATAAGTTGTTTTGCCTTCAGCATCAAAGAAGATGACGAAAGCTTCTGTAAATAATTTTAACGTATGTATATCTTATATCTATGAAATTTTATTGACAGGATTAAGGTTAATTTTAACATTTAATTGCTTTAAAATGATTATAGATAATTATTTTTTTTAAAATTTTCTGTTTAAATTCCAAATTACAGGCACAAAATGTAGTCCTCATTTTTTTTATATATTAACCATGACACGATATTTCGAGTTGCATTCGCCATTATAATTCTGTAAAACTATAAATTATATGTATATAAATCGTTGTGAAACTCTTAATGTTTATTTGTCGGGACAAAATTAAATTTCTTGACCATGTTATTTATGCAATGAACAATGTGTTTAGTTTTAAAGGTCGAAGGTGAATTTAGAATTAATAAAAAAAAATACCTCTGGGGTTTTCCACCCCTGGGTAATGTCGGTAAAAAAGCGACGTTTCCAGGCAGTGACAGCCCCTGGTCGAAACGTCGCATTTTTACTGTGATTCCTCTGGTGGGAAAACCTGAGAAGCTTTTCTTAATTAATATTTTTGTTTTCACAGTAGCCGTGTAAATAATTAATTAGTAAAATAATAAAATATAAATCGACATAGTTAAAAGTATATTTATAGGAGAAAGAAGTAGCCAAGTGACTGACAAAATTAATTTTCAGTCACTTAATTCAGCTGATTATTTTTATAATTACGTAATTAATTATTATGGCTCGACAGCCCATTGAGAGCCTTGGCCTCCTACCACGACAACTGTCAGACTGGTCACCTTAAATGACACTTTCTGGATTTAGGGAGTGACACGTGGTCAGCCTGTGTCGATTCTTCCTCAGACTTGTAATTAATTATTATGTATACTGTGGTAATTAAAAGGTAATAAGTAATTAATAAACAAAAACGAATTGTTAGCGGCAGAAAGCACACAAGAATGGGCAATAATGCCACAGGTTTGGGGTATTGTAGGCTGCTGGTTCGCTGGAAGCAAGGTGTGCGCCAGTCTTCGTAGGAATATAGTAGAGTCTTCGTAGTAATATAGCAGAGAGCAGTTGTCGTAGAAAGACTGCTGTGGACGGACGAAGAGTAAAATATTGAGAAAGAGTCCAGAGACTGGTAGTAGAACAGTTTTGTTATAAGTTGCAGTCTGCGAAATAAATATCCAAATATCCATCGATAAACATTTTGAGTGGAGAAGTCTAATTTATTCTATTCTCTAAATTAGACCATTGTTTCGATTTTTGGGAGACCAGACAACTGAATCCAGCGTCCAGCGTCGCAACGAGTGAATAACATTTCCTTAACATCCGGAGAACAAACATTTGGCAAACTAAATAAGAGGTAATTAGAGTCAGTGTGAGAAATGGCCTGGTATAAACTGTAATGTGTGTGTGTGTGTGTGTGTAAGTGAATGAACGAGCCAAATTGCCCTGATTACCAGAAACTGTAAGTTACAATTTCACTGAATTCGTATTTGTAAACCATTAAGTAAAGGTAATTATCGTCAGATTTCGAGTGTCGTTTAGAATTTAAAGTTAACATTTTATGTGTTATGTTTGCATTGTAAATAATACATTGATGAAGTAGGCCCATAATAGCTTCTTAATAATTTTTATTTATTTATTTTAGAGCAAAAGGCTACATGAGGGTAATCCACGTTGGGCAACTCCCCTTTAATAGCATAGGAAGGGATTCGAAAGGGGGGATGCGGAAGGGTAGAGGAAGGTAGCCAAGGGTTAACTAGGGCCCCCGGGCTATATTTTAAGGATCCTAACTGGCATTCGCCTAAAGAAATGCAGGGAAAACCCTAGAAAACCCTGCATCAGGTAGGTCGGGCATTGAGTACTTGTCCCACGCCCTTCCGATAGCGGGAGAGGAGTTTACTGTGGGGACGCAGCATTCCCTTCTCTGTGCCTCGACCAGTTTAGGAGGCAGCTGGACGACTATTCCAATGGGAATAGCGGACAAATCTTACCGTATGCCCAAGGTCTGTGACCCCGGAACATACACCTCTCAAAACAGACCGAGGTGCCTCGGCATGTGGGAACCTTAATTGTTAACTAATAATTTATTTATTAAAGGCCCAGTAAACGACCCTGAGAAAGAGGAAATTTGGATTGTAAAATATTAATTAATAATATAAAATTGAAAGTTAATTTTCGATAACTGTTGTAAAAATTTCCTTTGTTAACTCTTGTAAATTTAATTATTGGTGCATTAATAAAATTAATTTTGTTTGTTTATTTTTTAAAAAAATCTTAAATTATTATTAAATCATCTTCTAATTTTAATATTTAAATTAATGCATTACTGTGGCGATTTAACCTTTAATTCGTTAGTGATTACCACAAATTGGCACCTAGACGTGAGGCTAACTGTCATTTTATCATTTAAAACCAATTGAAAATTATCTGACATTATTAAAGTGAAATGACAAATTTTAATGGCCTTATAGGTCGGAAATATAAAGTTTAATTAATAATAACCATTCGTTTTTCTCATAAAATTTAGTTATAAACGGCGTTTCGTCCCAGAATTAAGTCATTTTCGGGTTATGACAAAGAATTAGGAGAAGGTTAGAAGAAAATAATTTTATCTACGCTTTGGTGTGGTAAAAAAATAAAATAGTAATATTAAAAAAAATTGTTTTTTCGGCGATTTACAATTTTCGTCCCCCTTTTTCCTTCTGGTAATCGGCAAGAAAGGCTGTTTCTAATTATTACCGAAAGGATGGCAGACTTTTCGATGGAAGAGTTACAGCAGCAGCAGCGGCAATTAAAAGAAGTGGAGGAGACAACGTCGTCTCGTCTAGAGGGTGCGAGGGTAATTTCTCTGATTCGGGTTTTTGGACGGGTCGCTTAGTTTCTATTTTTGCCAGCGTTAATGTGAAGTCACTTGATGCGCCCCCCCCCCCCTGAAATACATGTGTTTGCTTCCTCTGGCGGGTTCGCGGGTAAGCAACATCAGTAATTGCTATTTACAAGTAAACACGTCCGTGCAAATACGGGGCAGGTGACGAACGTGTCAGGCCGCGGGGTGGGGGTGGGGGGGGGGGGGTTGGAGTGACACGTGTAAATATTTACACTGCCCCCACGCAAGTGAGTAATGATGACATGTTTAATGACAATGTAAATGGAAGCTCTACTCGTATCTAGCGGGGTTTCGCCAGTGGAATGTTTCCCACGAATTTCAGTGCTGCCAACCGAGGAGAGGGGGAAAAAAACTTGTACATTCCCCTGTAGCTCCGTTGCCTTGAGCCGCGTTTACACAGGCGTTGGCAACAAATGTTGACAAAATGTGTTAGAATTCTAGGGCATTTGTTGGCAACAATTGTTTTCGGTGTTGACAGGACCTTGGGGAGAATGTTGACAACATTTGGTGTAAACGCGCGCCATTAGGATCCCCCCCACATACTCCCCCCGTTTTAAATGTAAGAGATAGACGTTTCACTTCACACCGAAACTTGACTCAGGAACAACGAAATTGTGGAATAGTGTTGAGTAATCGAGTTCGGGGTATCCGCGTGCTTTATCAGTCTCGTGTAACGATGGCATCAGGTAACACAAGCACTTGTTCAACATGAGTAGGACTTTGTACTGGCGGACGTCATTCATTGTGATGAGATATACCGATTAATATCTTTTTTCACCGACTTTTGCACAACACCTGGCTGGTTTCGCGAGGCGGCATCCGCATAGGTTACGCCGCCTTCCCCCCCCCCCCCATGTGTTCTGGCCACTGTCGTTAAAGACGAGGTTCGTCATTTCTCTGAACGAACTGCCCCGAAAATAAAAGGGGTTCGAGTCTGCGAGATGATTCTCTCGCAGGTAACCTGCGAGGGATGTTCTCTTGCAGTCAGAACCTTTTAGGAGAGATACGAAGGGGCTACCTTTGGGTATGCCTTTTCCTCTCCGTTTTTGAACTAAGGTTCCCACAAGCCGAGGCACCTCGGCCTGTTTTGAGTTGGTGTATGTTCCGGGGTCACAGACCTTGGTCATACGGTAAGAGTTGTTCGCTATTCCCATTGGAATAGTCGGCCAGCTTCCTCCTAAACTGGTCGAGGCACGGAGAAGAGAATGCTGCGTCCCCACAGAAAACCCCTCTCCCGCCATCGGAAGGGCGTGGGACAAGTACCAAACGCCCGACCTACCTGATGCAGGTTTTTCTAGGGTTTGTCCTGCATCACTTTTTAGGCGTATTGCCGGGTTGGATCCTTTAAACCATATCGCGGGGGCACTAGTAACCCTTGGCTACCTTCCTCCACCCTTCCGCATCCCCCATTTCAAATCCCTTTCCTATGCTATAAGAGGAGAGTTGGATTACCCTATACATAGCCTGTCTACACCCCCCAAAAAAATAATTACGGATTCAAATCCTACTTATAGGTTTTTAATCATTGACACGATTATTAAAGTTTGAGGGTTCCCCCCCTCCTCCTCCTCCGGTGAATCAGACGTATTAATGACTCTCGGGTTTCAATAATTATCGGTGGTTAACATCGCCCTATTCTTCAGTAGAAACGTCGCTGAGGAATTCTACAACCCCGATCTGGAACCCGAGAAAAATTATCAAAAAAAAAATAACACGATTGTTAATTTAGTTTTTGTGTGACTTCACAGTAAACCTGAGCCATAGTTGTACAGGCGTCCGCACTAGGGAAAAGAACTCACCCCCGAGCGTCTGTTCCCCAGGGGGACAGCTCAATCCAGTTTTACCGACGTGTACGGGGAAAAAATGATGCGCATATCAAATGTTACTCGCATATAAACTTTAACTTGTGATGTCAGATGTTCGAGTGAACGCGCGTTTCCTCGGATGACTGAATTTTATTTGCCCTTGTTCTACTTATTTGAGGTCTTTTCCAATGATTGTTTCTTTTTTTTATAGAATTTGAAGATACAGGGAAACTTTGTATAGGGTAATCCTTGTAGCGGCCATTTTCCTTTTAGGGTAACAGGCTACACGAGGCTAATCCACGCGGTTGCAACTCCCCTTTAATAGCACTGGAAGAGGCTCCGAGCTGTAGTTTTAAGGATCCTACACGGCAATTTGACTAAAATTGATGCAGGGAAAATCCTAAAAAACCTGTATCACGTAGATCGCTCGTTGTGTAATTTATACCACACCGTTGCGATGGCTGCAGTGGAGTTTTCCGTGGGCTCGCAGCATTCCCTTATCCATGTCTCGACCAGTTAAGGAGGCAGCTGGCCGACTATTCCTAGTAAAGGATGCTCAAGGTCTGAGACCCAGGAACGTACAACCTCTAAACAACAGACCGATGAGCCTCGGCTTGTGAAGAAGAAGAAGAAGAAGAAACTGTAGACAAGGCGATATATAGGGGGTAATCCACAATGTGGCAACACCCCTCGTATAGCATAGGAAAGGGGGGATGCGGAAAGTTAGGGGAAGTTAGCCAAGGGCCTTTTTTCGGGGGGGGGGGGGGGCAACAGGCTACATGAGGGTAATTCACGTTGGGCAACTCCCCTTTATAGTAGCATAGGAAGGGATTTGAAAGGCGGGATGCGGAAGGGTAGAGGAAGGTAGCCAAGGGTTAACTAGGGCCCCCTGGCTATAGTTTTAGGATCCTACCCGGCATTCGCCTAAAACTAATGCAGGGAAAACCCTAGAAAAGCCTGCATCAGGTAGGTTGGGCATTGGGTACTTGTCGCACGCCCTTCCGGTAGCGGGAGAGGAGTTTGCTGTGGGGACGCAGCATTCCCTTCTCCGTGCCTCGACCAGTTTAGGAGGCAGCAGGCCGACTATTCCAATGGGAATAGCGGACAACCCTTACCGTATGCCCAAGGTCTGTGACCCCGGAACATACACCTCTCAAAACAGGCCGAGGTGCCTTATTTCAAAAACGGAGAGGAAAAGGCATCCCCAAAGGTAGCCCCTTCGTGTCTCTCGTACAAGGTTCTGCCTGCGAGAGAATAGCCCTCGCATACCTCTCGGGATCAAGCCAAGGGCCTCCCACAGATTATAGTTTAAGGATCTTACCCCGGCAATTCGTCTAAAAGTGATGCCGGGAAAACCCCTAGAAAAACCTGTATCAGGTAGGTAATTCTGTGAAACTCTTATCATAGCTGTGAGAGAATCCAAGCAGACTTGTAGTAGCTTCAAAACTGGGACAAGGATGGACTATGATAATAATAATGTTTATTTTTTAATTAATAATTAAAATTTTCCATAATTTGGGACAATACAAAATGAGAAATGGTCAATCATATAATATTTAATATTTTATATATAAAGAAATTATTTCGACATAAGGATATATTTAAAAATGGTTCAAATAAAATATTAGTATTTAATGGAATTTATGTGACACCTCCAGCACCATCTACTGTGTTGTTATGTACTGCAAAGTAGCATACATAAACGAAATTCAGAATTTACGTTACATAATCCAAATAATTAAATTCTTGCGTATAAATGTAAAAAATACTATAATAATAATAATGTTTATTTTTTCCATAATTTGCAACAGTACAAAATGGGAAATGGTTAATCATATAATAATAAAAATATAACATATAATTAAATTAAATAGAAAATCTATTTTAACGTAACATGATTAATATTTAACATTATGTTTACAGATGTTCTAAAGAAGCCATATATATGTTTAAAGGTTAGGCATGCTGTAGAGCGGCTTTTATACTAGGTATTATTTTAGTTCTACTGCAAATAACTTATTCTCTATTTTCTTTATCTATTCAGGGAGCTTATTAAACAGTATTGTTCCCTTAATATATGGGTCGTTGTCTGTGCCTCTTTTATTTGTCCTGATTCTAAAATAATTTCTCTTACCTCCCCCTCCCCCCCGCTTGCAGAGTATTGATACCTGCTATTTCCTTTTGTTTGCATACATTTTTTTTTATTGTTGTTTCACCAGAATAACTACTTTGTATTCATATAGAACATATTGATAATCGCAGGATAAAAGTTTTGTCAAACAAATATATTAGAAAATAAAATAAAAATATAGCATATGCAGTTGGTGTGGAATTTGATAGAAAAGCCGTGAGGTACAGGTCAGGACAGTGAGCAACATATGTTGAGGAGCGAATCATCGATTATAAAAATTATTTAGTGAGAAACTAAGAACTGATTATTCGTGCCGTTTAATTTCATGATTGTAATAAGCTGTTCCACGTTTTAAACAGAATTTTACTCCCCCCCCCCTTCCCCCCCTCACAGTGGATCCATTTAGGGCAGACTTGGGCGAGATTTAACGACAGCAGCGCGCTCGCAGCGCCGCGTGGGACGTGGCGGAGTTAGCGAGTCAGTGTGTGTCCGTGCGCGGTCGCAGGTGGTTCTGCAGGTCCCGTTTCTCTCCCGGAGGTGAGACAACTGGTACAGTTCACAGCTGTTGTACTTGGAGAGTCGTGTGTGTGTGTGTGTGTGTGTGTGTAGGGACGCAGCACGAACGTGCATGTGAGGTGGTGATTGCTGCACGCAGGGTGACGTGTGTCGCGCGCGCTGAGGGAGGGAGGGTGAGTGAGTGAGGGTGGTTTGCTCTCTAGTCTGAATCCCGCGTTAGGGGGGAAGCGAATTCAGAGGGGTGACTCCCCCGCATAATTGGAGCACGACCCCTAAAAGTCTGCGTTCGTCTGGAGTAGCTGCAGCGGTACGTCGGCGGCGCTGGATGTGAACACATCACTCGGCTTCAATCCCATCAGGTACACATATCTATATGAAACTCGTCTAGTTGTAGATAGAACAGAGTGAATGGTGGACTCTCACAGTATGGGCAGGACCCTGGCTCTGACTTGACCAACTCTTCTGCCCTCGGAGGTTGAACTCGACACCTTCCACTCCCATATAGAATCAAATTACGGATGCGGATGAACCACGGTCCGTCTCTTAAAAACATTAATTAACGGGTTGCTAATTACAACGACTACTCTTTATGTGTTTGTGATATTTCGTAACACACTACTAATTTTTTTTTTAAGTACGAACAAAATTTCATTTGCGTCATATTTAATCTTTATGGTGACGTCATACACGACATGAACGTTTAGTTGCTTATTTTTCCTAAATTAAGAATCGTCAGTTCAAAAAATCTTTTTGCAGGGGGTCTTAGAATTTCGTATTTTGTCCAGGAAACACGCGAAAAATAATTATTTTTTTTCCAAGAAGTTCGTTAAGTAAATCTTGGGGGGCCAATATTTATTTTTACATTTTCGAGAAATATGTACGTGCTCATAAAAACGTGGAAAACAAAATAAAACATTCTCGTCTGTATTTTACTTATCTTTTTTTGTACATTGAGTGATTTAACTTATTTTTTTTTGTATATTGAGGATTTTACTTTTCTTATTTTTGGTATATTGAAGATTTTACTTATTCTTTTTTTGTGTATATTGAGGATTTTACGTATTCTTTTTTTCTCTATGTTGAGGATTTTACTTATTCCTTTTTCTTGGTACATTGAGGACTTTACGTATTCTTTTTTTTGTATATTGAGGATTTTACTTACTATTTTTTTTGTATATTGAGGATTTTACTTATTCCTTTTTCTTGGTACATTGAGGACTATACGTATTCTTTTTTTTTTTGTATATTGAGGATTTTACTTATTCCTTTTTCTTGGTACATTGAGGATTTTACTTATTCCTTTTTCTTGGTACATTGAGGATTTTACGTATTCTTTTTTTCTGTATGTTGAGGATTTTACTTATTCCTTTTTTGTATATTGAGGATTTTCCGTATTCTTTTTTTTTTGTATATTCAGGACTTTACTTATTCCTTTTTCTTGGTACATTGAAGACTTTACGTATTCTTTTTTTTTGTATATTGAGGATTTTACTTATTCCTTTTTCTTGGTACATTGAGGATTTTACGTATTCTTTTTTTCTGTATGTTGAGGATTTTACTTATTCCTTTTTCTTGGCACATTGAGGATTTTACTTATTCCTTTTTCTTGGTACATTGAGGATTTTACGTATTCTTTTTTTCTGTATGTTGAGGATTTTACTTATTCCTTTTTCTTGGCACATTGAAGACTTTACGTATTCTTTTTTTTTGTATATTGAGGATTTTACTTATTCATTTTTTGTATATTGAGGATTTTACTTATTCCTTTTTTGTAGATTGAGGATTTTACGTATTCTTTTTTTTTGTATATTGAGGATTTTACTTATTCCTTTTTCTTGGTACATTGAGGATTTTACTGGTAATTTTTTTTTGTATATTGAGGATTTTAATATCTCTCTGGCTTTACTGTGAAATTTCAAATAACTTCATCACCTTCTTCAGTGCTTAGATTGCCTAAATTACAGTATTCATTACCTCCATCTGACTGGTAAAGCCTGTTAACAGATTAATATTCGATGGAGGATTTGTTTGTATGGTTAACACGTACGGCAAGGTAGCCATGCATGTGGCGTGAAGACATCTCGGTGTATTGCCCGCATTCTTCTCAAAATGATTAGAAATACGATAACATTTATCGACTCACCCAAAGTCGACTCGTTTCAGACTGAATTACACCATAAATGAAACGGATGAAGTCAAGTACCGTCTCGGGATTTACGTTATCATAAAAAATAATTCAACGCAGGTAATGAAAACACTAAAAGTTCTTCACATTTACAACTGTTGTCGGGAGTCTTTTTTTTTATCGGTTTGTCATCCCCGAAGTCTTTGAAGATAAATTGTGTTTTTTTTGTTTGATTCAAGATTGATTTTAAACTTTGGTCACGTTGGTTGTTTTTTTTTCTTTGTGTTCGCCTTTGGGGAAACATCGTTAACTCGTTTCTGATTCTTTGTTGCAAAACCTTTAATTTTTTCTTATCACTGACTCATTCCACACAACCTTGGGAAAGTTTTGCTTCTCTATTGGACCTATTTGGCGTGTCCTTCCGTTTAGAATTACGAGGGAATTTTTTAATATCGAAACATATTTTTTTCTTTCGGTATGGTTATCGATTTTGTGTGTCTGTTTATCATGTGTGTATGTATGTGGTCAAACACTGACAATATTTGAATTAAAAACGACGTTTCCTCTGCCAATCGGCAGACCTCCAAGGATGTTTATTACTGAGGAGCAGCATGGAGACATACATAACGGAGCCAAAGAGGTTATACACAAAGTAAGGGGTTTTCTTTGTATATATTTTAACTGAAATTATTGATAAAGATGTTGACCGTTTCAGAGATGATTCTAGTGTGATATCTAGGTTCAACGTGACGTATTTTGCAGTTAGACCAGACAAAATTATTTTTATGAATGTCGCCTTATTTTGTGACAGCTTTTCGTTTTGTTTTTTTCTTTATTTCTTTCATTTTCGGCCTTTGATTTACTGCAAAATGTCAGGTTTCTTGTCTTAGCTTTTATATCTATATATATGTCGTCATCCTGTTCGTCAGTAATAATTTTCTTTAGAGGTCATACATACTTGACGATGTCTTCTGATTGCCAGAGGAATCGTCGTGAAATTGCTGGTTTTTAAATCAAAACATTGTCTTAATTTGAGTTATTTTCAAGTTATAATGTTTTATTTATCAAACTACGTCCTTGGTTTATAAAGTGAAAATTTAAAATTGTTACTAGAAACTATGGCACGTTAATCTACAACACACAAATAATTGCCTGTACAATATAGGACTAAGAATACGGTGTGGTTCTTTACTATTATTTGATGTTACTAAGAAAAATGTATTTAAATCGCTACGACGGAACACAAAAAGTTGACTTGACGTTTATACAGAGTAATTAAAAAATAATTGCTTAAAAGGCAAAGAAGAGAATGATTCAGAAAAAAAGTATAAATGTGGAACTACGGACGAAAAATAAAAAATAAACGTCTTCTCGGAGCTGAAGGACGAGAAATATGACATTTCGTAGTAACTCAAGGTCGTGCATGACACAAACAAAGATAATAGGAGAAAATTCGAACCGAAAGTATGCAAGTTATGGAATAGAATATTTTTAACAATGAACATTTACGACACTTTTTGCAGAAAAAGAAATAATAATTTTAACAATTACGAGGAAAAATCAAAGAAGTTCCTGCACTGCCTAAATCACCAGGGTCTTTGAAGAAGATATTCTTACAAAAAAAGGTAACCATTACTAGGAAAAATCAAAGAAGCTACTACACTGCCTAAATCACCAGCTTCTTTGAAGAGAATATTCTTACAAAAAAATCGTAACCATTACTAGGAAAAATCAAAGAAGCTCCTACATTGCCTAAATTACAGGGTCTTTTAAGAAGATATTTTTACAAAAAAAATTTAACCATTACGAGGAAAAATCAAAGAAGCTCCTGCACTGCCTAAATCACCAGGGTCTTCGAAGAAGATATTCTTACAAAACAATGTTAACCATTATGAGGAAAAATCAAAGAAGCTCCTACATTGCCTAAATCACCAGCGTCTTTGAAGAAGATATTCTTACAAAAAAATGTTAACCATTTTGAGGAAAAATCAAAGAAGCTCCTGCACTGTCTAAATCACCAGCGTCTTTGAAGAAGATATTTTTACAAAAAAATGTTAACCATTATAAGGAAAAATCAAAGAAGCTCCTGCACTGTCTAAATCACCAGCGTCTTTGAAGAAGATATTCTTACAAAAAAATGTTAACCATTACGAGGAAAAATCAAAGAAGCTCCTGCACTGCCTAAATCACCAGCGTCTTTAAAGAAGATATTCTTACAAAAAAATGTTAACCATTACGAGGAAAAATGAAAGAAGCTCCTGCATTGCCTAAATCACCAGGGTCTTTGAAGAAGATATTCTTACAAAAAAAATTAACCATTACGAGGAAAATTAAAGATGCTCCTGGCACTGTCTAAATCAACAGGGTCTTTGAAGAAGATATTCTTACGCTGATTCAAAAATGTCTTGTATCTAGTTTTTGAAAGGTTTTTGGTTCCGAGAGTAGATTATTTTTCCTGGATTGTCAAAAGTCCAGCTGAAGGTGTAAATCATACGCTATTACTAAGACACTTCCTTATCTTTGTCTTGGAATTTTTTTTATCGCAATTTTATCTCTGGTTAGCTAGCCTTTATGTTCTCACATAACCTATCTTGTAATCGACACAACAAGAATGTTTTTATTTACTGCATTAGGTTGATTTGACCGTTGGTGAATGAATGGTGCAGTAAATAATAATAAAAATAATAACACTCGTATTTTATTTTGCATAAAAGCTCTCGGCTTGGGGTTAGCCATTTTCGTCAGTGTCTTCCCATGCGTATTGAAATATCCTTCAAAGGTGTTAAGTTCTTCTGTCTATTTATAAACTTAGCCTCATGTTGATATCACGGCGACCAGTTTACAATTCAGAATAGATTTTGGGGAAAATAATATTAAAAATATTTTTTTTGTGTTCGTCGATATATTTTTACTATTTGTAAAACCCTTGATCGGGTTCTGTAATCAACACGGTAAATTTTCAAGGTCTATTTCACCTGCTTTATCGAAGATATAAAATTTTTCTTCAGATGTTATCAGGGAGATAAGTTACGACGCGGCTGAATTATGACAAGCATCGTCATTACAGTTTTACGGGAAAAATTCATGGGGGAGGGGGGGGGGATTGGTGACTTTAAGTCCCTCGTCATGACCAAAGTTTCTCTCCATTGGGTTTTTCATTGTGTGAATCGTTTTTTTTTTTGCAGTTTTGATAGTCTTGTTATTCCATCTCTACGTTGTGATGCTTTTGTCCCAATATTTAGATTTTGTGACCCTTTTATTTCACACACACACACACAGAGTCATAAAATGGAGTAGAATAGTTTCAATATCATTTTAATGGTAACAACGGCCAGAGACTAGTTAATTGTCTGTTAATTCAACGATGTGTCTTTCTTTAAACATTTGTCGGTATTTATGTAGAGAAGTCGATGCCCAGGAAGACCGTCGCGAAGGATTTCTACAGGGATGTATGTCACCAAATTACACATTATTGAGGTTAAATTCGGCTTTGATATATTAATTTTTCATGATAAAATTTTGCGAAATAAAAATCCTCTGTCTACTAAGTGTAGTATTTTTTATTGATAACAATATTTTTCATAGGCTTGCTTCTGAGGGTACATGAATGGATTACTGAAATCAGACCAAAGAATAAATATAGATGGCAGACACTCAGACATCCTTGCATGTAGCGATGTGACGAATTCTGACTCACGCCGCTTCTCTGATAACTACGTGTTATACAATACTCTGACTCAGCTCTTGCATATATTTTTTTTATACACATGTTCTCCTCCCAAAACAGCTGATGGCAATTTTTAAACTGCTTGTCGTTCACTTTTTCTTCTTCTTCTTCTTGATTCTCCTACAGTCCTTATGTGAACCTTTGGCCTCTTGTCTCTCTGTCTTGTGGCAACACGTTCCCTGTACCCTCCGGCCACCTGGTTTTTGGCCCACACCTTTCTTCTTTGTCCGCCATGATGTCCATTTTTTTCAGTATCTCCTTTTCCCCACATCCTTGCCATGTGCGCTGCCAATCTCAGTCTCGATGATCTTGTAATCTCGTTTGACAAATTTCAGCTCATTTCTCAAAGGCGTGCAGTTTGTCGATATCCCTCGTTGTTATAAAGCACAGGTAGAACGAGATATAATTCTGGTCGAGGAAGCCTGCGAGAGGATTCTCTCGCAGGTGAACCTTCCCAGAGAGCTCTGGCGGAGGCTACCTTTGGGGATGCCTTCACATCACTCTGGTTTTTTTGAACTAAGGTACCTCGGCCTGTTTTGAGAGGTGTACGTTCCGGGGTCGCAGACCTTGGGCATACGGTAAGAGTTGTCCGCTATTCCCGTTGGAACTGTCGGCCAGCTGCCTCCTAAACTGGTCATTGTACGGAGAAGGGAATGCTGCGTCCCTACAGCAAACTCTTCTCTCTCTATCGGAAGGACGTGGGACAAGTACCCAATGCCCGACCTACCTGATGCAGGTTTTTCTAGGGTTTTCCTACATTTCTTTAGGCGAATGCCGGGTAGGATCCTTAAACCATAGCCTGGGGGCCCTAGTTACCCTTGACTACCTTCCTCCACCCTTCCGTATCCCCCCTTTCAAATCCCTTTCCTATGCAATAAGAGGGGAGTTGCCACTATGTGGATTACCCTACACATAGCCTGTCTACACCCAAACCCCCAAACAACAGATCTAATTCTTGAGTGGAGTAAAGGGTATTAATAAGATGCTCTATTAACTACTGTTAAGTTTTTTTTCCCCCGTCCCATAAGAGGTGTCATTGCCATAAGTTACCATTGGCTTCAAGTATTTGAACTGTATATTCACCTATATCAATTGTAAAAGTTTTCTTTTTGAATCTTGTGCTCCTTTTAGTTATCTTATGTTACAGGGGAAGAGTGAATAATTACTCTTACTTATTTACAAATACTTTAAAACAGCTAAAATTTGTCAAAAATAATTTAATAACATTAAAAATTACAGACTACGTTTCGTCCCGGAATGATAACGTCCTAGATTGAAGACGGAACGTCGTGTTAAGTTTTATGTAGTTATACTATTTCTGAATAATAAAGAATAGGCAAATCAGACAAAAAAAGGATAATATAAATACCACACAACGTTTCTCGGATCCTTGTTCCTTTCGTCAGGTGCTAAGAAGAGCCTTTTGAGTTTTGTGAACTGACGAGTGCAGTTGTGTCGCTCTAGGCTCTTCTTAGCACCTGAAGAAAGTGCCAAGGATCCGAGAAACGTTGTGTGTTGTTTAAATTACCCTTTTTTTGGTCAGTATTGACTATCTTTCTTATTCATTATTTTCAATCAGACTTAAAAAATATATTTCATTATATTATTTCTGTCAAATTTGGCTGTTTTCGTGTGTATGTTGAATTATATTGACGTCAAAAAGACTGTCTTGAATTATTAAAACAATTGATTACCTCATACAGACACTCTTTTTATTTTTTCCCCCCATTTATATTATGACGACGTTTCGTTACCTTTTCGTATCTGCTTCATTTTTTTCTACAGTTTATTATATTAATTTGGTAAGTTGTTTCTTTTTGTTAACTTTCTACAATTATACTGTAAATCTAATCATTGCTAAATACCTCCTCTGTAGGAAAATACCTGAAGAAGGTACAAAAAGGTATCGAAATGTCGTCAGGATATAAATTTAAAAAAATATTACCTACGCGTGCAGTAAAAACACTGGGTATGAGGAGGAGGAGGAGGCGGCTGTCCGATGACAAATGAAGCAAGGCAATGGACTTGGTTTGAAAACCTCAAATGGTGAAATCTATTCCAAACATTTAAGCTGATTATTAATAGGGGATATTACCGGGTAGAAAAGTTACTTCCTCCCCCTCCCAGAAATCCCCAGACGACTTCCTTCTCCGGCTCAGACCACGTGTTCATTGGCACAACAACCGAGGGTATTGTGAGGAAATACAGGAGGATTAGGAAACTGACCATTATTTTTGTCTTTTGGGGGAGACGAAGAGGCTGTTGTAGAATACACAGGAGCACCTGCGAAAATCTCGACCCTTCGCTTATCGTGAAACGTTGTAACAACCACCCCAATAATCACTTTCGAAAATGACCGTCGTAAAAAACCTCTGGGAGTGGATTCGACCGTGGTGATGGTCATGCGACACCAACAAGCTGGTTCTCAAGGATGATTCGAGATCATTAACCACTGTAATTTTTTTTCAGTGCCATCGAGGCAAAATTAATGTAATTTTAAGGAATTTTTACGCGTTATCAGGTCGATAATTTTTAGAAATAGTCTCGGTCGACACTGAAACACGCTGAAGACGTTTTATCGTGATTATGCAGTTTCCTCTGGGATTCGCCGTGATATATATATATATATATATATATATATATATATATTTAGTAATAAACAACCAAATTTAATTAAATTAGCCCCGCGTAGTTGAAGCCATTTGTGTAATAAACACCTAATTAGGGTTAAGTTGGTGAATCAATTAGCGAAAATTGATTTATATTTAAAAATTTATTGTTGATAAATTTACATAGTATAGGATCTATTTTGCACGCCGAATTTCATCCAGTTAACAACAAATACTTTAATTTTTCATTTATTAATTCGTGGCTGTTTAGGAACATACAGTTCTTATATCTTTACAATCAAATACGTCGAATCTCTTATCTCAGGGTCACTACTGGGTTTGATAATTAGAACAAAAGCAATGTATAAACTGACTATTAACAATTCAAATATAAAAAGTTAACCTAAAACAATATGAAAATAAGTGAAAAGAAAACTGAAAGAAACGAAATCTGACTACCTTTTTAATTATCGTTTACAAATTTGTATAAAAAAGTTTTGTTACTCACGGACCGTCTGTCAGGTACCAGATCTCTCTCTTGTATCTTGAAAACTACCACACTAAAAGGCCATTTTTACACAGACTCTACACTTCATTGAAATTATTTAATACACACGATTGAAATACTCGTCCTCTGCTATCTGGAACCTCGGATGAGTCGCCCCCTTCGGTCTGCTAGTGGATGCCGGTCTCCTCTATGCGAAAATTGTTCAATCAGCGTGAAGCAACCATTTGCTTCACCGTGTGCAAACTATTATGTAAATCTCTCCGTAAAAATATTTGCTTGCTTTCATGTAACAATACAGGATCTCGCCATTTGTACTTTATATCTGCAGGCTTTACTGTTTGTTGCTCTACGTGAACTCTACTGTATTATATCTCCTCGTCGACTTTTAACTGTTTCATCTCTCGTACGCAGATTTTAGACTCCTTCACCTTTCATCGCCGATTCCCCAGACTGGCATTCTCCAAGCGCATACTCGGTTGTCTAAGCACGCGATCTCCATTGTTAAACATTGATGCCTTTACGCATTCGTACCGCTAACAATTTAATTATATTAAAAACAATTAATGGCCTGTTTATTTGGCATCACAATATATACATTTTACCACATACGCAACTACAGCGGCAATCGATTCTTTATACGAAGGACATAGACTTGGAGAATGAAGGTTATATATATATATATATATATATATATATATATATATTGTAATAATTAATACTAAATTACAAATGATGGCTGAATAAAAAGAAATATTAAGTGAAACAAATAATCAAATTTATTAAGGTTTAAATACAATTATATTTTTGGATCTCATAGTATTTGGGATCTCAGGGTCTTTATCTGGGTTTGATAAACGGGTGAATTTTATACACTCAATTACATTTAGCTTTTTATTGAAGTTAATTCGTCTGAACCTCGACGAATATTGTTGCGGACGAAAATAAGATTAAAGATTGAATTTAAATTACAGAACTAAACAATTAAAGAAGTAAATAATTAACGAAGTGAATAATTAAAGAAACAAAATAATTAAAAAAAACGAAATAATTAAAGAACGATCTGACATATCTTTTAAAAAGTGGTTTACAATCAATTTTAGAGTTTTCTACTTACGGCCGCCCAGGTCTCAATTTTGGTTTTTCTGTGCACACGATTTGGGGATATCACTGATTCTACTCATTAGATTTTGAACACACCGTAGTAACTCTGGATCTCTGCTATTCTGGAACCTCGATCATCTCACCCTCAGCTAGTTTCCGGACGTAGGTCTCCCTGAAGTCTCTCGATGCGAAAATTTGTTCAGCTTGTGAAGCAAAACTTCTGCTTCCAAACTGCGATTTTATAAGTCTCTCTGTCAAAACTGTTTACTTGCGTTTTCTGTAAACTATTATATCTCGCCGTTGGACTTCCTGGATAGCCCTACTCATAATTTGGGATCCGCAGACTTTTTCTAATATGAATTTGCTGATTTGATGTCTGCCCGCAACTGTGTCCGCCGTCCAACTAACTAACTTCGTCTCGTAGATTTTGAGAGCGTAAATTTCTCAACAATATTTCCTTTGTTTCGCCGCCTTGTTGCGGTGTCGGCTTTATATCCAATAATAAGTCCTCTACAATTACTAATTACTAATTACTACAATATATATATATATATATATATATATATATATATATATATTCCATTGTATGGAAATCAGGCACATTTTTAAGGATGCCTAGTAAACTACTTTACTGAACTCCTTCCTCATATTCGCAACTATTTGTAAGTCCTGCCAACTTAGGAATAACCGTGCCAGCGTCAGCAACTCTCCGTTGTCGAGGCCGCCGCGGCTGTGAGCGTCACGATGTCTGTGTATGTCAGATGTGCGATTACAACGATCTTCTAGAGAGCCGCTAGAGTGGAGGGCATTGGGCAACTGTTGTTCGTGGGCCAGTTGAAGCCGGAGCAGAGGGGAAGAGCGACTGCGAGGAATATGAATCGCCTCTTTGTTTCTCATGAATGTGTCTTGTATTTTTACATCCAGGTCGTATCTCTGTCTCCCCTCCCCAGACCGAGGTGCATTATCGTATAGCTAAAAGCCTTTCCCCCCTCAGGCCTGTGCTCAGTATTAATTCATGTCTCCCGTGGCTGGAGATGCTGCTGGAGAGGGCGAGCGACCTCTGGAATACTTATTGCTCCTGGCGTAATTTACTTTAGGCGCCGTAAACGAATCTTGAATCTGGCGTCGACAGAGATTAATGACGAAGATTGAACTGCACAACCGCCACACCTCCAATCGCAATCTAGAAATTTTGAGTGTCGGGGAACCCGAAGAGAATTTTTATTTTGAGAGAGAGTTTATGTGCTCCGGTGAAGGAGCTTGGTCGGGGGTGGAAGCAATATTACCATCATCAACTATGAACATACAATTTTGTATCGTATAAAAACATTAAATGATTTATTTACTAGTGGAGTGCCCGGCGTTGCCTGGTTATTTATTTACATTACCTCGGAAAAAGAATTGATTCGGCACTAACCACGTGGTAAACATTTCATTTAACCAGCAGCAGTGGCGTCAGTGCGTGCGACATTTACCTATTTACGTTCCCCTCCGCCACCTACCGTATTTTAAAGACCATAAGACTATAAGAATTTTTTTTTAAAAAAAATAACATTTTTATTATTAGATTTCAAAGCCAGACTAAAAAAAATTCTTATTTTATAAAACCGAACTGACCTTTAAAATCAATAAAAATCGTCATCTGAACTTTCTTCGTCGTCATCGTCGTCCTCTTCATATATAAGATGGTCTTCACTGTCATCGAGAGCGTTCCTTATGCCGCACTTCTTCAAAGATTCAATAACAATGTCTTCACTCACGAGTGTTTTTCCCCCACTGACACACTTCTTTCATTGTATGTCGTTTTAAAGATTGAATTCATCATGTTGGGTTTCATCCATCATCCATTTTTTTTCCATTCCTCTCTCGTATACACTTTAAATGTTTTATTTATCGAGATATCGAGAGGGGTTGCAATTGTGAAGTAAGTCCAGCAAGCTCTGTCTGTATTTCCGCTGTCTCAATTTTCCTCTTCCACAGAATGTTTTTCAAATATCCACTAAACTGATCTGGCACAGGAAGAGAACTCTTCTTCAATAAAGCATCTGTCCTTCTCCTCCCACACTCTGTTGATCCATAATTTCACACCAGCCTCGTCCATCCAACCTCTTCTTTCGTCGCATCGGTGCACTGCTGCTGCCAGTCGAATCCAATGTTGCCAGATAGAGATCGGGTTTTCTCGCGGCGTCGCCATTTTTAATACTGGCGGGAATTTTCAATCAAAATCACTGGACATTTTTATTTTAATTTTGAGTATACGACGGACCTTAATTTGGAGGCAATTTTTTTTAAAGAAAAAAATAGTCCCGTGAGCCTTCAGCAGCTAAATTCAAATAAACCAGGATGATGACTGACGCTGCTTTAACAACTCGGGAATTCTCCTACCACAGAAGAGACTCTAAAAAAATCACGCTGAATCAAAAGCACTTAATAAAATATAAAAAAAATACTCCCGGTACCTTAAAGGAGTAAAAAAAAATATACAACCTTTTAACTACGCAGAGACCAAAATATAGCTGGTACCGTAAAATATACTCACGGCACCTCAAGAGGGTCAAAACTAGTCCGGGTAACCTTTTCTCAAACACGTCCACCTCCTCGACGACGAAAATAAAAAATTTCAGTAAGCAACCTGTGAATGAAACTCAGCGACTCCTATAAACCAGGAATCGTCACCAATCTCGGCCGTTTTTTGCATTATTTTTTTTTCTATGCAAATCCCTTTCACCGCCACCCTTAGGGGAGCTTCCCTCCGTTGCCTTTTAGAGTTCAAAGAAAACACTTAAATATTCTAGAATAACAAGAACACAGTTCAGCGACCCCGAAATAGTTTTATTCAACGCTGATAATTGCCATTTAGGAATGTTTTTAAATGCCACGCCCCCACTCCACCCCTAAAGGTGGTAGATATTGTACAGGGCATTTGTTTTATTTTAATTGATGGCAGTTAATTTAATTAATTATAATATTATGGGCACCAGTGAATAAATGCTTTAATTCTTCTGTAATTCTAACCAACTTTTGCTCAGTCTTGGAACATGAGGTTTGGCAAATACAGTGTACCGTCTCAGGGTGGTATTATGTGTTTTTGGCACGTAGCAGAGAGCAAGATTTACATACTTAATTTCCTGCAACATCATCAGGTAGGCCCGTCCTTCGCTGCGTTGCTGGCTGCCCGATGAATTGGTCGCGTAGTCTAATTACCAAGGTTCTTTCTTCTTTTTCCTCTCTGAATCATTCATACAACCTCTCACTAACTCTCCTCGGAGTGAATCCTCATTTTCTACGATTCCGTTTTTCGTCTATCTTCCTCACATTCCCATTGATTGGTTGTCTCAACCATGTCGTCTGGTCCACTAATCAATCCTCCCCCTTTTCCCCCCTCCTCAATTTCCTAGCATTTTTGCATGGGGGGTTATGAACGACACAGCAGGCCATGTTCCAACGTAACCAACAATTTTGGGATTTAGAGACCGACGACTTTCCCCGTTGAATCAGTTGTAGATAAAATTCTCGGGGTCTCAACCCGGGTCAATTGTTTGTTGAATAACAACGCTTCGAAAGCAAGCTCCGCCATCGTCATCAGGTTGAAAACAAACAATTTGCTCGGGTTGAGACCCGAGAATTTTTATCTAAAATTTTGGGGGTTTCCCAAAAAACCCTCTGACAATAGCGCCAGATGTTCTGTACTTCATCTTTGTCGCGCCGCCATAAGTCAAACAATTCCCTAAAAGCCTGTATGACAAAATTTCCGCTGTTAATGTTCAAAAGAAAAACCCTCCCCGAAATCGTAGAATGTTTTAAAAAAATACTTTGATAAAATAAATGTGATAAATTAAAGCTCACGCGTTACAGCGTGTCTTAATCCCTCGGTGTTTGTTCCTGGATCGTAACTAATATGTGAACAAAGTTTGGTAGAATTTGCTCTACACGAAAATTTGTTTCGCTCCCTTTCACTCCCACTCTTAATGGACTGGAACTACATCTCAACCAGTATGGTTAAACTCGGCGATATCTATAACCCCAGATTTGACACCAGTCACCGTTGTTTAGTCATTACTTTGGCTTTCACCCACTTCCTCCTCCACTCTCACACCTAGGGGGTGAACTACAGCTTAACTGTCATAGTCAACGCGAGAATTAAAATCATTGACTTTTAGAACCCCAAATTTGACACCAATCTCTGTTGTTTCGCGTTATTTTTATGTAGTTCCCCTCCTCTCCCTGCCTTAGTGGTGACGCCTTTTCATTGGGTTGAAATTTATACACTAAAATCATCTGGAGAGAAACTATTAATCTCATCGCCCCAGATATATAATTATTCGACTGTTTCAGCATGCTTTTAAATCTCACCCCCCCCCCCTGTTCAACACCCTTTGGAGTTTCCTAAAGCTTCGAAAGGCCGACTGGAATCCCCGCGGGGGTGCGCACAACAACTGACGAAAGTTTCTTCACAATCGGATGATCAATGGGTTTGGAACGCATAGGACACACGCACACACACATTCATTTTTATATAGAGAGATCAATGCATCAGTTTGTTGCAGTAATGTTAGGTTTTACGTAAGCCTTTTTGGAAATTTGCGTTATGCCAGCCTAAAGAATGTTTGAAGTTCATTTTCAAACGACGAATAAAGAGCTTGTTAGGTGTGTGTGTGTGTGTGCTGCTTAAAACAAAATTATAATGACCTTATAGTTTGTCCTATGTAGCAAGCGTTACTCTAGGAACAGCTAATATATTGGAAGTCGGCAGTAGTTATGTTTTATTTTTTAAGCTACCTTCCTTGCTTATTTGTAAATATTTGTCTCTGTGTTTGCGTCGCCTTTAAATATTTTTTTTAACTATTTTTCGATTTCCGTACTTGCAGAATGCAACAAAGTTTTCAGAAACGTTACGTAGTGTGTTTTTTAATTATCTAAATAGATTTCGGTCTGGTACTTTTTTATTGGGTCTACTTCAGTGTTTAAAATGTGACTGAGTTGGTCTTACTCTGGGGGTTAATTACGGTGATCTTTACTGATGACAGGTTCGCATGTCTTTTACTTGGAACGCTTGTTTTTCGGCATATCTGGAACTGTTTTCCAGTTCGAGAGATGCTTTTTTAAAAAAAAAACGTGGGACACGGTATTTGTGCTTTCATTTTTCTGGAAGAAATTTTTACCAGGGAAGGGGCAGATTCCTCTTCCCTCTGTTTCGTGAAGTGACTCGTCCGTCGTTTGTGTTTCCTCCTAGTGTTCTGTGTTTATTCTTGTGTATATTTTACGATAGTTAATTATCTAATCATTAATTATTTACTAGTACGTATTGAATTATTTTTTATTATAACAGTAAATATTAAATTATACCCTTAGAAGTTAAATAATAATTATTTTTGTTATTATTACTATATATACTATATATGGACAGGGAAATGTGTATTCCCGATTTTTAGTAGTTTTATGTTAAGTTTTTATTATTTATAATTGTAGCATCCAATTACTATATTGTAATATTATTTATTGACGTATCCTATTTCGTCATACGAGGACTAATGGAATAAAATAAATTAAATTAAATTAAACTTGATTATGTTCATTTGAAAAGGTTTGAATACTACAAACACAAAGAATTTTATATGTATAGATAAATTATAATTTGAAATTGCAACACAATTAATTTGAATAGTAACTTACATGGAAGTGATGAGGGTAGTGTGTGAGCGTCGTAGTTAATGTGGCGTGTGCATAATTGTCGCTGGAACTATGCCACAGCCGGGCGTTTGATCATGTCAGATCCGGCCCATTCGTTCCGTGATAAATCACCGCAGCGTCGCGCTGGCTGGAACACACATGTAACAGCTTACTCAATATGTCAGGGGCGGTCCACCCAATATGTCCAAGTGCGTCCAGTTCCGTCGTTATTGCTCTATTTATTCTCTTTGAAGTCCGACAAAGGGATACGGTTTGGTGAATTAACGTCATCGAGGATTGTGTTGTCGTCGACAATATCCACTCTGGTGAAATCTGGTAACGCCTGAAAGCGGTGAACATTCTGCACCCCTACATATTTAACTAACACAATATTTCGATACATTTATTTCAGCTTATTGTTCCACTAAAATATGTACAAAACAACTAATTCTCTTTCCCATCTATTTTTTTTTGGCGCCGTGTTTTGAGCGGCCGTGCCCTGAGCGTCCCTTCCTCACTCCTGACCGCTGAGCGAGCAGGTATAAAGTTTCTCCAAGAGCAAGCTTTATCAGTCTGTAACAATCATTATAAATTATCATGTTTGTAAAATCTTGCTTTGTTGGAATTTTTAGATACACGGATTTTGAAATTAGATCATTTAATTGACTTTACAACTCCTGAATAAGTCCTAATAAATTAGGGATGAAACGTTGAGAATGGTTTTTTCTATTGTAATGTTTAAAAATTTAAATTAATATTAATTTTTTTAATTATATAGGTTGATGTTTTCATTTATTTAAGGACGTCAGATGAATATAACTGTTAAAAGATTTGTATCTTAACTGATCGTTTCTAAGCACATTTATTAAACGAATGACTGCCAATTAGAACAGTTTCCATGTTATAGATGGAGATAGAAATTATAAATTCAGATAAGTTTCAGAGATGTTATACATTAAATTTGTATTCGTGAGTGGGGAAGGGACGCGCAGGGCACGGACGCTCACAGTACGGCACCAATAGGACACGTCGTCAATACATAAAATTACAGTATAATAATTGGATGCTACAATTATAAATAATTAGAAGTTAACATAAGAATACCAATTTCCCAGTCCAACATAAGTAAAATAACTATATTAAGGGACGCGCAGGGCACGGACGCTCACAGTACGACACCATTTTTTTTTATGTTTCCATCAAACAAAAGGGGAGGTTATGTTGATTAGCGGGATTCGGCAGTGATTCACTTAAATCGAACTGTGATGATTTTAGTCTACAAATAATATGAAAAATAATCAAAAACAGATAAAAGAAGTGATGTAAATCATCAGTCAACATCAACACTTCTTTTGTGTGTATTTGGATATTTTTCTTATTAATAAATCAATAAACAACAGCTAATTTTAAGTCAGAAAAAATCATTTATTAATGTAAAATTAAACCACGATTCGTCAATTATTTGGCGTTCAAGTTTTTTTTAAAAAAAAAAAATTGATAGGTCAAGCTCTGATGACTGCCGTGGCCGAAAATATTTCAAATTAGCTAATTTTAATTTATTTATTAGTTTTCCCTAATAGTCAATATTTATATATACATAATTTTTCTTATTATTAATTTTCAAAACTGACGAAAATTTTTAATTTTAATTTTCGGTTCTCCGTCTCTCTATGTAAGTAAAAAACGCCAACGTGTGTGTGTTTGTCGGTCCGTTTGAACGGGACAAGTTCCAAGAAATAATCTATGAACAGTACAATAAACATACCTATAAAAGGTTGAGATACCAATCCACACAAATATGAAGCAGAAACAGTCTCCAGAGTTTAACAAGTTCTTTGAATATTCAACGATATTTTAATGGAGGTTGATATCAATGTTGTAAGTTGTGTGACAGGTACCAGTAAATGCATTTAATGATGACAATAATATATTTTCATGTGGTAACGGCGCAATGTGTTTGAAAGATCAAGAATGTATAAATAAATGTTAAGGAATTAATAATAATAAGTAGAAAAATAGCCGAATACAGACGAATGAGGTTATGATATTGAAAATATACCTTTATAGAGGTGGTTTATACAAATAAATTTATATAGAACAGTTACCACGTGAATGTTGGCTTGCCACACTGTCTTCCGTAGCGTTCGTCTTGCTTCACTCAAATTAACACCGCTGTATTAGCACAACGGCATCAACTATTAGACACTCTCTTGCGGCCAAGACTTCCGCCACAGAATATGTGAGGAAGAACCAAAGAACTAACGTTCCCTGAATTCCGCTATCGGTAAGAGTGAATTTGTAGACCTGCGGGAGGATTCTCTCGGAGGTAACCTGGGAGGGATGTTGTCTCGCAAGGTCGAACCTTGGAGGAGAGATACGAAGGGGCTACCTTTGGGGATGCCTTTTCCTCTCCATTTTTGAACTAAGGTTCCCACAAGCCGAGGCACCTCGGTCTGTTCTGAGAGGTGTATGTTCCGGGGTCACAGACCTTGGGCATACGGTAAGAGTTGTTTGCTATTCTCATTGGAATAGTCGGCCAGCTGCCTCCTAAACTGGTCGAGGCACGGAGAAGGGAATGCTGCGACCCCACAGCAAACTCCTCTCCCGCTATCGGAGGGGCGTGGGACAAGTACCCAATGCCCGACCTACCTAATGCAGGTTTTTCTAGGGTTTTCCCTGCATTTCTTTAGGCGAATGCCGGGTAGGATCCTTAAAATATAGCCCGGGGGCCCTAGCAACCCTTGGCTACCTTCCTCTACCCTTCCGCATCCCCCCTTTCAAATCCCTTCCTATGCTATTAAAGGGGAGTTGCCCAATGAGGATTAACCTCATGTAGCCTGTTGCCCTAAAAAAAAAATCGAATTGTCAGAGTCTGTGAGGTGTATTCTCTCGCAGGTAACCTGCGAGGGATGTTCTCTCGCAGGCAGAATCTTGTAGGACAGACAAGAAACGGCTACCTTTGTGGATGCCTTCACATCTCTCTGCGTTTTTGAAGGGGAATGCTGCGTCCTCACAGCAAACCCCTCGCCCGCCATCGAAAAGACGTGGGACAAGTACCCAATGCCCGACTTACCTGATGCAGGTTTTTCTAGGATTTTTCCTGCATAACTTTCAGGCAAATCCTGGGTAGGATCCTTAAAATACAGCCCGGGGGCCCTAGTTAACCCTTGGCTACCATCCTCTACCCTTTCGCTTCCCCCATTTCAAATACCTTCCTATGCTATTAAATGGGAGTTGCCACCACGTGGATTAGCCTCATGTAGACTGTTACTCTAATAAAAACAACTCCTTTTTTAAAAAACAAAAGAAGATATTTATTGACTTGTTTAATTATTATGATGTTCGAGTTATTTTTAAAATATTCACTAATTTAAATATAGTGAAAAATATTAAAATACAAAATATTAACATTTTAAATAAACATAACGTTATTTACAATTAATTGTTTATATTGCAACGCTTGTTATATCGGTCAAACGAAACGCTGTTTAAAATCTCGAATCAGTGCACTACAATTTGAAAATGACATCCAACATTATTAAGTTATTTAAATATATTCATTTTTTTTAAAAAAAATAACAGAATTTCGATTGGCTTAATGTAAAAAGAATTTTAAATGACGAGTGAAATGCTGCATTTTAGATTCAATGATTCGGACATTGATATAAAAATGGTACACATAGGCCTAATTTAAACTGAATTTTATAAGCCTGTAGTCCCTTTCTTGTAAAATATAAATTTTTTATTTCCATTGGTAATTTACAATTTCAACAATACTCTCAAAATGTGTGTAAAGACAACAGTCGTTTCGGCCGCAACATGGCAGAAAATCGCTCCTTAGAAACTTATGTGTCGTCTACATTTCACGTAATTGATTGTAAGTAATGTCATAGTTATGAAGTTTGTCAAATTTTGAAATGAATTAATTTACGTCTGATTGAAAATAATAACTATAAAAAAAATAGTGTTGTCAACTGACCAGTGCAGTTGTGTCGCTCTAGGCTCTTCTTAGCACCTGACGAAAGGTGACAAGGATCCCAGAAACGTTGTGGGGTATTTTTATATTACCCCCTTTTTGTCTGTATTTGCTATCTTTATTATTCTTTGTCAAATTTTGTTTTCGTGAAATTTTTTTACTACAAATTTATAATTAAATTGATATTTGCAGCAGCAGAAGTGGTTCCCAAAAATTTAGGGATGAAACGTCCTGTCTGTTATTATTATTATTATGTTTTAAATTTGTCATTATAATTTTTTTATTTTTTTTATTTATCGAGTATGGTTCCTGGGATCAAATCGTTCAGGTTTTTTTTTTTGAGCGGCCTGTTTCTTTAAAATGGCCCCTGTTTATTGCGGTCTTATGAAGTGAGCCAGTTTTGTTCTCCCGATGTGTGTGTGTGTGTGTGTGTTTTAATGCTAGAATTTGCTTGTTCTGGATGGTTACGTAGGTGTTAACTGCGCGCGTTGACCTCCCTTAAACTCTCTCTCCACGCTGCAGTAAACATTTATTAATCGTTCCAGTACGATATACGTACACATATCTTCTTATTCTTCGGCGTTTCCCCCTTTTATACGTTTGCCGTCTTCAATTTCCATTTCTGTCTGTTCGCTCCATTCTCCCTCTTCGTAATTCCTATCCTCCATTATGGTTTTCACATGGGGTTTTTCCACTTTAATCTGGGTCTGCCCCGTTTATTTTTTTTCCCCACAGGAGGTGACCATTGGTATATATTTCTTTCGATCATCTTCCATATTCCATTCTTTGTACGTGACCATACCATTTAAGGGTTTGATTTTCAATCCTTTTAACGACAGACGTGGTTACGTTAATTTATTTTCAAAGGAGCTAATTTCTAATTTTATCCTGTCTTGTTCTTTTTTTGAAGACTTCTCCTCAGATAATCGAATTCTACTGTTCTAATTTTGTTCTTTTGTAATTCTGTCAGGGGCCAAGTTTCACTTCCATAACATTGAATGTTCTGTATTATTATGCTCTTACATAAATTTTGAGCTTTGTGTCATTTGTTAAGTTTTAATTCCAAATTATTCCGTGTAAAATCTTGGTAACATTCTTTTAGTTTGTATATCTCGTTCACATGTTCCTACATTTGTAAATATTGACCCCAGGTATTTTAAAAAAATTACATTTTTATTATTATTCCTGTTTTGAGTGTTATGTCTTCTACTTATTTTCCCTAAACACATTCTGTCTTCTGTAAATTTATTTTCAGTCCCCATTTTTTTATATTCTTCCATGAGATTATTTATCATGTCCTCTTCATCTCCTGCAAATATTACCTGGTCGTCGACGAAACGTAGAATGTTCTGTGTTTATGCTCTTATAAATTTTGATTTTTGTTTCCTTTGTTTTTATTCCAAATTATTCCATGTTAAATCTTGGTAGCATTCTTTTAGTTTGTATATCTCTTTCACATGTTCCTACATTTGTAGTTATTGACCCCAGGTATTTTAAAAAGGGGTATCTCGTATTACAATGTGTCGATTTAATTATCTTGTAAAAAAAATCCTTTGTGTTTTCTGCGGCTTTACTGGTTTATAAGGACGACGTGTTGTCCGCTTCAAAAAAATTACAGAGGTCAGCAGTCAGTTTGCGCCCCCCCCCCCTCCTTCGTGAATTGTTCCTCCTCGCATGCGGGGGCGGGCGGATTAATGCAGTTGAGAGCTCCACGGCGTGGCGGGCAACCCCCCCAACCCCCTCGCTCCCAACCCACCCCACCCCCACACACAAAGCGTTTCCAGAGACCATCCACTGTGAACAAAAAAAAAACTATGCGGGCTTGCGTAATTGCCAGTGCGAAAATAACGACCGTCTGGGGCTGCACTCGAAATTTTCAGTTCGAGGGATCTCCATTTTCCTGCTTGTGCGATACCGTGGTTAACGTTGTAGAGTTATAGGAGGAATATAACGAACCGTATCGCCTAGACATCTTCACCTCCACTACCATCCTTATTCAACAAGAGGAATGCTAAAATCTCTGTCTTCCCTGTTTTAGAGTTAACTTAATTGAGACTGGTGAATATAATAATTTATGAAATTATAAAGTATTAAATGTCTACTAATTAGACAAATTGTAGATCATCGTAACGAGGCCTGCAAAATAACAACAACTTATTTTTGTCTTGTTCGGCTATTTATTTATCTGATTTCTATTAATTTAATCCAACCCTCCCTCCCCTCAGTCGCAAATAAAATCTCTTAAATTTTCTTTAAGCATTTATTTCTAAAGAGTTTATATTCCATTTGTTTAAAAAAAGAAAGTTTAGCTCTCTTGAAATCTAAATAAACGCTTCTAGAAAATAAAAAGTGAATTAAAGGATCTTCCCCGTCCATTTTAAATACCTGAGCCATATTAATTTCCATCCTGATTCTTAATTCACTTTTTAGAAACTTTTATTTTAGTTAGTCATCGAAAAAAACTATTTTTCCGGGCTAATGTAAAGAAATATCGGGCAACGCCGGGAAACCCCGGAAGCCGTGTTTTGAGCGGCCGTGCCCTGAGTGTCCATTCCTCACTCCTGACCGCTGAGCGAGCAGGTATAAAGTTTCCCCAAGAGCAACTTTATCAGTCTGTAACAATTATTATAAATTATCGTGTTTGTAAAATATTGCTTTGTTGGAATTTTTAGAAACACTTAATTGACTTTACAACTCCTGAAGAGGAAGAGGTCCTAATAAATTAGTTATGAAACGTTGAGAATGTTTTTTTCTATTGTAATGTTTAAAAATTTAAATTAATATTAATTTTTTTAATTATACAGGCTGATGTTTTCATTTATTTAAGGACGTCAGATGACTATAACTGTTAAAAGATTTGTATATTAATTGATAATTTCTAAGTATATTTATTAAAGGAATCACTGCCAATTGGAACAGTTTCCATGTTATAGATAGAGACAGTAATTATTAATACAGATAAGTTTCAGAAATGTTATACATTAAACTTGGATTACAGTCACTTAATGTTTAAACCAAGACTGGTAAAGTTGCTCTTCGGAAAACTTCTTACCTGCTCACCCAGCGATCAGGAGTGTGTAAGGAACGCGCAGGGCACGGACGCTCACAATACGGCACCAATAGGACACGTCGTCAGTACATAAAATTACAATATAATAAGTGGATATTACAATTATAAATAATTAGAAGTTAACATAAGAATACCAAAATTTCCCAGTCCAACATAAGTAAAATAACTATATTAATAATAACAAAAATAATAATTATTTAACTACACTGAGGGTATAATATAATATTTACAGTTCTAATAAAAAAAATTCAATACGTACTAGTAAATAATTAATGATTCGAGAATGAACTATTATTAAAAACAAAAGTACACTTCACACAAGAATCAAAGAATAGACACAAAACTTTACGAAACAGAGCGTATGATGTGGATTGAAGAAGTATGAAAATTTTCCCGTTCAAAGAGACTCGTGTGCGATTTATTTATAAAGAATTAACCAGAGATGATGTCAAAGTCAAATCCTATGAATGTACTAAATAGTTCATAGATGAGTTGTGAAGCCTCGCCTTGCTCGCGGGTTCCTTTCTCCTCTCCATTGGCGACCGTGGTTTGTTTTTGTCTCCCTCTCCCTCTCTTTTTGTTTTTTGTTATTCGAACTGTTTTCGCAAGTTTCTCGTCCTTTGTGCATAATGGAGTGCTGGTGGTGAAGGGGGGTTGTGGGGGGGAGGGGCAGAATGTTACTTCCACCGTCGTTGTTCCTTGAGACGGATGTTAGTGGCGAATGCCATGAAGCAGAAATTCGACGTATGTGCCTTGCTTGTTCACCGTTATCTAGCCAGTTGCATTATACGACTTTCCCTGGATGGTGATATTTTTTTTTCCGCAATGCGGAATTTACCTCTTTTCGTCGGATTATTCAGTGTGCTTAGTTTGTCGGCTTTTTAGATGCTGATTGCCTTCTTACTCCTCTATCGCTGGCCGGCGTGAAAGTGTTTCTACCTGGCTGTGGTGCTTCTCGCCTGAGCTACATTCAAGGCAGTAGGTTAACTTTAGCAGGTCATCGCACTTTTAGCTCGTGTGGCTTCCGCCTTATTAGCTTCGGTGGACTTTTGAGTTCTCTCTCTCTCTCTCCCTCTCCACCCCCTCTCTCCCTCTCCACCCCCTCTCTCTCTCTCCTCTGTCTGGACTCAAACCGGAGATCCTGTACACAAAGAGGCTTGTCCCATATCTCGGACCTCTTTTTAGAACGTCAATCCAGTCTTTTTTATTATTATTGCGGAAGCGTTGTGATAAGAGCTCACAATCTTCAACATTACGAAAATTTGGAGGCGGACAGGGCGTAATATTTGTTTTAACTGACCCAGAAGCAACGAGTTCACTGTAACTGAAATCCTTATCGTCTTTATTGGAACCGATGCGACTCACGCTGATCGATTGTCTGAGACATTTGGTAAGTTTCACCATACAAATACAAGGTAACGACAGTGAGCAATCAATAGACATGATTGTTCATTACCTAATTTGGAAAAATAAACCGTGAAATAAGTCGGGTAAAGAGCGTAATTATATTTACGTATATAGGAAACGTAATTCAAATAGAGGGTGCCAACGACGTTTCTAATAGTTCGTCTTTTAGAAAGGTGTCGTGCTATGCGCGGACGTGCTATGAGCGATGACAACAATCCCTTCCTCAATCCTGACCGCTCGGAAGATAAACTTTATTGCTTAAAGAATCTATATTGGTTTTAACATCAAGTATTCACTTTTTTTTACAATCTTAAATATATAACAATTTTGATCTGGATTTATAATTTTTATCTACATCTAAAATATGGAAACTGTTCCAATTTATTTAATAAATATGCTTAGAAATGATCAGCTAAGATACAAATCTTTTTAACAGTTATATTTATCTGACGTCCTTAAATAAATGAAAACATCAGCCTATTTAGACATAAATATTTAAATAATTAAAAAAGAGTGGCTTTTTAAATGAATGAAAAATTAACTTTAACAAACAATAGCTTTAATTTTAAAACTTTAAAACAATTACACAAATAATTACAAATAGCATTTATCTCAGGGTCTCTACTGGGTTTGTATAATGGCGAATCATTTTATTTCACAACGTAAACACAAATTACAATTTAAAAGAGAAAAGATTTACTCGTCAATTAACGATGACGAAATTTACTTGTCAACGAAATTAAACTAAAAAGATGGATTCTAATTAACAAATTTTAATTTTAAAAGAAGGGAACGAAATCTGACGTCTATCTTTTAATGAGGTTTACATAATTATTTATTTTATATTGTTACTCACGTACATTATTCCAGGATATCTTGTACTTGACGAAACACTATGACGGGGTTTTGCACTGCTTCTAAAAACTCACAGATTCTAAAATTTATATTTTTAGATAAAAAATCAGGAACCAGGATGAACCTCCTTTTCGTCTCTCCCTTAGGGAGACTTCTGCTAATCCTGCCCGGGTATGTTTACAAGACTGTTTGTGCTTAGCAGGTTTCGTAGTTCTGCTCAAGTGAATATTTCCTCTTGAGCAAAATGTTCATGAACCAATCAACTCTGTTGGTTGGTAATCCTCGATATTTCTCTGCAAATTTCCTTTGAATATTTGAAATTGTCTCGTCTATTTCAACTCGATCAATTTCTGTTGTGTCTGACTGCCCACTGCTTCTACTTAACTTTACTTTTTAAAAGAATATCTCGTCTATTTTAACACGACCTGTACTTGACCAAACCTTCCAGCCAACTGAACTACCGTTTCGCAAATTTTGAGCGCGCTTTACCTCTTCCGACAAAGGAAACAGTACCTGGCTACATTGTTGCTGTGTTCTGTACCGCCGTAAGAATATATTTCTCAAACAATTTATATTTTCAAATTTTCAATTAATGTGTTAATTAATTGGCATTACAATATATTATTAATTAATTTTTTTTAAAACATTTTAATAGAAAAAAATTATCATAGTTTCATCCATAATTTATTAGGACCTCTTCAGGTGTAAAAATGTAATTAAATTATCTAATTTCAAAATCCCTGTTTCTAAAAAAAAACAAAGCAACAAACATGATAATCTATAATACAATTAAGTAAAAATTTATAGAACATAACCTACAATTACATACATGAAATGTGGTGGACATTTAATTTCTTACATTGCAGGGGAATATGTTGTTATGTTTACACAACTGTTGAGAGTATTGGTGAATTTAAAATTTCAACGGAAAACATTATTTTTTTTAAAAAATAGTTGAAATGTATTACAGTAGCAATGAATCATTTAATTGTATTTTAAATGCATTAGTATAATTTTTATTTACATCAATGGCCGAATCGTTGCATTTAATATGGAACATTGCGTTCAGTACATTACTTGTATAGCATAGTTATAGAATAGTTGGCAAAAAAATATATATTATTCCAATTTGATGAAATTATAAATAAGGATTTAGAAATTAAACCCTCAAATGTAATAAATATATATTTTTTTAATATTTGAATTTTACAATAGCTGAAGAGGTTCCAATAAATTAGGGGTGTAAAAATATTCTTTTAATATTTGTTCTATTATATTGTTTTTAAAAAAATTTCTGACTAAAATGGCTGATGTTTTCATTTATCTTAAGAAGTCAGATAAATAAAGCTGATAAAATATTTAAATGATTTAAACTTAATTTATCATTTTTAAGATTATTTTTTTTCTACCAACTTAATCAATAGGAACCGTTTTTATATTTTAAATACAGATGGAAATAATAAATCCTGATAAGTTTCATAAATGTTGTACATTAAGCAGGAAATTATTGTTAAAACCAAGACAGATTCTTTAAGCAACACGAGGATGGTCTGAAAAGTTTTCGACCCAAAAATGATAGAAGATTTTATTTTTTTAATTCTTTTTATTTTTTTATTTTTTAACATAGTCTTCTTGTAACTCTACACACTTCTCCCAGCGATGTTCCCATCTCTGTAAATTCACTAGCTTTTTCTTTACTAGTGCTGCCATCTTCACGTTGAGGTCGGAAACTTTTCAGACCACCCTCGTATTTACAATCTTATAAATCCAGGATTCGTTAACTTTACATTTAAAAATTATTCTCCAAGTATTCCAAATTTCTTACCATCGATTATTTATTCAACTTCAACTTAAGTTGTTACAATCTACGACAAATTGGATCCTTGTGTATATAAAATAAGAGTTTCGCCTTTTTATGCCTGTTGACGTAAAGTTGTTGTAATTTTGTTTAAAGTTTATTTAAATGCTGTTTATCAAATTTTACGAAAAAATTTACTCTTTTGAGAATTTCTGCCTGGTTACCTAGTGGTCGAGAAGGGGGATTGGGGAGGAATAAGGGTCTGTCCGCTCACGCCACGTCCGCACATAACACGGCGCCTTTAGAAGTCCGGATCTTCTCGCTGAAAGTCCCGTTTTTATTTATTTAGATCTGATGGCTCGACAGCCCATTGACACATCCTGGATTTAAGAGTGACCCGTGGTTGAGTGTGTGGATCCTCCCCCCTTCAGCCCTGACTGACTCGCAGTTCTCGTGCCCGGGGACGAGCACTAGCATCCAAGACTAGAATGTTAAGAAACTCGTCTGATGTGGGAAAGAGAGACTTGGGCAGTAACAGCAATATGCGGTTGAAATGGAATATACGTGTTGGAATATTAAGATATTGGCCAGTGTGCCCGCTTCCAGGAAATTGCCTCGCTCCTCGCGAAACAGAGATATTGGACTGTATTATGTCTCCGCGGCGTTCTACGGAAGGTGTCGCGAGGAATACGAATGACGCGGCCGTTGTTTCTTCTACAGTTGGAAACGGAAAAATTGTAAGTAATAGGATCTGCTTGTTTCTTTGTTTATATCAACGTGAAAATGAAAACAGAGTTTTAGAAGTATTAATGTTATAAAAATCTTAAAGGTTAAAACAAAAATTATTTCCGAAAGAATGCGATACTGCTACGAGGGTGAATCAAACATAAACAAGACTTATTTTTTAAAATATTTATTTTGATTTTAAACGCACAAACAATCATAGTTTATTTTTCTACATAATCTCCTGATTTATAAACACATTTTTCCCAGCGTATAGGTAATTTTTTAATTCCTTCCACGTAAAAGGAGTCAGGTCGTGTTTGTAGCCAATTGCGCACATATGCTTCAACCTCATTATCGCTGTGGAATTTTTGCCCTCCCAAAGCTTCCTTGAGAGGACCAAAGACATGGAAGTCGCAGGGAGATAGGTCTGGACTGTATGGAGGATGTTCCAGTGTCTCCCAACCCAGTTGCTCCAATTTTTGTACGGTCAGGGCTGCTGTATGGGGGCGAGCATTGTCATGGAGGAGAATCACTTTTCTCATCGGAAGGTCTCGTCTTTTGCGGCGATATGCAAGTCTGCCCTCAGTCAAAAGTTGGCAGTAGTATGCCGCATTAATTGTTCTGCGCTCATGCAAAAAATCAAGGAGCAGCAGGCCACGCTGGTCAAAACCTTGCCAGCCGATAATCGTGACTTGGCTTTCACTGGTCCGGTTTCTCCTTTCTTCCTCCACTCCATAATCGCTTGTTTCGACTCAGGGGTGTAGTGATGCACCCACGTTTCATCACAGGTGACAATGTGAGAAAGAAATGGGTCTCCTTCTTCCCGAAATCGTGCAAGAAGACGCTCACACACTTGAAAACGATTGAGTTTCTGGTCAACTGTGAGAATGCGAGGAACCCACCTGGCACACACCTTGCGATACCCTAGCTCCTGTGAGTGTATAGAGTAAGTGCTCCCATAACTTATTCCAACCTCAATTGCAATATCCGAAGTTGTTAGACGCCTATCACCTTCAACAAGTTGACGAACACTGTCGATGTTGCCCGCTGTAATGCTGGTGCGGGGTCTGCGGTCATGGCTCTCATTTTCAACACGTTCACGGCCCTCCACGAACTGTTTATGCCAAGCAAACACTCTAGCTCGCGACAGCGTCTCTTCCCCGAACTGTGCAGTCAATCTTCTCAAGATTTCGGCCGGTTTTACACCTTCTGCAGCTAAAAACTTGATAACAATACGTTGCGCAATAGAGGGAGGTACCTCATGGTCGGACATCGTAACGATGGACACTGAGCGAGTCTATGATGATGAGTCACGTGCTTCCCCCACTCCTGACAAACCAACCTGACAGCCAATAACAGCGGAACGTTCTTCCATCACTATTGCGCGCGCAGGTCCAAAAGTCTCGTTTATATTTGATTCACCCTCGTATGTTTCATTCCATGGCTTAAATTCCTGTAGAGTTCAACTTGATAATAAACAAATTCCGTATTAGTTTGACTCCCCTTTCTTCCGATTGCTGTTAGGAAGTCAGAGTTGGGACTTTATTAATTTTACAGTAAATGTTTCGTAAATGCTTTCGCGTCCTGATTTAATCGAAAAATAAAAATTTGCGTCACAACTTCCCCGACCCCCGCAAGGGTTTATTTGAAAATTCTGTGGTCCGTATCTTCTTTTTTTTTTTTACATATAATTACCCTTATGCTCTTACATTTTTGTCTGACAATTCTCAACTTATTATTAAATTTTTATGTTATTATATTATTTCTGTCAAATTTGGTTGTTTTCATGCATACTGATATCAAAAAGTTTTAAAATGAAAAATTTACCTCTGATTGAAAATAATGAATAAGAAAGTTAGCCAAATACAGACAAAAAAAAGGGGGTAATATAAATACCACACAACGTTTCCGGGATTCTTTTTCCCTTTCGTCAGGTGCTAAGAAGAGCCTAGAGCGACACAACTGGAGGATAAAGTCAAATTTCGTTCTCTTTAAATTGTCAATCAGAGTTAATTTCTTTACTTCTTATTTCTTTCATTCCATAGACATATTGTTTAGGTAAATTGTAAACTGTTTTGTTAATGAGATTTTAAATCAAATTGTTGTGTTCATTATCAAACCCAGTACAGGCCCTGTGAGAACCAGATCTCAAATTTTGTGTTTGTAATTATCTTTTATTGCCACAAAATAAAATAAAAATATTTTTGTTAAATTGTTAAATTAAATAAAGCTCAATATTTAATTATTACAATATATATATATATATATATATATATATATAATCGCTGTTGTAAACTTTGCTTTCCTCTATCTGCAATCTCACTCATGCTCATCCCCTATCGGTCACACCAGGTCGATAGTGTATCATTACAATCGATATAAGAGTATCGAAATTAAAAGAAACGTTAACTTTAATTTATCTAGGTGAAAAATTGCTAATAAATAGATATGAGTAACTGGACAACGTTGTTTTAATAAATAATATTAATTTGGTTATGTTGCGGTACTAGTTTCAGTATTACAACACTTCTCATGTCCTTTATATTATATTTAATTACAGGCAATGCAGTGGTGTTCGGAAAGTCTCTGTGAACTGGACTTCTCTTTTTTTAATTCGCGTATTCTCCAATAAAGTTTCAGACTTGAATAGTCGCCATTTACAACTTATGACGTAACTGCACAACAACTTTCCGCACACCCTGTATAATGCTGTTACAAATAGTCCGTCAACGGTCATCATCAGTTTCAAACTTGACTTTTCGAGGAGAATTCGATTTTTCTAAGAACTGTTGAAAATTTCAACACTAATAGCAATTTGGTGGTGGAAGCAAGGGGGGAGGGGGAGGGGGCGTGCTCTGAAGAGGGGGGGGGAAACCCTATTTGTATTTGTGTCTGAGTGAAAGTATTCTGTCAGTATAGCTGTATATATATAAAAACCGCTATCGGTTTCACGCCTCAAAGGTTCCGATACAGACCTTATTTCGGCACTGTATTCAGACTGATTACTGTATCGGTGATTCCGTCATCTGGAAAGGGAGAAGAAAAAGGACAAACTATTTTCACCACTCGAAATTTAGTCCTTTTTATTTTAGAATCTTGTGCTCTCTCTCGTTGTCTTATGTTACGGGGTGAAGTGAATAATTACTCTTATTTATAAATTCTTTAAAACAGCCAAAATTTGTCAGACAATAACATGAAAATTTTTCTTCCTGATTGATAACGTCCTTGATTGGGGACGGAACGTCGTGTTAATTTTTGTCATATTTTTTTTTTCTGTCACATTTTGGCTGTTTTTGTGTGTATGTTGAATTATATTGATGTCAAAAAGTCTGTTTTGTATTATTAAAACAATTTATGACCTGATACAAACACTCTTTATTTATTTTTTCACTAGCTGGTTGCCCGGCGTTGGTCGTGTACTTATTTATATAAACTCGAAAAAGTATTTAATTGAATACTTAAATATATTCCTTGAGTATTTCAGGATATAATCGTCACTCAGTCTTCATACATTACGAAATATTACATTGATGAAATTGTTAGCTAGACTCACAACTAATACAGCGCGAAAATTAACTTACATTTTCCGCAAGGATGGTAAAGTAATTCGTATTCTTCTTTATTATCATTCGATGGAGTATTGCTGTATAAAATTGTATTTTTTATTTAAAGAAAATATTTCTGCTTTATTTCATTCCTGATAAAGGAGAATTTCCTTTGTTCGTTGCGTAGTAACGTCTCTCTCTCGCGTGACGTCATTGTCTCTTGGCGCGCAGTAATTTAACATTTAATGATAATGGTTTTTAATTATAATTCTTTCCACCTTTATGATATGGGTTTGTCACCCCCACAGTACCGGTTCTCGATTTTGGCAGAATACGTATAACAATTTTTGTTGCATTCTGTCCACGCGATAAAATTTGTATAAAGAACAACGTAAATACATACATACATACATACATACAAATATACATCCTTTTTTGTTATATAGATTTATATTATAACAACGTTTCGATACCTTTTCGTATCTTCTTCAGGTATTTTTTCCTACAGAGGAGTTTGCCATTGTTTACATTGTAAAATTATACTATAGATCAGAATAAGTTTAATACTTAACATTTTCTTCAATGGATCCACTGTTCCACTGAAATTAATACAAACAGAAGAACACTACGTTTCGTACCCTAATTTGAGGATTCATCAGGTTAATAGTAGTTAAATAGTTAAAAAAAAAAGATGAGACCTTAATGAATATCCCTTGAATGTTGTTGAATTTATCCATTTTTTTTATTAGACAAAACTTTTATCTTAAGATTATTTGTTGTTACATAAAGTATTAGAGTATATACAATTAAAATCCTGTACATCATTAACCTGGGAACTTGTCACTTAAGTTAATCCAGTAATTAACATAATTTTGCAATTTTTTTTCATGTATTTTAATTTGGGTGTCTGAGGGGCAAACATTGTTGAGCTATGAGGGTTCACTGGTGATGTTGAATTTGATGGGATGGATAGAATGAGTGGGTGGGATCTGCGGGTATGAGGATGGGGTGGGTTAGGAGGTGCCAGAGTGTTCTGGGGGGAAGAAATTATCCATTAATTTGACAGCCAAGACTTTTACTACAGTTTATTATGTTAATTTGGTAAGTTGTTTGTTGTTTCTTCTTGTGTACTTTAGCTTGTCGTTGTTTACTTTGTAGAATTATACTATAAATATAATCATTTGTCAATTCTAATTCCTCTGTAGGAAAATACCTGAAGAAGATACAAAAAGGCATCGAAACGTCGTCATGATAAACTTTAAAAAGTGTTAGTATAAGGTCTTCAATTGATTTATTTTATATTGATGTCAGCTAAATATAAAAATTATTCCTATTTTCTTGTTTGTAAGGAGATCTACTCTTGACACGTTTAGGTTTATTAATTCTTTAAATAAATCTACTGAGAAAACAGAACTGGTCGTCGCACACTTAAAAATAGAAATAACATATTTGAGACAAGAAGAATGCACAAATGCGGAAAAAAAACACGCATAATAATTTACATAAATGAGAAAGTATATCAAATAGAAAATTTGTGAACTAGAGAGCAATAAATTGTTTAAATGGAAAAAAAGAAATATTTAATACATGAACGAGATGAAAAAAAACACGTTATTATAATTGTAATAAAAGCCAAAAAAAACTTAAGTAAATTTAATTATTTATTAATGGGAAACATAAGTCATAACTTACAGGAGCTTTCGACACATTAATCTGTAGTTTATAAGAATCAATTCAAATGCAAGGAGCGTAATCTTCTATAAATGGAGAACCTAATCATAAATACATTGAATGAAAGTGAACAAGAAACCCCTCAAGGATCAGTGATACACAGATATTATTATCCTGCAGGAGTTCCCCAGGGCTGTGCCTTAGACCCCCTGTTGTTCACCTCTGATCTCCCCAACGGTCGAAAATATTGTCCTAGTGAACGTCTGCAGATGATACTGTGATTCTAACCTCACATACAGGCTTCATCACTCATTCAAAAAATATATGAACTTACTTCAAGTATGGCTTCAGAAATGGAGAATAAAAATAAATGAAAAAAAGTCGTCTCATGTGACGTTTACATTATGTAAAAAAAACACTGCCCCTCCGATCTTTATAAACAACACAGAGATACCTGGATCACCCTCTGTCAAATATTTGGGTTTACATCTCAATTGGAAAATCCACATAACCAAGAAAAGAAAACAAATGGATATTAAACAAAAATAAATGTACTGGTTACACCTCTCCTTAGAAAATAAACTACTACTATGTAAAACCATAATTATACCAATATGGACCTACGGGATAGAATTATGGGGATGTGCCAGTAAGGCAAATACTGCAGTAATCCAAAGATGCCAGTCTAAAATATTAAGAGCCATCGTTAACGCCCCCTGGGTACATAACAAATACACAATGACTTAAACATACCAACTGTTATGGAAACTGCCCGTCAAAAGAGTGTTTAGTCACCACGTAAAGCTTAAATGGCATTCAAATCCATTATTACAACCACTACTAGAAAATGATGAAGCAAGAAGCCCGAAAAGAAAATGGCCGCCACATCTCTAGACAAGATTTAGAAGTTCTCTTCAGTGGAGGGGAGCTCATCATGCCATAATGTATGATATGTAAATAACATGTCAAAGCTACCACATTAGCTTATGGATTAAAATGTAAAATGATTGCTGATAAATATAATATTAAAAAACAAAATTTACACACTCCATCGATGCATAATACAACGAGCTAATGCGACAAACACAATATAAACACTAAGTGCTTTGGCGGCGAGTGCCCGAACTACAATCGTACCACAGGATGTAACTTATAACCACTTAATATATTATATTTAAAGGACATTACTACATACATTAATTACAGCGACATTAAAATGCAAAACCTTCATTTTTATTAATAAAAATGTTTTATTATATAGTACTACCAGAGTACTGATTATGTTTCAACGTTGCAAGACTGCCAACTTAAGAAAATTAAAAGCACCAGAAAATTACAAAATTTTACTCCGCAACAAGTTATGAATCCAGTAATACAATTGTACAATAATTAAAGTGGAACAATTAACTTACTTTAGAGAGTTTAGTACTACAGCAAACGTGATCCCTACCTCATTTTTACTGTTATTCTGATTTATATAGAACCTTTCCATTTTTACTAAGTTACTCTCCTTGTGTATGGTCATTACATTCTCAAAATCTATGTAGTGATTCACCTCAGTTGTAGCTTTTAGACTGTTTTTATGAAAATTAATTCTTTTTCTCCATGTAACGATTATTACAATCATGACAGGTTAAATCCTGTACGTCCATGATATCTGCTTTAAAGCATCAATCTTGTCTTTCATGTTACAAACAAGATAAGTAAATTTTACATGTAGGCTTCATCACAATATGGATTATTTTTTTTAAAAAAAAAACATGATAAACAAACATGCGATAGACTTAAAATTATAAGTCATGCTGGTGCACCGAATCCTATCTTTTTGGTTGAAATAATGGCTCATAGTTATTATTTACATAATTCAACAACAGTGATTTAACATTTACTTTTACAACCAGCCACCTTAAAATATTTATACAATCCCAATCTTACTAACTAAGATTAGAGTCTTGCAGCAGCACAAAAAGGGGTTAAAAGTCAACTACAATAAAACATAATTCATGGAAACCACTTAACAATAGAAATATCTCTATGAACGATCTTAACATAGAAAAGAGTTCAGTACTTAAGAGTGGTACTTACTAGTGACAATAACAAGTCCATAGAAGTTAATCACAGAATAAACCCAAGGCAATAAAAAAGCTTTTATAGCTTAAAAAAGTTAATGATGTCCAAAAAGATAAAAAGACAGACTAAAATAATAATATACACAACCCTAATAAAACCTGTAGTCCTGTATGGGGGTGGTGAGAGTTGGATACTAACTAAAATTGAAAATATTTGAAAGGACAATCCTGAGGAAAATTTATGGTCCAAGCTGTGTTGATGGAATATGGAGAATAAAGTACAACGACGAGTTATACAGACTATACAAAAAATAACTCACATAGTACACACCTCAAAAATATGCAGGCTGAAATGGTTAGGACACGTGAAAAAGGATGGAGGATATTAATCTTCTGAAAGGTAGAAGGAAATAGAAGAAAAGGAAGTCCCAAGCTAAGATGGCTAGACGGAGCCTTGAAGGACATACAAACATATAAAGTTAAAGCATTGTGGATAGAGGCGCAAGATAGGAATAGATGGAAGGATATCATTTAGGAGGTTAAGGGCTGTAACGCCGGTCAAGAAGATGAATATTACTAACCACACAATTATCATATCATACAATAGTATTTTCAATAGCAATATTTGTTAAGGGTGTTAACACTATAGGCAACCCTCAAACAGACGAACTTCAAATATATATTACATTAATAAAATATATACTTAGAAAATATTAACATAGATGCGAGCTTTTTATACATAGTATTAAATTAATCTTTTAAATTTAACATGATCTCATAGTAGATAATTTAGGAGTGCAGGTGTAAGTGAGTTGATATATGCTGGATGTAAATATTTTTTAAAAAAAATTATTTAATTTGTTAAGTTTGCAAACATGTAACGTCTCAACACTTACTGAAAATACGGTGTAATTAATTTAACGTCATAATATGTTTACGGTGCACTTGCTGAGGAGGGACACGTCGTTGTAGATGGACCCGTAACCTTGTGACCCAATCAATAGGAATTTGCCACGTGGCGTTTAGCTTTACGTTCGTCGGCATGCAAGTTATGCGACGAGTCCATCCATCTTTTTAGGGTACTGGGTGGGCGGTTACTGTAGCGTGTTCTACGAAATAACACCTCTGTGTGTTTGGTTTCGAAAGCTCTAACAAAACAAAAAAAAATTCCTTTCCACCGTGACTCGTGTTTTGAATTAGTCATTGCACTGATAGCAGATTCTGTGTGCTGTTGTGATTCGTTCAACGGCCTCCTTTGTCTTCGGAGGTGCCCGCGTGAACGCCTCTCGCGGACGGTGGTGATGTGGCATCAGAACACACACATGGCCTAGTCTGCTCGAGACTTTTACTAACGACTGGAACGGTTAAACTCAATCAGGTTTGTTTCCTGTAACCGGTAGAAGTCTTTATAACCAGAGCTGTTGCTGTCTGTCTGTCTGTGAGGAAATGATTAAATAGTTTCTTCGATAATGTTGCGTCTGAAGAGGTCCCTAAACAAAAGGGGTCGAAACGTGACGTTGTATTTTTAAATTATGTGGGTATGTAATCTAAATAAATACACGGACTGTCTGCCATTATCTATTACTTTAAATTCAAGTATAACAACCTAAGGGGGTTACGAGTGAAAATAAAATTCCTGTAATTTCAAGGGTTTGTGTTTTAGTTGTTTAGTTAATATGGAATATTAAAATGAAAATAATTTACATCTGATAGAAAATAATGAATAAGATAGGCAATACAGACCAAAAAAGGGATAATATAAATACCACACAACGTTTCTTGGATCCTTGTCCCTGTTTCTTTAGGCTCTCCTTAGCACCTGACAAAAGGTACAAGGATCCCAGAAACGTTGTGTGGTATTTATATTACCTTTTTTTTTGGTCTGTATTGCCTATCTTTCTTATTCATTAATATGGAATGGAAACAAATTCTAGGTTTGCAGGTCCTCTTCTGAAATTAAATTGAGGACATGATTAAGTAGGTTTAACCCCCACAAAAAAAACAGTTGTTGTTAGATTTAGATTTATTTGTTGCGTCAACTTCACTGAGTACGTAGGACGAGCCAACAACTATATAAAATGCATTACATATAAGACAGAGAAAAAAATAGATAAATGAGAAATTAAATAAAGTATACTTTATTGTTCCAGACACTACAAACACCGTTATTTACATGTGTTAGTATACTACATTTAAGTTATATAGAAAACATTTTTTTATATATTTTTAATTATTGATATTAGAAAAATAATTTGTGGCAATAAAATCAATTGAAACCAATTAGAATTAATATCACTAGGGAAACATTAATCAGAAAATAAAGTATACTAGTACGATTAAATGTAAAGCCCAGGAAAAAAATGAAAATACACGAGGGCAATCAGCGAGGCGGTAACAATATACATGGTTCACGTATACAACACTGAGCACTAGGGGCAAGAATATGGATTTTAATTGATAAATTTAGGGAACCGATCAATATGCGTCTTGAAGCAGAAGATTTTTTTTTACCGTCTTTGATTTACTAATCGGTTGAAGATCTGACAGCCATTTTTTTTTGCTATCTGGTGTTCCAAGATTTTAGAAGAACCGAATTATAATTACATTGGTCTAAAGAAACAATCCATAAATTTTGTGAGGATAAAATAAAATATGTAGATGTATAGAAAAAAATCTCATTCTAAAGTAATGGTCATCAATAATGCTTTTTAACAGTAGGATAAATTGTTGGCTGAAAAAATGAAATATGTTGGTCCTTTTGTCCTGGATGATTTATTTACATTTATACCATTTAATTTTTAAAAAGTTCGCATAGTGAACAAACAATTTCAACTTAATAATGTCTCTATGAATAAGAAAGATAGCCAATTCAAACAAAAAGGGTAATTTAAATACCTCAGAACGTTCTGGGATCCTTTCTTCAGGTACTAAGAAGAGCCTGGAGTAGCACAACAGCACTTCTGAGTTGACAATTTAGTGTTGTCAACTGACAAGTGCAGTTGTGCTACTCTAGGCTCTTCTTAGCACCTGACGAAAGGAACAAGGATCCCAGAAACGTTGTGTGGTATTTATATTATCCTTTTTTGTCTGAATTGGCTATCTTTCTTATTCATTATTTTCAATTAGACGTAAATTTTTTAATTTAATGTCTCTATGAATTCTCAGGTTTCCAAACCAAGCTTCGGATGGCGACGGTCCGTCACGACGCGTTTGGAAACTGGAGAAATGACTAATTCCAGAAGGAAGTTGACCAGTTTGTTTACTTGTTTCAGGAGTCAGTCGCGTACTGATGGCCGAGGCGACTTGCAGCCGCTACGTGTGGCGCCGCAGAGCGGCTCAACCGTTTCTCCTGAGGCCATGAGCTCAGCAATGGTGGCCCAATCTGGACCTCTTTCGCTCGAAACTAACTCTAACAATAATAACGACACCAATTTTCAACTTAGTAACGACCCATCACCCGGCGACCTGGCGCTGCTCGCTAAATTGGAGGAGGCCAACAGGTAAACCCGATTTTTTTTTACTGTTAAGACCTTTCCACGTACGACTATGGTCGTATTTTATGTGCTGCTTATGGTTAACCTGCGTTGCTTCAGAGTAAAGATGACCGAGTAGGATGGAATGATACAGCCTTTTGCAGCACACTGACAAGAAGTTGGTGGCGGCTCAGACTAGGAGGACGTTCAAGATTAGTTATCTTTGAAATTGGACCTACAGCGATCACAGTATATAGCTCACATGATCAGTAATGTCGGATAAGGAAAATATACCTTGATCATTAATGTCGGATGAGGAAAATACACTTTGCAGACCAGAACCTCCACTTCCCTGATGACCTCAAAACTTAGGTGGGTTAACGACGCAAATGATCGGACAGACGACTTAAACCTGGTTCTCTGGAAACCTTTTACCTGCGAATTAATTTTGCAACGATAAATCAACTTCCGGCATTTTAAACTTAAATGATTAATAGGTTCTTTCTCTCCGATGCTTCCATTTGAGCGCAGGATTTGAGATAAGCGGAAATTGTATCGATAAATTTCTCCGTAAACGTTTGAAACGAACTAGTGATCTTGACTTTAGTCTTGGCAAGCCGCAATAGAGAAAATTGAAATTCGAATCACAGTTCGTCCGTCCGTCCGTCCGTCCGTCTGACCGACCGTCCTGATTTGGTCTATCAATTGCCGGAATCGAATTCTAATACCAGTTCGTGACCGCCTCGTTCTGTTAGGTCTTCAAGCGACGTTCACGATAACGGAAGCCACAAACAAAAACGGTAGTTAAAGCATCTCCAGTGGCTTCTTTGTAAGGAGGTGGATCATGTCAATACCTATGTGTCATATTATCAACTGTAACAAATTTGCAAGTTTGTTAAAGTATTGTAAATGTGTGTACCAAAAATTATTACTGCCTCAAGAGTAGAACACTTTAGAATCTCAAAGTATTACAACTTAAGTTATATATATTAATGTTAATGGCAGCATTTGGAAACCTACCTAACAGTCACAACATAACTTAATGTTTTCACCTGACCCCAAATTGTTACTTTGTTGGAGAAGTAGAAGTATGGTTTTATATTCTGATTATACATTACGTATATTTCTCGTGATAATTTTCATATCTTTCAAACTATAAAAGGCAAAATTAATTAAAGGAATCTATTTGAAGTAAATATATTATCATTAGACAGGTTCATTGAATTGCATTGGGCAACGCCCAGTGGTAATTTTTAAAAATACATACAATTGAACGTGCACAGACTATGTATTCACTTTATTAAAATGATAAAAATTACATCTGATTGAAAATAATGAATAAGAAAGATAGCCAATTCAGACAAAAAGGGTAATATAAATACCACATAACGTTTCTGGGATCCTTGTCCCTTACGTCAGGTGCTAAGAAGAGCCTAGAGAAACTGACAAGTTCAGTTGTTTTTCTCTAGGCTCTTCTTAGTAACTGATGAAAGGAACAAGGATCCCAGAAACGTTATGTGGTATTTATATTACCCTTTTTGTCTGAATTGGCTATCTTTCTTATTCAATATTTACTTTATACTAATAAAGCTTATTAATAAATATGAATCATTAAGAATGAATGTAAATGACATCCTACAGTTCTCTGAATTCGCACTTATCGTCACTGCAATGCCTCAAATAGACAGACTATTTCAATCGTGAATGGTTCTATTTAGGAATGAAAATTTCCCTATATCAAATCGCTGTTTCCTCTTTCAAATCTTGCTTGAATGTTCACTTTTGTAAAGTGAATATCTTAAAAAAGTAAATAAAGCAACAAAAATGGTTCATTTTGCTCTTCAGCAGCAGTAATTTCCACCACCATTATAGGGATAGCATGCTATGAGTCATTTAATATACCTTCTGAAAGTGGAGATAAGACTGATAAGGTGGCTCTGCCACAGTCTGTACCAGTTCTGCTTTATCTGTGCATCAGTCTGAATATATTACTAGAATAGTAATATGTAAATGTATTTTTAAAGAAAATGTACATGTATGGAAGTGTGAATATTCCTTCTTGTATAATTGACCTAAAGCCACAAAGGTTTGTTAATTTAATATTAACATTTATTTGAAACAGTAATGTAGCTTAGATCAAACTAAAAAATCAATACCTTTACTATGTTTCCCCCATAAAATATACATTTATAGTTTAAATAAACTTAGACATTAAAATTAGCAATAATGAAAATAAAAAAATGAAATAATTTTTATGAGAATAAATTTTACATAAATGTGCATTGTTATTTAATATTATTGTATAAACATAAGCATTCAATTATTTGAGATTTTATCTGGCACTCCATGAATTAATAGAGCAGAATGAATTGAAAGAAATTTAATTTAAACTGAATTATTAAAAGTTAACTTCAAATGAGAAAAATAAGAATTTGTCACAATTGTGTTTTAGAATAATTATTTAAATATAATACTATCTCAACGTATCACATTGCCAAGTGTTAATTCATTAGTGGTGAATATCCAATTTATTATCTGAATTTTATAAAGGTATTTAATAGAATCTTAAAATAGGCATATTATATATAAATACTGTACTTATCTTCCATTTTGTTGTTTACAATAAAATGTTTATTTATTTTTAATTATATATTTCTTCCTGTTACAATAGAAAGTCAAAATGAATCATTTATAATTAAATGAATAAACTTGAACTTTACATTCTTTACAAATATTTATTTAAAAAAATTAAAATAATAGTCTTGGTCCAGTAACAAGCTTCTGGACTATTCTTTCTTTCATAGTAAAACCTGAATAATACGTAAAAGCACAATATTATGTATATAATTACAAACTTTTAATAATAGTAATATTTATTTAAAATATTTTTATAAAGATTTATATGAATGTTATCAACAAAATTTAATTGATCTTAATAATTGCTTAAATCTTCTTCGTCTTCTCACTTTGTATGTTTTGCTTTTAGGCTCATCGAAGCCGATGCCAAATCCTTAAATTCACTGTCTGGGACGAGTGGTCATTCTCGGAAAAGCTCAGATACATCCCAGATTTCATTGACATCAGGTAAAACAAGGTTAATTGTTTCCTATTTCTGGCTACACTTTTTCAGTGAATTCTATTTTACATGGTTTTCGTTATTTTTTAAGGCACAAGTTCCAGTCAAGAAAGGACTGAAGATGGAGAGGAAGATGCTTGGGTGCTGTGGGGACGTGTCTCTAATGACTGGGAGACATTCTGGAAGAAAAAGAATCCTTTTGTTAGGGTAATTTGCTTAAACTTTTCTTTAAAACTGATACTTTACTTAATGTTTTGGAGTGTGTTTTATGACTATGTGGTTGATTGCACACCCATGAATTTGTTTCGTCAGTTTCATACTTTCATTTTGAGAGATTGTTTGTATGGGCTTAATAACTAATTCAAAATATTAAATTTTTTAGTACAGTTATATTTTTTCTGCTGCAGGAGCTTGTCCGTAAAGGAGTTCCACACCATTTTCGAGGCATTGTATGGCAGCTTCTGTGTGGTGCTCATGACTCACCTGTTAAAAAACATTATGCTGAATACATCAAAGCCACTTCAGCTTGTGAAAAGGTATTGATAGAATTGCAATTTATGCTGTTTAACAAATTTATTATGGATAGTCTCTGATTTAGTTAATTCTGTTTTTCCAGGTGATAAGAAGGGATATTGCACGCACATACCCTGAGCATGATTTCTTTAAAGAAAAAGATGGTCTTGGTCAAGAAAGTCTCTTTAATGTTATGAAGGCCTATTCATTACATGACCGTGAAGTTGGATACTGTCAGGGATCTGGTTTCATTGTTGGACTTTTGTTGATGCAGGTAAAGTTGTTTATAAATTCTTGATAAGACAAACCATTCAATTTAATGTTTCTGTTTCTAACATCAAACATGTTGGTTTGTGAGTGTACTGTTAATTATTTTCTGTGTTCATAATACTTAAAAAATAATGTTTTACTGAAATAACTTTCCATAGATGCCTGAAGAGGAAGCATTTGCTGTTCTTGTAAAACTAATGCAGGAGTATAAAATGCGTGATATGTTTAAACCAACAATGGCAGAACTTGGTCTTTGCATGTTCCAGTTGGAAAACCTTGTACAGGTAATTCACTTTACATCTATATTAAATTGCAATAACATAAATTATTTTTACATGAAGTCATGTAACTAACATAACAATTTATTAAATAATTTGAATAATTTCGCATATTAATGTATGCACGTGATGAAGTACATATTGAAGGATATCATTTTGTGTTCTCCATATATTTTGACTGTCCAATTGCAAAATTATTATATAAGAAAGTATTATAAAGTTCTGTCTTACATAAGATGTGCAGGGAAGGATGAAATAGTATGACTCAGATTACGATATTCAACTCAGTAGTGTAACTTCGTTATAATATTTAATTACTACTTAAAACAGTTAAAACATTGCTTTTCACTTATTATATACAAGTGATACTTCAAATAGTCATTAGCAAGTGTCTCCATATTATAAATCTGGCTAATAAATTGAAATATCAGTTAAATTATTAAAGTATTATATCATTATTTACAGTAATGTTCATTGTTGTGAATTTAATTATTTAAACTGGACATTTATAATAAAATTATTACACAATTTATTTTCTATTTTAGGAACTTATCCCTGATTTGCATGTACATTTCCAATCTCAAAGTTTTCATACCAGTATGTATGCCAGCAGTTGGTTCCTCACATTGTTTACTACAGCTCTGCCTCTGCCAGTTGCTTGCAGGTAAATTATATTAAAAAAGTTGTCAATTTCTCATAGTTACCATAATATAATTCAATTACTAGCTTGAGTTATCTGATGATTAATGCTCAAATTATCTTTACGTGATTAGTTGAATTATAAACAGATTAAATTTATTGTGGTGGAATATGTGAATAACAGGACACCTGAAGTGATGTAACAAACCTAGACTGACTAAAATGTCATGACTGGCCCTGATTGTGAATAAATTTATTTTTCTAATATTAACAGAGTACAGTCAATAAGAATCTCTATTATAAAATAATGTTCACAATACATATTTAAAAATAATGTGTCAAATGTGTTTCAGAATAATGGATGTGTTTCTTTCGGAAGGCATGGAAATTATATTCAAGGTTGCTTTAGCTCTTCTCACTTTGGGGAAAGATGATTTACTTTCTCTTGACATGGAAGGTATGCTGAAGGTAAGTAGTATTGTTCATTCAAATATTTATTTCAGCTAAAAAAATTTATTAACCCAAATTTTTAACTTATTTTAAGCTTTACACACATGGATTTCAGAATGTTTCAAATTTATTTACTTTTATTATTATTTCTTTCAAATGTTTGTATACAATATATTTCTGCTTGGATATTAGTTTATTTTAAAATTCTATATAACTCAGTGAATGGCACTTTGAAAACTATTTTTCAAACCTAGTTGGTTTGTTTTAAACAAATATTTATTTCAACTCTCAAATATGAAATATTTTTGTGATTCCAAATTAAAATACGTATTCTAAAGATGAATAATTTATAAATCTTTCTTAGTGTACAGCTTAAACAGATATTATTTAAAAATAAACCATCATGTGTATATAAAAATAAACAATTATTTTCTTTTCCACAATAATGTAGTTCATGTTTTGTCAACATTTTATTGTCCTGAATAGTATGAGGTGACATTCAGAATTTACTCAGTAACATTAAAGATATAAAAGCCAGTTTATGGAGAGGGGAAATAGAAACAGATTCCAAATAGAGTCCTATGCTTAATAGGCATACACTGAGATATATAACACAGGAATTGTAATGGACAGGGGTTCAAATCTCAACCAGACTTACTGAATTTTAGGTTCTGTGCAGCTCTGGTACAAGTGATTTTCTTCCCAGTGCCATTTCTGTCCTTCATATATTTATCTGTAACACCAACATGAAGTTCTATTTAAGTAATTGTTAAATTTCCCTTAAAATTACAGTATCTCTTCTGTGCATAATAAAGGTAAACAACAGAAGAAATATATTTACCTGCACTTCAACTTTGCCAACATTTTATAGTCTTTGTCATAACAACCAGAGCAAACTTTTCAACTGTATTTAGGACTGTTATACTTTACAAGTCTAAAAGAACAAGAAATGATCAATTTATAAATATGTTCAGTTACAGTATTGAAGAACAAAATATAATTTTTTAATTTACAACATAATATTGTTTTGAACTTTTTGCTGAATAAAACAAATGAATAATGACTCCATAACAACCAAATAATAATTCATTGAAAACATACATAGAAACATTTGCATTAGGGGGGTGTAATAACAGAAAAGTATTTTAAGTGCACTATTTCTTAAATATATCTGATTACAATATTTAATTATACTGTGTGATAATTTCAAGTATATCATGTTTTTGACATATTTGTTTGGAATATAATAATATACAATAGTAAAATATGTGCCAATAATAAAACTATTTATTTTCTCATTTGCAGTACTTCCAAAAAGACTTGCCACCAAAAGCTGAAGCTGATCATGATGGTCTAATGCAAATTGCTTACAACATTAAGTTTAATTCTAAGAGAATGAAAAAGCTGGAAAAAGACTACACTGTGATGAAAACTAAAGAACAAGAAGAAATGGTTGAACTAAGAGTATGTATAAAATTCACATTTAGAAAAACTTTTTATATTGTGCATTTATATGAATCATGATGATGTAAATAATTCAGTAACAATGTATGGCCAGATAATACAAATTAGATATAACAAGTCTGATAAAATTTTAAAGCTGAGTTCACTATAATTGACCTTCATGTACATGTTCATCAAAGGTTATTACCCAAGAACATTAGTTACAAATAGAAGTGTTGAATGAAATAAAACAAACTGCTAAATTTATACAATAATGCAATAAAAGTTTATAACCAAAGTTCGATTATTACTTTTTATATGTACTATCAGTTGCAGCAGACTGACACTAGACAGATGCAAAAATATTTTCATTAATTAATTATTTATGAAGGAATAATTGTTGTTGAATAATCTTTATCAAGGTTTGCTATTTGTGTTTTAAAAATAAAACAATTATTTCTGAAAACATTTTTGTTTTTAGCGTCTAAGAACAGAAAACAGACTTCTTCGGCAACGAGTTGAGCTATTGGAAGCTGAATCTAGTGAGTTAGCTGACAGACTAGTGCGTGGTCAAGTGTCTCGAGCTGAGGAGGAAGAAACAACATTTGTTGTGCAACGTGAATTGGCAGCTCTTAGGCACACACATCTAGAGACTTCACATCAGCTAGAATTAGCACATGAAGAAATTCGAAATCTCTCTTTACTCATGGAAGAAACTGTAAGTATTTTCTATCAATAAACTTGTGTTAAATTGTGTATGTACAATTAAATGAAACATATTTTATATGTTCAGCATTCATCTCGGCAGTCTTCTCTTGAAGAAATATCACACAAACGTGAATTACTTAGTCAAAAGGAAGACCTTATAGAGTGTTTACAAGATGAATTAGTCAAAGTTAGACTCCATGATGCAGAAAATGATGCTGTTATCCGTGACCTGCGTGCTCGTATACAAGAACTGGAAGAGGTGTGGAAACTATTTCCATTACATTAATGTTGAAGTTAATTAAACATTACTCTTATTTCACTGGTAAATATTTTCCAAATGTTTTAAGATATATTTTCTTTCATATTAGGATAAGAAAACATTGCGTGAATCCACACCAGACAATTCAGTGGCTCACTTGCAAGAAGAGCTCATTGCAGTGAAGTTAAGAGAAGCAGAGGCTAACCTATCCTTGAAAGACCTTAGGCAAAGAGTTGGGGAGCTAAGTGCTCAGTGGCAAAGACATCTGCAGGTAAAGTAATTGTGTCAAATTTCATTACATTCCTTTTACTTATAAGATTTCTATTTAATCATAAGCAAATTGAATATATAATTTACATTAGTAAATTTAATGTAACATCAATATAATTTTAAACGAGAAACATCTTGCCAATTGGTATATATGCAACTGAGCAATACTGATGTGAACAATATATCAAAATTTGAAATACAAATTGAATTATTCCTTTCATTATGCTTTTAGGAACACCGTGTTGAAGCCCAGCCTGCTCCAGATAGCACACCAAAGAAACTTTTGTTCTGGGAAAGTCGTGGTAATGAAACACAACGGCTGGAAGAAGAGCTCATGACAACACGTCTTCGTGAGATGGAAACATTGACTGAGCTTAAAGAATTGCGGCTCAAAGTTATGGAATTAGAAACACAGGTAAGTAATCTTTATAATAGAATTCTTTTAGTTAATTATTATAGTTATAAATGTAAAAAAAAGTAAATTTCAATGCTGTTTAGAAATTTAGTTATTTATTTTTACTCTGTAGTTACTTGTTAATATTTATTAATTCAAGAATAGGCGAACTTAACTAAGCTTCAGACCTAAGGCCATGCTAAGTATTAAGCATGAGGAAAAATGTCGACCAGACTAGGAATCGTACCCAGGATCTCCTGCTTACCAGATGACTCTCTAACCACTAAGCTATCCCTTGTAAACTACAAATCCAATGTGACATTCCACCATGTACCTAAATTCAGCTCACCTACAATTTACACGTCATCTTTTTCTTCATTGCCTAATTCAAGGAACTAACAAAGAAAAGACATTTTATGTAAATTGATCCGAGGATTTTCAAAGTATTAGTTCAAGAAAATGTTAGTATTTATTTTATTATAATGGTGTTATAATTTTCAATTTGTAAATTATAAGGATGTACGCTTATTTTGTCACATAGTTATAAAAAGATAATTGACAGTTTGATAGGTATATTATGTATTTTAAAATGAAGCATTAATTTTCTATTATATTTTTAGCACTGCAGATTTATTTTAATAGAAATTAAAAAAATTAACATTGTTAACTAATAATTAAATTTTTAAGCATATGAAAATTTTACGCTTCAGGTACAAGTGAGTACAAATCAACTTCGAAGACAAGAAGAAGAAAAGAAAATTATCAGAGATGAATTGGAAAAGGCATCTAATCGTGAAAGAGATCTGCTAACGAAGTTAAAGGAACAACAACATAGATATTCTGATCTGGAATCAAAGGTTAATGCAATTCTAAGAAGAGGACATTGTCAAAATGATTAATATGGACAGGGAATAGAGATACAAAGCCATCAACTTACTTGAAATTGAGAGCTAATGTCACCACATTGGATATCAAGGAATGTGTCAAATTTTTAGTTACCTCAGGACAGAACTCTGCCTCCTATGTAGTCAACTGGCATGAGTCTACCTCTCTCTTTCCTGTCCATATTAATTACCATATACATAAGCTTCTAAATTTTAGTACTTAATCTATTAAATTTATAATATTAAGTTTGGCAAAACTACACTACTAATTCCACTTTCAGATGAAAGATGAACTAATGATGGCTAGAATTCGTGATGCAGAACATACTCAAAGTGTAGCTGAGTTGACACAAAAAATATCTATATTGGAATTAAAGGTGTGTTTTATGCAATAGTTATATAATATATAATAATAAAATAATTGGGGTTTTTATTAAAATAATATTTAAATTTAGAATGAAGAAATGGTGGCAGAGGGTGAACTTAGAAGTAACCTGGATGACAGTGATAAAGTCCGAGAACTGCAAGATAAAGTAGCTGATCTCAAAGCTGAGGTTAGTACAGTATTTAATATATTTTCCATTATGTTGTGAAAGATCTGGTAGTGAATTGTTGTCACCCAAGGCGAGCTTACTTATACAATGTAAAGTCCCTAGCTAGGCTTCAATTCCTTAATCAGTTGGCCCTTGCGCTTAATTATGCACTTATTACAAACAATTAATTTTGCTTCTTTGATCATTTATATTTATTTTATAAATGTGGTTGTTTGAATTTTCTTGTTACAAAGACTTGCACTTGATATTCTTTTGCAAGTTATGTTTCCCCTCTTTTTTATATAGGTCTGTGTATATTTGATCCCTTTCCAGAATACTCAGAGAATGTCTGAAGTGTGTGAATGCTTTTACTAACAGAACTTCCAATAAATATATGAGAAATTGATGTTCATCACACTTCTATTTGTAATATTTTTTGAAAATATAATATATTAATCACATTGGAAAATACTGCTATGGAGATTATTTTGCTTAAAAATAAATTGTATATTATGTTTATAATTCTTATTTAGTTTAACCTCTTTGTGCTACTTGCAAACCAATTAAAATATAATTATTTTAACTTAACCAACTTGTTTGAAAATTCTCATCATTTTAAGATAAAATTATTTTCTAGTGACTTTGCTTAAATTAACACTAATCACTATTTATTTTTTGTGCTGTATAATCTTGCTGTTGTTGTTTTACTCTGTTAAATATTTGGTAAAAGTCCATGTTTACAACATTCACCAATTTTGTAACATTGAAATATGTAGACTATTTTGAAGTAATTTAAAACTTAAAACATTTGATGAAGTATTAAACTGCAATTAACATTTATGAAATTTCTATTTCCTACAGTGGTACATAATGCTTATAGCCAAAAACTCTGATCAATATTTTTACTTTAGATATGTTTTTGTGCTAATTTAAGATTTCCTGATATATTGCATAACATTCTTACTTATGAATTTTTACACACAACTATTACACAGTCTAGAAAAAATATTAACTTTGTATTTTGACTAATAATCTTCCGTTATTGAACTGCTATTGATGCAGTCTGCTTGCATTAAAATTTAACAATCCAACTGAAAGCTGAGGGAAATGAATAACACCTCTGTTACCTTGTATTGAGAATAGAACAAAAAATCCAAGCAGAATCTATATGAAGTGGAAAGAGTTCTCTGGCCTCACTTGCATATGACAGTTGAATTTCACAACTTACAACTCTGAGAAAGTTCTCCTTGCTCAGCATGAAGGCCTACTCTACTCCTGCAGAATAGGCCAACAATATTTCTCAGCTGAAAAACAAAATTAGGAAAGTAGGATATTGAGTAAGGATGTGACAGTGTCAAAATAATGAAAAAAGCATTTATGGAAATGAAAAGGAGAAAGTGAATGGCTTACCTGACATTGAGGTTTAGAGTTGCCATGTTTGTCAGAGGTTTTTAGAGGTGTTTGCCTTCTTTTTCACAAGAGAAACACCATGTGTGCTGGCCAACACTGTATCAGCCGGCACACAATGTGTTGCTGCACATCACAATGTGCAGTTCTGTTCCATCTTAAGGAAGGGGGATTATGCCCTTGAAAATACTTCTTACTATCCAGTAATACCAACCCTCAATTCAAGGTGAACCAGCTAAGCTGCGTCTCTCTTCCTTGTCCATAATAATAATAATTTATATATGTAATTGAAGATGTGTAATTCCAGCTATAATTTTGTAATACACAATATTTGTCCATTGGAAACTTTGCACATAAATTAATGCCACACATTTTATTTAAGTAGCAATTACTTAATTGAGCACAAAAATTTCATGATACTGTTGTATACCTTTCTCAGTAAAATAAGAATTTAAACGTTTATGGCAAACATTAGGTTATTATGAACAGGAAAACAAATATTATAATAAGTTCATTACTGATTTGAACATTTTTGGTGTATATTGTAATGGACTTTTACTTTTAACAATTGAAGTTTGTCTTATGGTTAATATCACTGTAAATAAAGAGCAAATTGCTTCTTTTGAAAATGATTTATTATAAGTTTTATTCGTTAAGGGCTGTATTTTTTTAAAAACCTTATGTATCACAACAACTAATAAATATAGCTATTTTATTACATAACATGCCTGTCAACATATGCTGCAGCAGGTTTTCAGCTATCTTACTGATGTGAGTGTGTTTGTAAAAATACTAACATAAGCGTGTCTTTAGTTCCCTACGCCCACAAGCCCGGACGTTGAGCCCTGGAAATGGCTGGAGTAAGTGGACAGAAAGCTTACTTGCTTGTCTTGGCTCCAGCTCTACCTCTCAAGTGCATGTGTCTATGTCCTCCAACAGATTATCAGATCAATATATATATTTTTGACTTAGTATATATGCCATTCGTTATTCTGTTCAAAATATGTAAAGAAACTCCTGAACATTACTACCTATAGAGAGATGCTTATTTATTATTAGATATATTTTGAATAATACTAAATGTTATGAAAAGTAATAGTTATTGCAATAATAAATACCTGTAATTAATTATTTCCATGTTTTTCATAGTTAATTCATATCCAAAATTTTCAGTTATTTTTTTTTATGAGTAAAGGATATTTCAATGATTTCATTATTTAATAATTAATAAGATTCATTATTTCCCCCAACACTTTATCATTTACTCCTTGTGGTGAATACTTAAAGGACTTTTTTGCAGGTTACTATATTTCAACCAAAGTAATATGTATGATCTCATTAATTCTTGTTTTGAACTAAATTCCTATTTCTAAATATCTCTTACATACCCAGAAATATACATAACATCCATTAAATTTTTGAAATTGAAGGATAATTTTTTTTTATAAATTCATGTGAGTGAAAAATGTAAATGACGATCAAATATAAGGCAGTGTGTAATTGAAATTTATGCTCCTTAAAGCGTAGTTACAATGTCTTCTGCCATTAAAGGCACTTATATTTTGTTTAATTAAAAAAAACAGTTATATTAATAAGTACATTATATTATTACAGTCAGTTATATAGAATGAAGTTAAATATTATTACAAAAATACCAGTAGTTGACCCCCCCCCTCCCCCCAAAATAGCTGTAGTACAGTAAGTTTCTGTAATTTTCGGTATATAACCAATCATAATTTTAAAAAAATTAGCACACCTAATCTGTGAAATATTTTGTAGCATATTGTTTGTTTCAATTTGAATTAATAATTTTGGTAATTTCTGGGTAACACTAATTTTTGCTTTTTGAATCCAAGGACATCCTTTCTCATTAAACATCTTACTCACATTAACTATACACATAAAATTGTAAATGGATCAGAATTACTTATTTTAACTTAAATTATAATGTATTTGTAAACCTGCAAGGAATCTTTAATGTAATATGATGATGCCTGACTTCTGTAATTTCATAGCATCTGTAATCACTTTCAACAAGAAAAAAAAATTGAGAAAGATAGATGACATGAACAATAACAATGGTATAATGGTGTGAGTGTGTGGTAATATATAGGCACATATTTAGTAGATTGAAGTGCATGTCATAGATCTATCATTTGCATAATTCAGTGATGATAATAATTGAACATGGAGTTAGGCGTTTTATGAAATATTTAGATTTGAGTTGTGGATTTTATGTAGCATGATACTATTAGTTGCCTTATGATTATTTTGCTATTGCAAAAATGACTGGAATTATATTTAAGTGTTTTAATTTAATCAACCTTATTAACGTGAGAGGTAGATAGCTGTTTTGTATTACTCGAAGTTTTATTTTTATATTCATAGATAAATGATTATACTTCATCAACATTATATTCTTTGAATTTTAAATGGGGAAAAATGCAACATATTTGATCAAAAGACTGTTTTCTATCAAAAATAGTATCTCATTGTTACTGGCAGTCAACTGGGTCGCTAAAACTAACACAGTCCATGCACAAGACTTTTCTGGCATATTTTTATCTTGGTCAATGCATGGTACTTCGGAAAGAGTTTTTTACGTTTTTTATTCGCATAAAATCCCTTGAAACAAAATTTTATCCTGATAAACTACTACTGCACTCTTGTTCTTGAGTAAAAGTATGATGAATTTCACTGTAGCTACAACCAAGAGTTTTACAACAGTAAAGAGCCATTTAATAGTGTTTGTACAACAATGTAATAATTCATTGGAGGCATTCATCATTTCGAACATTTCTTCTATAATTATTTTGGTGCTGGTTGGTTGGTATAACAACAAATATTTGCTTTGAAAAAGTTTTATTTTAAGCAATATAAAAGCATTTAAAATAAAATTTTAACAATATTATTATATAAAAAAATTAATAACTGCATACATTTTTTAAAATTAAATCTATCAATATTTAAGATAGTCCCAGGTATTGATGAAATAAAAATATTTAAACCGCATGTGCTTGCAATATATACAGTTGTTACCATATTACTGAATTTTATGTCCACTAATGCAGTATTCAGTTGTTTTTTGTGTGTTTAAAATATGTAATGCATTTTTGATGAAGTAGTATTGTTAATTATTTATTGTTGTTTTTTTGGTCCAAAAATACAAAAAAATTAAAACATTTTATTTGATAAACTACTGATTGAAGGACCCCTATTAATGGAACATACCATTTAGCTTTTTATTAGAAAATAACTTATTAATTTTGGTGTATTGTTTTTAAGTAAATTTTAATATGACTGATTTCAGATCATGAGGTTAGAAAGCTGGAAAGAACACTGGGTTGGTGGTTGCATTACATCAAGAGTACCAGCTTCTAGATCAGGCTCAGTTGATACAGAAAGTGAACATGATGAGCCATCAGAACTAAGATTGCAAATTAATGGCAGTGAAACGCCCAGTCCTGAAGTCTGACCTTTAATTCTTCCACTACCACGTGGACGTCGCAAAACTTTTCCTTGAAAATAACTGTAGAGGAATAAAGATTGATATCGAAGGTCTCATTTTACACTTCCGTGGCAAATTCCAATCTACTGCAAGAAAAAAAAAACATGGGAATTTGGTTCTTTCGCCAATTATTTTGTACTACATGTGTTTTTTGTAACCCAATATTAACTCGCTCTTGGTTAATAATAACCAAGTTAAATATTAAATACTTATCTGATACTTCAATCAGAAAAAATAAGCATTTGTATTATATTCAGCAGATTTTCTTTTGCAGCTACATTTTTATTTTGTGCAATATATTTTTCAATCTTTTGCTTTGTGGGGATGGATGTCTATACTTTGTGTAGAATGAGACAAAACTGTATTTCATATGTATGTGATATAATTGATTCTGACATGTTTTTATGTCAGCTATTTCATTGTTTATGTTTATGCTTGTCAAGAATACTGAAGAACCCGCACTTGAAACATTTTAAATGGTGTTGTGCTTGGTGTTTCTGCAGCTGTTACTTTACAATACGCACATATGTAATAGAAGCAATTTACAGTCTACAGTTGCTTAACTTAAATATTTCATCAAAGAACCCTATTCCGCTGAATGTTTGTTAGTTCTGAGAAATAACAAGAAGCAATATATAATTTTAGTACACTTGGACTGAAAACTGAAGTGTTGATTCTTGTTTTTGATGTTTGGTCAGTTTTATTAAGAAGCAATTTTGTAATTATCTGGTACTTTGTGTAATATTTGATACATTATTTTGCTTAATAACATGTGCCAATAAATATGAAACTACCTTTTTAAACACTAGCATTTTGCATCATGGTAAAAACTAACTATGCTTGACATTGCATACAATTTCACTCTATAATTTTAAACTACTGTTAGATAAAATGTGTTCAAAATTGTTGCAAGTGAAACATTTCAATTCCTTATTTAACATGTGTGAAAAATTAATTTGTCTTCTACATTCACAGTAATTTAGTTAGTATGAAATAGCACAAGTTTTATATTCATAAGTTAAAATTAATTTCTGGTTAAAGTATGCAATTAGGCCTATACGATGTGAAGCTTATTACAACCAACAAAACGGACCAAACTATGTATAAAGAATACCCAGAAATGGATGTTCATCGAGAATATAAAATAATGTTAATATTTTCTCTATATAAGGGAAATTAAGTGATGTATATATTTTATGGCACTACATGAACCTGTAAAAGGTTCACAGTGGCTAATTCAAAAGATTTTTACAGAAAACTTTCCAAGTGATTGAAAGTGTTTAAATAATTACTGTGAGTCTAAATGGTACAGTATTTTCCTGTTTTAGCAATGTTTTACATTTGTAAAACATATGTCCTTTATTATTTATTTTTAATGTATTTTGTTAGATGGTGTGGCCATTCTAGGCTATAGTTAAGGCCGACTGTGCAATTAACATCAGGTTACTTGGCTGTGGTTGCAGCTGGTTTTGTAAAAACTTGTCTGCAGTTTCCTAAGTGAATCTTTAAACATCTATAAACTAACACATTCAGCTATACAACACTTGATGGGAAGAACAGTATTACCTTTTTGTGTTTGATTTGTAGATTTTTGGTTTGAGCTAGAAATGGTCTTAGTGATTCATAATAATACTCACGTAAGTGTAGATCAGATTGATTAGATAACAATTCTGAGTAAAATATTTATTTCAAACATCCACATTTGAATAAATCAGTTTGTATATAAAGTTTCGTCATTTTATATTTGTGCAGTAAATTCCTAATTTTATCTCAAAATTTTATAATCATGTTAATTTTAATACTAGTTTATTATTGTACTTAATTCATAAATATGAACATGTATTGATTAACTATATATGTGCAGTACTTATAATGTTTCTTTATGATTAAAACATGTTAGACATTCCAGAGACGATAAATATACGTTTTTTTCAATGGTAGAATAACATTTACTGTTGTAGTAATAGGGAGTATACAATTACTTTCTCATGCTTATTGAAATAAGTTGGCTTTGTCATCACATAAATTTGGTTTCTTTCATGTTTAATAATGGGTCCATTAAAAATGGCTGGTACATTGTTTAGACTCAATAAAGAATGAGAAATGTAATTTTTATTCATTTTTTCTATTCATGCCTTTGTTGTCAAAAAATGTTCACAGCACCCAATCCAAGAGCAAAATGGCAATACATAATCAAACTCATCAAATAGAAATGTAGTTATTCTGAATTATGATTTAGCACTGCCTACTTATCATAAGCTGAAATTTAATATCCTCATAGCTGTAGTAAAAATTTGTTATATTTAAGTTAAATATTAAAATGTTAAAAAGAAAAACAGAAAAAATTTATGTCTCATTGAAAATAATGCATAAGAAAGATAGGAAAAAAAAGTGATAATATAAATACCACACAATGTTTCTGAGATCCTTGTCCCTATTGTCAGGTGCGAAGAAGAGCCTCAAAAGCTTTTTAGTTTTGTCAACCGACAAGTGCAGTTGTGTCACTCTAGGCTCTTCTTTGCACCTGACGAAAGGGCAAGGATCCCAGAAACACTGTGTGGTATTTATATTATCACTTTTTGTCTGAATTGAAATATTAAAATTACAATTATTCGAGATTAGAAACAATTTAAACTATGTGCTGAATAAAACTTGTTTAGGCCTGTTCAACTTGGGGTGGTTCTACCAGCAGCATAGCCCTCAATTTCATTGGAGTGCATAAACTCTTCCACCCAACACTGAAGGTGCCTACGATAAGGAAGGATCACTAGCTCGGGTGATTATTTAAATTCAGAGATATTATTTTCAATACTATCAAGCAATCTGTATCAACACTGAATGAATCCATAGTATTAAACAGTTTATTATATAGCCTGGTGGAATTAATTGACTCAGTTTCTAGTATGATATTGAATGGGAGTTAGCACTCAGACTATAACTATAAATAAAGTAATTAGAGGCAATAAAAAAGGCTGCTATTTAAGGAGTAAGATTTTAAAGAATGAACACAGCAACAAGACAACAAACTGATGGAACTTTCTTCAAGAATGAAAATTATTATTGCCGTTTCTTCACATATTGATGTTCAGTTGTTTCAAAGTCAGAGAAACTAAGAAAATTGTCACTTAAAAAGAATGTTGAAGATAAACTGGATGTACCAAATAAATAATCAGAAAATGGTGCCAAATGAAGAATTTTTCGAAGCATTGTGACACAAAAATTTAGTGTCAATGAGGACTAGCTAGTCACACTGAAATGGGCAGAGCAAGATGAAGTGGATCTCAAACCACATTCCTGATGACTCATAGAAGCGGGAAACATCTCTCATATATATTCTTCATTATGCATTAAATAAACTACCCAGAACAAACATAAAAATATAAAAACACTAATAAAAACCAATCCAAGTATATAAATAATAACCTAATTTATAATAAACAATTATCAACTCATTGCATAATTTTCTCAACCACACTACAGAATAACAGAAACAAATAATGTTAACACAAAGAATTAAAATTCATTTTCCTGCAATAATAAATAAAGTTTGTAACTCAATATTGCATTTTCTATCTGATTCTGTGAATGTACTGAGTTATTAAGCCAACCTTCTGTGGTATAGTGGTCACTGAAATTGCCTCAAATCCCAGTGTAGGCATGGATGTTCGTGTTTTTCATGAAAAATGAGGGTTAAGACTAAAGGAAAATTGACACACTGACCACATGCCACTCCAAAAAATCTGGAATGTGTATGGCAGTTCTGCAGACTAGAGTGGGTTGTGCAGAGTCTGAGTTCAAGAAGCTGGAAATCAGATTTTCATCATTGCAAGACTTGGCAGAGGGATAATCCACTCACTGAGAATAACTAAGGCCAACTGCAGATCTGAGAGGCTGGGGGTGAAACTGTACAACTGGCAGCCTGTGAATACTAGAAATCTACCTACCTAAAAAATACTGAGGACTGTACAAAAATTATTATACAATTTAACCAGAATATAATGTTGAAGAATTCTTTGAATTAAATCAAGATGTTTGTCGACTTTAATTTTATTATGGAACTAAGTACTGTTTATTATCATTAAGATAGCCTTGTACATACTCTGTTAAAACCTGACACTTGCTTAACATGAACTTTTTTTTGGCAATAAAGATTTTTTATTATAATCGCCTCATTCAGCCAATAGGCTGTAAGTGCCAAGGTGTAGTGGTAATATATTATTCAGTAATTAAATGAACAAGAATTTTTATTCAAAGCTCAGATTGAAAATGAATAAAGTATGACTGGATAAACTTGACTGAACCAAGAATCGAATTCGTATGACCTACCCATATGAGTCACCCTTTACACCTAATAAGACTAGGTATATTTTGTTAGGTCTTGGGAAAGGCATGGTAACTCAGTGGTAAAGAATTTGCATACAAAGCAAAAGTAACTGGCTTTGATTCCTGGCCTGACAGAAAATTTTCAGTCTTTTCTTCTCCTTCCTTTCCTCTCTACTCCTCGAACATATGTCTCCTTAGAGCGTATTACAATGCCTGAAGCATATTCTTTCTTCAGAGCATATTCCCAAACCTTTGTCCTATATTTTTAACTTTCCTCACTATCCAATTATCAATTGTTACTTCATCACTTAATAATTAAAAATCCTTAACATTTATATATATATATATATATATATATATATATATATATATATATTACTTTTCACATTTTTTCAATGGAGAAAGAACTGGTATGTATATTGATGATAGGGTCAACAGGGTAGCTGAAATGGTAGAGTAGTTGAATACTTTTCAGTGGACCTGGGTTCGATTCCCAGTTCTGTTGACTTTCTTTACACTTAACTTCAGTTTGATGTATTTAACTTCCTCAATAAAACATATCACATTGCCGCATAAAAATACTCATAACTGTTTACAGTATGACTGCTTACTCTTTAAAATATATCCAAATATATGAAAACTGAAATATATTTCAATAAAACTATTTCTGGTGTAATCATTGGAAACTTACTGAAATAGTACATTTTAATCCACTGAAGGAATAAAAATAGAAGTTTCTTATGACTTTGTGATTTCTGATGTGTATAGTTAGATCAGTGATATTAGATCCAAATAAAAATGTTGGGAAATGAGTGGTACAGGATTCCGTTCTCCTTTCACATGTTGTCCAGTTTTCATCTTTCACTTTGTTTCCTCAACCTTTCGTCGCACTAGAACGTTTCACTCCTGGTACCGATGGTCTTTGATATTAAACTCTTTTTTGTTGTGTTTTTATTGACCCATGTCTCTGTGGACAAAGCAATGTTATTTTGATGTCATTTGTGTGTAAGTGCGACTTGTTAAGTAGTGAACGCTTGAGTATTGCTTCCCCTTGTCCGGCGTTAAAATCTAGTCGTTGAAGCCACATCGTTGGATTCTGAAATGTCTCATATTCTTATTAGAAACATGAATAAGTCACATTGGCCCAGGTGATAACGATTGGTCCTTCGCCCCCACGAGGATCGAGTCTGCTCGCCTTTTCAAGCGACGTGGACGCAATATTCACAAGTGCGTCGTAATTTTCACGTCGTCTGAAATCGTGGCTGAGGAATGCCGTCCACGTGCTCTTCGGCCTTGCATAGCTGACCGAATACGCGAGGAATGCGACATTGGCACAGCCAAATGAATAGCGGAAGTGGAGCCGTGACTTCCTCCCGCGCATGCCAAGACGAGGCCTTCGTTTCTAAGCCAGAAGAGAAGCCATTTCCATAAGGAAGTAAACAACTGCATAAAAAGCAGGCCTTCAAAGAACGAGAATGGGAATGCTTATGCTTACTTTTAGCTCGTGAATGCACCCAAGAAAGGAACGTTAGGTGTCATTCATCCACTCGTGCCAAAAATAAATTCCTCCGAGGATTCGTGGGAGTAAGCTGAGAGGTCTGTTACGGACATAGTAAACGCAAAACCTGATTTTCCATGTCCTTCAAATGAAGTCAGCTGCAATGGCGTTCATCGTTTCTCGTTTCAAACCGTGTCCAAAATTACGAGTTCTGTTACTAATTCAACGAACATTGAATCACCAAGATTATGAGGAATTAATTCAGTAATTTTCCTATGAACCGCAGTGACCGACAGGAAATGAGTCAATTTCAGCAGTCACACCTTCCATAGAAAAAGTCTCATTCTCTTGCAATCCTGATAAGATTACAGACATAAGAGACGGTCTAATGCCAACTGCAACTCTCACCCAGATTTGTTAAATATGGTAGAAGGAGGAAGGAAGTGTAGACAGGCTATGTGTAGAGTAATCCACATAGTGACAACTCCCCTCTTATAGCATAGGAAAAGGAGTGAAAGGGGGGATACGGAAAGGCAGAGCAAGAGACAATGTATATGCCTTAAAAAGACAAACTACAGCAAGGAAGCCTGTGAGAGAATTCTCTCGCAGGTGAACCTTCCCAGAGAGCTCTGGAGGAGGCTACATTTGAGGATGCCTTCTCCTCTCTCTCTCTCGTTTTGAACTAAGGTTCCCACATGTCGAGGCACCTCGGCCTGTTTTAAGATGTGTATGGTCTGGGGTTGCAGACAACCTCATCAAGGTATATTATGGCTTAATTTATCCACATATAAGCTACGGTATTTAAATATGGGGTTGTGCTGCAGCTATATGTATGGATAGACTACTATATTGCACAGAAAAGGCAATGAGGTATGTTTTTGGACTGAAACTAAGAGAATCTTGCAGATCATTCTTTAGAGAAAGCAATTTATTAACTGTTTATAGAATATTTATATATATATATATATATATATATATATATATATATATATTGTAATTCCAATTAAACAGGCTATTAATTGTTTTTAATAATTAAATTGTTAGCGGTACTAATGCGTAAAGGCGACAATCAAGGCGGGTTTTTCCTTTGTTTAACAAAGGAAACTGGAAAACCGCGCGCTTGGAGTACAGCAGTCTGCACGGAGATACGAGACAGAACGGCCCACATTAAGTAATAACACAGTAAAGTTTGATAACCTAAAAGCATGAATAGTGTTATCCAGGAGGTCCAATGGCGAGATATGATAGTTTATATATAACGCGAGTAAGCAGTTTGGCGGAGAGACACATAAAATCGCAATTTGGAAGCAGAAGTTTTTCCTGCCCAAATTGAACTAATTGTTGCATCGAGAGACTTTGAGGAAGTCTACGTCCGGCAACCGGCTGAGGGTGGCCTGATCCAGATTCCCGGATAGCAGAGACACGAGAAGACAACGACCACGTGTATTCAAATTCTAAAGTGTAGAATCAGTGAGTAATGAATGACCTGTTTTAGTCAGTGTTGACTTCAAGCAAGAAGAATCCAAACTGGTACCAGAAGCACTGTCGTGAGTACAAGACGATTATTAATAATTGTAAACGATAATTAAAAGGTATAGTCAGATTTCGTTCGCGTTTCGCTTTTCATTCGTTTTCTTTTGTTTCTATTATTTTAATTTTGTATTCATTTAACTTTAATGAATTTAATTGTTAATGTTTTAATTGGAGTGTTCTGATTATCAAACCCAGTAGTGACCCTGAGATAAGAGATTCAACGTATTTGATTGTAATGATGTAAGAACTGTATTTTCATAAAATGTCACGAATTAATAAATGAAAAATTAAAGTATTTGTTGTTAACTGGATGAAAATAGGCGTGCAAAATAGATCTTATACTATGTAAACTTATCAACAAAAATATTTTTTTTAAATTTAAATCTTAAATTAATTTTGTTAATTATTTTAATGATTTAAGACCACCTTATTAATCATTATATATTTGACGTCTTCAACGTGTGGCTAACTATCATTCAAATTTTAATTAATTTTTTTGTGTTAATTAATTCATTTAATGAACCCGATAAAGGTGTTTATTACATATAAGGCTTCACCAACGTGGGGCAAATTAATCGTTAACCTGTTGTTTATTACAATATATATATATATATATATATATATATATATATATATACAAAGGAGTAGAAGGCTCTCATAGGGTGGTAGAGCGCCAAGGAATAATAATAACTGTCTTCAATTACTCTACAAATAACCTGAAAAGGAAAGAACACGGAAAAGAGGAGAACTTCACAGAATTATATTTTATTTTCCATCCTAGACGGTTTCGCCAGACTGAGCCGAGAACGAGGGTGTTTCGGCTACTGGAGGGGACCTTCCTAAGTAGATAATTGGTCAATCTGAGATATATGAGTGCATCTTACAGTCCTGTAATTGGACTGAATTGGAGGTGTGGCGAGGGCGACGTTGCCGACAAGCTGTTCAGATTTCTATGTCCTTGCAATAACACGTGAACTCGTTTAACCGTGCCGAAGAATAACTTCTACCGCTTAAAAACGTCGGAAGAATCGTACATAAATCATAATAATAGTCTATTAAACCGTAAGAATTAAATTACTATATTAGTTGCGACACAAAATATAATTTACAGAAAGGCTTATTTTGGTTTAAATATAATTCTTTCAATTGATTAACAAAAAATTTGGTAAAATAGCCAAATGAAAAACAGAAGTGATGATATAAACACCTCACATCGTTACTGGAAACTTTGTTCCATTCTTATGGTGCTAAGAAAACAGAAACACAAGAGCCACACAACACAGATGGCAAACTCAAAAGCCAAACGTTTGATTTAATGTGAAGCATCTCTGGAATAGTTCCTGCTGTCAACGTCTAAAATCTTACCATTTTGCCAATCAAATGAATGCTTCAAATTTCTGATATGTTTGGAGACTACAGGTTTTCTTAATCGTTACGACGCTTGATATATGATCCTTGACACCGGATTTAAGGGAACGTTTTGTTTGCCCTGTGTAGCAGGAAGAGATTTTGAAAACTACACAATGTTTGCTGTAGCTGTCAAGTGGTTGTTAATCAAGGAGGAAAGGGTGTTACTAGATCTGTAAATGCTGGATATTTGATATTCTTTAACAATTTGTGATGTAGAAATTTGTTCCATCTAAAATGTTGATGTTTTTATTAACCAACTTTAAAGGGTACTCATTAGATATTAAAATGTTATGTACAATATTTATGTTGTGTAGATGGAACTTCGAGGTTAGAAAGTAATATAGGTCTGTGTACAAGTGTGTATAATATAGATAATAATAATAATAATAGTATTTTTTTAGAGGGATAACAGAGGAGATCCTTCATGGACACCTGAGAGGGTAGTTTGAGACTCTTACTCAATAAAACCACGAAACTCTTTCCAATCGACTTGATTTCCGCCCCGGGACCGCGTTAGCATCACTTCAGCCTAACGGCTTCTCGTCATTCCTTTTGTCGGTGTAGCTCGTCGTCATCGCGCTTCTTAAACCTGAGGATCCTTTCTGTATACACTGCCACTGCATTCCAGAGGTGGGCATCCTTCAACATCGTATGGATTATAGTCTCCGGTGTTACTGCGTTTTCGTCAAGCTCGTGTTCAAATTGATTTCGCTCTTGCAGCCATCGATCGCACACGAAGAAAGTGTGTTCCGCGTACTCTATGCTTCCTATAATAATATTAATAATAATAATAATAATAATAATAATAGTAATAATAATAATAATAGTAATAATAATAATAATAGTAATAATAATAATAATAGTAATAATAATAATAATAATAGTAATAGTAATAATAATAGTAATAGTAATAATAATAATAATAATAATAATAATAGTAATAATAATAATAATAGTAATAATAATAATAATAGTAATAATAATAATAATAGTAATAATAATAATAATAATAGTAATAGTAATAATAATAATAGTAATAGTAATAATAATAATAATAGTAATAATAATAATAATAGTAATAATAATAATAATAGTAATAATAATAATAGTAATAATAATAATAATAGTAATAATAATAATAATAATAATAGTAATAATAATAATAATCGTATTAATAATAATAGTAATAATAATAAAATTATTAATAATAATAATAGTAATAGTAATAGTTATAATAGTAATAGTAAAAATAATAGTTATAAAAATAATAATAGTAATAATAATAATAGTAATAATAATAATAATAATAGTAATAGTAATAATAATAATAGTAATAATAATAATAATAATAATAGTAATAATAATAATAGTAATAGTAATAATAATAATAGTAATAGTAATAATAATAATAATAGTAATAATAATAATAATAGTAATAATAATAATAATAGTAATAATAATAATAATAGTAATAATAATAATAATAATAATAGTAATAATAATAATAATCGTATTAATAATAATAGTAATAATAATAAAATTATTAATAATAATAATAGTAATAGTAATAGTTATAATAGTAATAGTAAAAATAATAGTAATAAAAATAATAATTGTAATAATAATTATAATAATAATAGTAATAGTAATAATAATAATAGTAATAGTAATAATAATAATAGTTTTAGTAATAGTAATAATAGAAAGAAAATAATAGTAATAATAATAATAAGAGTTAAAATAATAGTAATAATAATAATAGTATTAATAAAAATAGTAATAATAATAATTATAGTAATAATAATAGTAATCATAATTATAGTAATAATAATAGTAATAATAATAATAGTAATAGTATTAATAATAGTAATAGTAATAATAATAATAATAGTAATAATAGTAATAATAATAGTAATAATAATAATAGTAATAGTAATAATAATAATAATAGTAATAGTAATAATAATAATAATAATAGTAATAATAGTAATAGTAATAATAATAATAATAGTAATAATAATAATAATAATAGTAATAATAATAATTATAGTAATAATAATAGTAATAATAATAATAATAATAGTATTAATAACAATAATAATAGTAATACTAATAATAGTAATAGTAATAATAATAATAATAATAGTAATAATAATAATTGGAATAATAATAATAATAGTAATAATAATAATTGGAATAATAATAATAGTAATAATAATAATAGTAATAATAATAATTGGAATAATTATAATATGTTTATTTTTCCATGAATTGTATTAATACAATCTTATAAATCGTCAGTCTTAAAAATATAATAAATATACAGTCTTAAAATTAATACAATGAATATGATAATGTACTAAATACAAATAGAAGTTGTTTTTGAACTTATACTAGATCTTATTTGGTTAGCAGGATGATCAGAAAGAAAATAGAGAACACTTCCTGAGTATGTAGTACCAATTGGTGAGAATAGATACAGTTCATCATGGGTGAGTTGTAACTTGGGATGATAATTGTTGATAGTATTTTCTGTATTAGGTTGATATGAGAGGACTTAACAAAAAAAAAAATGTCATCCACATATCTGATGTAGCAAAGAGGTTGGATAGGACAGGAAGTAAAGAAAGATATATATTCTTTCATTTAAAACATTTGTATGTTTCCCTTTAAATTTGTTTTTTTAATATATTTTTTAACTGTTGAATGTTGTCTGGAAGCTGACAGAGTACATTAATGCATCTTAAAATTGATAAATAGATTATAAAATATGAAAAAACAACAGCCGAAAAATGATGAGAATAATTTAACATATACTACGTAACGTTTCAAGAAATTTTGTTGCTGTCTTCAGGTGTTTAAAAATTATTTACGTCATTTTTGTCTATTTATTTATTGATTCATCTGGAGACTGATTAACCGTTATAATGGACTCCTTCCGGTGCATTTGGAAGCCGCTGAAATCGTTCAGTACAAGAATTTCGAACCTTTTCTGTTACTAAATTAGTAAAGTATTATTTTTCTTTCTCAGTAAGACAAATTAAATAAATTAAAGACCATTTTAACATTCATTTTACAATATTTTATTCCAATCAATGACGTTTCTCTATTTTTATGTGCTTTCATCAGGTTGTTTATGTTATATGACAATGACATTTATATTAATACAAGCCAGATTAATTTTCCCCATTTTATTGATAATACTCTTCTATCTTAAATGTAGAAATTCTGGTTCTACGTGTAACAAATGCCTCTGTTTTATCTCTGACGTTTCATAATTGTTTTTTTTAACAACACTGTCACATATTTTCACGTTTTCCATCTTCAATGCAGTCCTGCAAAATACAGATACCCTGCTACGCATTTTTGGATTATTTAATACAATTTTTCTTTCGTCTCCATACTTATCACTAGTTTATCACTACACTACAATTTTTTTTTGGCCCCCAGGCTCCGCTTCATTTTTTTTAATTACGAATTCGCTGCGTCTTGGAAACTCAATAAAGTTGGAAATTAGATTTCGGAATTTCTAATTAATCGCGATTATTAACGAGCGCCCTTTCCTTCAAAGTTCCATCATTTAGGGGCACGTTCAGCAGTAATTTTTTTAAAGGCTGCTTTCGTGCAACTAAAAAAAAAAAAGAAATCCCTCACAGTCACGTGTATCTGGAATCAATTGAATCAACCTGCCAACATATTGTAATATTCAACTGTAAGGCGTTAATTAATTTAACGGAATGATGAAATGTGATGGGTAAATATAAATGAAAAAACTTATTAACAATTAACAAACGAAATATTTATTTTATTTTGTGGCAATAAAGATAATTACAACAAAATTTAAGACCTTTCTCTCAGGGCCTTGACTGGGTTTGATAATGGAAACAACAAATTGATTTAAAAATCTTATTAACAAACTGTTCACATTTTACCTAAACAATATGTCGATAGAAAGAAATTTAAAAGTAAAGAAATTAACTCTGATTGACAATTAAAAGAGAAAGAAATCTGACTTTATCCTTTAATTAAAGTTTACAATTAATCATTAGTTTTGGCCTTGTTACTTACATCTGTCCAGCTGGTACCAGCATTCTTTTTGGTTTCGGAAGTACACTATTGCAAAATTATACACTGATTATAAACATTAACTCACAGATATTACACTATTGAAGTCAAAACTGATAGGCTCACAGGAAGTCTGATGATCCTCCTTTTTATCAGCTATCCGATGTCTGCTTGCCTTACAGGAATCCTATGATTCGTAGATTTGTTAGTCTTTTACCGTTTTGGACTTAAACTGCTACGTAGCTCCTTGAAGATTTGTTTAACTGTTTATTCTTTTCGGAGCGAACTAACTTTTCTTTAGCTCCTTGCTGTGGACGTAAACTGTCAACTTTACTATTCCGGGCTGGCTGTAGACGTAAACTGCTTTTACATAGCGATATTTACGAGGTAATACTTCCGTGAATGTTTTACTTTGTCTTAAACTCAGAACTTTGTTTAATAAAACATTAACGATGGCTAGTCTCTGCTCTAGTATTATTTGTTCCGTCCTCTGAAATGTCCCGCCACCAACTGACTCCTTGCTCTCGAGTTTTAGCACGCATACGCCACTTTTAACTTTTCGGCAAAGCAAGTGAGCTTGCATTTTCATTGTCGCTTTGTTCGATCAGGCCGCTATAATCGATTTCTCAAACAATTCAAATGTCCAAACAATTAATGGCCTACTTAATTGGTATTACAAGATATATAAAAAAATAATATAGTGAATTACACAACGTTTCGTTCCTCTCATTTATATCTCCCCAGGTACACAAGTATAAAATAATTTTTCATTTTATCAAGTTAATATTTATTTATTTATGGATCCAACGTATTAAAATGTAAAATATTAAAATATATCTCAGGGAATATTAAAAAATAGCAGTTTTAGAATTTTTTTAAAAAAATCATTTTAATTCCATTTTTAAGGAATGTAATGAAGGAAAAAATTGCGGGATTTACTTACAAAATCTCGGAATTCTCGTGGAATATTTTCTTTTGTTGATTGACGCCTTCATTAAAAATAGCCACGATGTTCGTCCATTCTCGGAGTCCGTTTACCACGTTGCTGCCAAGCTTTCTCCGAATGAGCTGTAGGACATGAAAGTTTTAGCCCTCTTTCGCTACGAAGTGATATTCCTATTGGAATAGTCTTTGAAAAACAATGCTGACATGTCAATATATCTGAGAAAAAAAAACACTTTGAGTCTTTTCTGTCTTTTTATACTACATTGCCCTCACCTAGGAAAACGTCAACGCCTTTGTCTGCGTGGTCTAAACGACCTTTGATTATTAAAGTAAATTTACCATGATTTGCATCTGATTTTATGTCTACATTTTTTTAGGGCAACAAGCTACTTGAGGGTAATCCACATGGTGAAACTCCCCTTTAATAGCATAGGAAGGTATTTAAAAATGGGGGAATACGGAAGGGTAGAGGAAGGTAGCCAAGGGTTAACTAGGGCACCCGGACTATAGGTTAAACATCCTACCCGGCATTCGCCTAAAACTAATGCAGGACAAACCCTAGAAAACCTGCATCAGGTAGGTCGGGCATTGGGTATTTGTTCCACGTCTTTCCGTTAGCGGGAGAGTTTGCTGTGGGGGCGCAGCATTCCCTTCTCCGTGTCTTGACAAGTTTAGGAGACATCTGACCGACTGTTCCAATGGGAACAGTGAACACCTCTTTGTTAAAAGTGTGTTAATTTAATTGATTCATATGGCAAGTACGTCTGATAATTAAAGTATCTCTGATTGGGAAATTATCTCTGAAAGCGACCTGGGATTTGAATAACTTATGATTTATTTTAATTAATAAAATTAAATAACATTAACATCACGTACGTTTTGAAAATGATTTGTAAAAATAGTTTTAGTTGGTTACGTTAATACTGAGTGTGCGTGAGTGTTGTGAAGTGGATGAAAGATTACCTCTGACGGAAGTGTGTTATCTTTAGAGGGGAAAAGACAATCGTGCATGGAGGAGCAGCGTAAAGAGTTTTAAATAATTATAAAGGCAGAGGAAATCTTTTCCTGAAGGCAGCAGAAAATATCGAGACGAGTAGTAATTGGAAGTGGGAAATATTTTGAATACTCGTAGTCGCACTACGTAAGGAGAGAGAAATATCAATATGGTCTGTATTGTTTTTCTATTTAAACGACTCGTCTGCGAGGGCTATTCTCTCGCAAGGCAGTACCTGCGAGGGTTGTTCTCTCGCAGGCAGAACCTTGTAGGAGACACAGGAAGGGGCTACCTTTGGGAGTGCCTTTTCCTCTCTCCGTTTTTGAACTAAGGTTCCCAAAAGCCGAGGCACCTCGGCCTGATCTGAGAGGTGTATGTTCCGGAGTCACAGACCTTGGGCATACGGTAAGAGTAGTTCGATGTTCCCATTGGAACAGTCGGCCAGCTGCCTCCTAAACTGGTCGAGGCACGGAGAAGGGAATGCTGCGTCCCCACAGCAAACTCCTCTCCCGCTATCGGAAGGGCGTGGGACAAGTACCCAATGCCCGACCTACCCGATGCAGGTTTTTCTAAGGTTTTCTCTGCATTTCTTTTAGGCGAATGCCGGGTAGGATCCTTAAAATATAGCCCGGGGCCCTAGTTAACCCTGGCTACCTTCCTCTACCCTTCCGCATCCCCCCTTTCAAATCCCTTCCTATGCTATTAAAGGAGAGTTGCCACCACGTGGATTACCCTCATGTAGCCTGTTACCCTAAAAAAATTGATATTCATTAATTTCGAAAAGTAGTTCGTTTCCTCGTCCAAAATTGATATTTTACACAAATGTATTTTGAGATTATTTAACTAAATATGTTTAGACAAAACAGAATAATTTTGAATACTACTATTTATATTATTTTGATGTTCTTTTAACCTAGTATTTAATGAGCTCTTGGTGTGGCTTGACAATCCAAACAATTAATTTTATAAATTACATATGCTTATCTAAATTTTTAAATATTGTCCTTAATATTTCTTTTTACAATGTTTAAATAGTTACTAAAAATAATGTTGACAC